>JABAKD010000010.1:7873098-8360598 GCA_012845835.1 Undaria pinnatifida
TATATCCTTAATGAGGACACACACCCAGTACTACGCGCGATCGGAGTATCACACACCAAACACAGCTTGCAAAGATGAGTTTCGACAAAATCTTCGATCTCACAGCTGGAGTGTAAATTTATTTTTAGATTATTGGTCTATGTTTATCGTTTTTGTGCCCTGATGTTCATGGTGGCAATGATGAAGACGTCAACACAGTTGATCGCACATGCATCCGTTCACGTTGAATCGCCTGACTCGGCGGCGACGAAACTCTGAAGTTGCTGTTTTAGATCAGATTTTTTTCGTCGAAACACTCAATACATTGATTGGCTCGCATGCTGCCTCCCGAACACCATAATGCCGATACCGGTACGAAGATGTTGACAAAATAATGATGCCCACATGATGCCCGGCCGGGTCTCATTTTAACTGGCTAATTTTCAACTCGTCGTCGTCCTACTACTACTACTACTACTACTACTACTACTACTACTACTACTACTACTACTACTACTACTACTACTACTACTACTACTACTACTACTACTACTTTTACTCCTCCTAGGACCTGCTGCTGCTGCTACTACTACTACTACTTCTTCTACTCACCCTCCTGATATACATTAGTATTACATGTTGTCCGTGAGGTTTGCGCAAACGCTTTACGTAGTGCTTGATTGATTGTTGAAGGGTGAATGTTCCCAATCCGTGTAATATAATAATGATACGTGTGCGACCTTCTTCGAGACTATGAAATATACCGTTCGTTACGTCGTTGTAGGGCTAAGAGTTGAGGGGGTTGCGGAGAATGTCCTCGTCGGCCATGACAAGCGGCGCGGGACGTTTCGTCGATCTTCTTGCTTGCTGGCTTGCTCCTGATTTCGAGAGTCCTACCGTCGACGCCAATTGTGGGACGGTGTTTGTTGTTCATTAGCCCCTTTGTCTGCATAGAACAGCAGCACGCAGCAGCAAGCAGCAGCTAAGATGTATCTTTTTTCAGGTTCGGATGCGGAGACACAGCGACATGTAGGTGACGATTCTCGTTAAATTCCACAACAACCACACGGAGGAGGCTGCTGCTGCTGCTAACTACCAGGCATCAGGGCCTAGGTGTTTGTTTTGTTGTGTGTTGTCTTCACATTAAAACGTTCTTTCTACCCAACGATATCATCACACACAGCAGTACACCCAGAGTCCGTGCTGATTTATCCTAGATTAGAGAGGTAATTGTGTGGTCATAGACTACATACAGTAGTAGTAGCTACTTTCTTCATACCTGGTATACTACTATAATTATTATAATACCCTGTGAAACAACAGACAGTAGCAGCAATGTAAACCAAACCCCAGTCTCGCAAATCGTCAAGGTAAACCAAGTGAAATGCTAGCGTACCGTGTACGATAACACAACAAAACAAGCCAGACGATGAAAAAATGAACAAATAAATGAATAAAAAGTAGAGAAAAAGAAAAAAGAAAAGAAAAAGAGAAGAGAAAAAAAGAAAAGGCAAAAGATAGCCAGGCACCTGGTATGTTTTTTCTTCATGTACGTACCAGGTATTCTATATTCATAAAGGGTTAGTCTATAGGGTTTCATTATTATTATAACAAGCATTATTGTTATTATTGTTGTTGTTGTCGTTGTTGCTGTTGTTGCTGTTGTTGTTGTTGTCGTTGTAGTAGTAGTAGCGGTAGTAGTACTAGTAGTAGTAGTAGTGGTACTACTAGTAGTAGTGGTAGTAGTATTAGTGGTAGTATTAATATTAGTAGTAGCAGCAGCAGCAGTAGTAGTAGTAGTAGTAGTAGTAGTAGTAGTGGTAGTAGTATAGTATACTTGGTAGTATCAAACCAGATACCAGAGGCACCGCATTAATTGGACAAAAAACATTTGATTTTAGATTTGAACGGCGGGTTCTCTTTGTAGTTACCCTTACTCCAACCTTCTTCTCCATGCAAAAACAGCAGGGGGAACTGTAGCGTTTCATATGCAGAGCTCCAAAGCGGCAGGAAGCGTGGTTTGTTATCTGGGCTGTTCCTTGGATAGGTGATAACTGCTCGCGGCGCATCATTTTGATTCCCTGAGGTAAACACTAAAGCTGCTATTTCATTTGCACTCGGATTCTCGCCCAACACGGACGGACAAACAAGCAGGTTGCGAAGTCAGCAAAAACAACACAAAAATAACAAAAATAAGATACCTGATATGTACGAAGTACCATGAAAGCAACCAGCAGCAACATGATCGACTCCATCCAGCAACATCACAGACAACGCCACAAACGAACACACAACAGCAGTGGTACACAAAAAACACACAACACACCGAGAACAAACAACAACGGCAACAAAACAGCAACAACACAACAAAAAGACACGAAGACGAAGGTTGTGTGTCAAGTCAGTCCAGTGCTGTGCTGCAGCAGAGTGTGTCGGTTGTTGTCAGTTGTTCAGTTTTGTCAGTTGTGTCAGAGGACGACAGACGACGGCGATGATTGGTTGAGAGAAAAATTACATAATTTCAAAAAGTTCCTCCGTGGCCTTTTCTGGGAGCCGCAAGCATCCTGCGTCCCCGTGAACCCACCCACTCTCCCTGCGTGTGGCAGTAGAGTTTTGTTGCGTGACAACAACAAGTTTTCCTGAAGGTAACCGGTGGGGAAGGGAAGGATTTGCTGGACGCTCGAGGTGCCGGATGAAGTGTTCGCTAAACGCTCTTGGGAGTGTGGTGCGCGCTGCCGGCCTCTCGTGAGCTCCTCCCGTGAGACGAGTCCGCTCTTCTTTTCCGTCTTGGTTCAATCAAGAAAGCCTACATTTTTCTCGGTGACTTTTTGGCGAAAAATAAAAGGAGAGTAGTCTGCGCGGCAGGCTGACTCTGGCAGCAGAGAAGAGGGAAAGTATAGGAGGAAGCCGTGGAAGGAGGAGGAACTAAATTGACGTTGCACCATGGCGATGAGCGAGGAGATGTGGGAATGGGGAGGGCCAATAGAGGAGACTCTCCGGCCGCGGCGGCGCAACAGCCGATGCGAAGACGAGAGCGAGAGAGGTGAGGCGCCAGCCGGAGCCCGTGGTCGTAGGTCCTGATGTTAGTTGTTGTTGGATCTCGCATCGTCTAATTTCTACAGCAGTAGGTTGACCGAGGGACTGTTTGTTGTGCGCCCCAACACCGCACGGAGCACGGACGCTCGCCACGACACCTGGGCACGGTACGGACCGGGTATCGCGAGGGTCCATTGTAGACTGCCCCCGGCGACGTCGGCAGAGGTGTTGGCAGCAACGACAGGAGTCACCAAGTGCAGGAATCATGAGACAACGTGACGGCTAGGACGGACACAACGACTACAAAGTCGACTTTCGTCATGCAGATGTACAGCCAGCAGCACTATAAATTCAAGTCATTTTTTTTTCGGACAGACAGCAGCGGACAAGACACCCCTTCGCTCTTCATATAAAATATGTTGGGAATTTAATGAAATAGGAATGCGTGGTCGTATGTTTTGTGAATCACGCGCTGCTGTGTGGGAGACAGAGCAGAGGGCAGAGAGCTAACAGGTAGAGTGGATGCTGTTCGTCTTTGGGCATGCCGTCAGGATTTGTCAGCTCGTAACGTTCACTGCGGTCTCCTCGTCCCCTTGTGCGTACCGCTCTCCTTCCCTACCCGGCTCGGGCACATGTCTGTGTACTGTCCGACCATCCGAGCTCTCACCATGATGGCTGTGCGGGGGTTGCGGTGCTTCGGTTTGTGTTGCGCCGCACACATACACTAACAACGTGTAAAAGCGCGCGAAAATCCCGTCGCCCGCAAACTGCAAACGTTAATGAAACAAGCAAACAAACACCGGTATATTACAAGTACGGTAATCTCGAATGCGGAACGAACGAAGCAGGTGTACCTTATAATGAAAACACATTGAAATTATATAATAATGCTGCTGTTGTATCAGTCATACCCGCGGGCAAAACAAACGAATACAGGGAATTATATTATATGATGTGTACCAGTAGAAAGTACGACGATAATACTATGACGAATGACGATACTCACTCGTATACCAGGTACACGACCAGGTGCAACGTGCCAGGTACGGAATGAATACAGAGTACCTGGTACCTGGTACGCGAGTGTAAAAATGCCTTTTTTTTCTTGATTCTTGACAACTAAAAACACCAACGACGTCCTTTGCGCAGGCATGCCCCTCCCCCCCATGTCGCCACTATGGCGGGAGCATGGGAAGGGCGACGCCGGAGGGGGCATCCACGTCGCGATTTGTTGTTGCAATGAGGAGGAGGAGGAGCTTCAGGTCAGCGCAAAGAGCAAACACGTAGGACGCAGTGCACCCCCCAATGATGATCATTTATCATATCATACCTGGTACCAGGTGCTGGATGTAGATGGTATCTAATAAGAAACATAAAATACTATCCCCGGCTGGGTTTCTCATGGGGGGAAGGGTTCGTTCTACGCGAAAGTTAACAGTAGTAGAACGGCTTGCTGATTTCTTATGTTGCTGTAATCCTCAATCTTCTTTTGTTGTTTCCCTGTTTCTTGTGTGTCATGTGCTGCTGTATGATGGTGATGGTGATGACGGATGCCCAGTGAAAACACGTCCAAGATTATGTTGGCAGTTGGCGCCATACGTACAACTGCCGCCCTGGTACTCGTGCCCGGTCAAACAGAATACTCAGAACTCAGAGGATCTCGTTTTATTGTTATTTTGATCTGGTTACTATATACAGTACCAGGTATCAGAGATTTAAGAGCGGTCTGCACTACAGTCAGTACTGCATATACTTGGTACGACAGTAATATAGTACTCTCCTCGCGGATAAGGTGGCTTGTGTGACATAAGTGCGGCTATCGATAAACATGTAAAGATGGCAGCCAAGGACAGCGCTGTACAAATCGTATGGTCGGTGTATTTGTGGCATTTATTGAAAGAACAAATGACAACCAAAACAATGTTGATGCGATGTGATGTTATCGTGTGAGCGTTTACTCTTTGAAGACTGAATGAAGCCTGCTCTCTTTTGCTTTTTTGTTTTCTGCGTTTTTTTTCCCCATCTTTTTTTGTCGTGGTTCGTGTTGTCCCTGTGTCTTTTGTGATCTGCGTAGTTGATTGGAAGGTGGCTCGTTCCGTCTTCGGTCTTGCTCCGGTGGTAACTCTCTTTTTTGCACGGCGGTGCAATTTTGTTCCTCAAATCCAATCCCCATTTCTCGATGTCACCGCATCCCTTTGCGCCGTCTAACCCTGATCTCGTGACAGACAATCAGCAACCTCAACCTTGCCAACATCGATGACAAAAACGCCTGCGTACCAATAACCTGAACTATATCATAGAGGGTGTCAATGACCCAAACGCCTGCGTATCAGTAATAAACTGAAAGATGGCGGACCGGTGTGGGTAAGCAGGTAGGCCCCTTCGGGACAGCAAACTTTTTCACGTTGCAGCAAGCGTTGTCATGTTGCCGCCTCATGTGACATATACCCGGTATACAGCAGCAGTACCCCCGCTATGATAAATACCCGGTATACAATTAGTACCAACAACGCAGCTTGCGAAGATGAGTATTGACCTGAAATTCGTCGAACTCACGGCTGACGTCCATAAAATATTTTTTACTGTATAAGATAGTAGTACGCGCTATAATTACGCTACTTTTCCGACGTGCAACATATACTCGGTGTGCCTGTGTACACCCAGGGAAACAGGCATAATATGTACTGTATAACGGTATGCAGCTGGCTCGACCCGTAGCCGGTGCGAAGCAAAGGTCGTTCTGCCACCCCACCCCCAGCGGAATGCGAGTGTTCGTGCGAAGTGCGTTCATGGCTTTTTTTTACATAGACTGAACGAAATTATTTTTTTTTTCGCTCGCACACGGCATGCACGCGTGCATCTTCGTTGTTTGTAAATCACGTAGGTTCCGTATCATGCCTGGTACGCATTAGACTTCTTACCAAATGCGTTTGCGCTCGTCAAGTGCGTGCATGCATCTTTCGTTTTTTTTATCACGTTTGGTTCGTACGAGTGTACGAGTGGTTTCTGAAGTTTTTGTAACTGCATGTATGACGCCATACATACGTGGTGCTATTTATTTACCTGGTACAAGTACCTTTTATTTATGGCGAGATTATCCGTGTTTCCACAAGCAGAGCACCACAGCACCCCAAGGATGTATTGTCGGGTGTTTGTTTTTGTGCTTCGTTTAGCACCCGTTCCCGCAACCTCCCACCCTTTACGGATTCCACCCGTCCGCCCTCCCATCGATCCATCCATCCACCTAATCATAATCATCCATGCATCCGTGGGGTGGTTTTTGAGATTTTCTCATGTTACCGGAGAGTACTCATGTCTCGTTCCCGGTAACTTGCACCCATGGTATATAGTCTACACAATAGTTGGGTGCACCTGGTATAGAGAGCATTTTATTTTTTCGTCATTGTTTCAGGAAATGAAAAGTACACAGCCTGCGATCACATGCACAAATATGCACATCATGTGCTTTCTCCCAAGGCTTATCTCGCTCAATGAAACGTACTGGAAATCGATCCCCGAAATTCCGCGCAGGTTATGCTCTCCACGTTTCGCACGGACCTGCCCCCCTCTTGCCATGTACGGGTAAGCTTCATTGTGGACTGCCACAGTCCCGCCGACTTCGGGCCGAGCAGCGAAACATACGAGGTGCGTTTGGTCGTGACTGAGACAGGCAATCAAAAACAGAAGCATAGGGCTGTGCACTGGTGTATACAGTCTGTACTGCCAATACGACGGTAACTTTTATTTATAGTGTACCAGTATATACTACCACTTGATCATTGCTACCATTTATGTACAATTCGACGCGAGTCGACGGGGGAAGAAAGTGCTGAAGTTTTCTCCCGATAAACATGAAGGCTCGCACCCTGAGAAAACATCTTTATCGACCAAATGCATTCCAACTAAGGACATGACTTGGGAGGGGAGGGAGAAGAGCCTGTTTAGTGACCCTGGATCTGAGTTTCTGCTCCGAAGGGAGAAAGAGAGAGAAAAGCGCGAAGATAGCAGATGGGATGAGCAAAAATGAATACTCAGTAAATGGCAGTAGCCATCCAGACTACCATTTGAGTCTGCCAGTAGATGTTGCCATTACTGCCAGTAGATCACTGGCAGTAGTTCTCTGCTGATTTGAGCCTGCTATTAATAGTATATAGTGTCATTGTAAGTGTGTTCAAGAGGAAAGGGATTGGTATTAATAGCTAGAAAGAAAAGGAATGGTTTCTTTTTTCATTTCTTGCTTATATTTTACTACTGCTGCTCGCCATGCAGCCGGTGCTTGTGCTGCCGGTGCTGATGCTGTTACACAAGCTGCTGCAGGGAACATAGCGAAGTCAGTGGCAGTCAATCAGCCAGTCACACGTAACTTGTCTTAACAAAGGAAGTTAATGCGTTACCGGGCAGAATACCTGCTGGTATGCCATAATGCCGTGCTTTTGCCTGTACCGACCGCTCTGGACGGAATGTAAGGAAGCGTCGGACATATCAGCTCGGACATAGTGGTCAGTGGTATTTAATTGATCCTATTCGTGGCTACTCGGATATCATGCACCGCGTTGGTTTTTGTTGGTTGGTATGATATTTTCACATTTTGCCCATCCATCACGTATATGAGATCATACTATATTTCGGCCTTTGTCGCAAGTTTGAAAAAATATGCTCGATGATTCGATTCGCGCTACCGGTAGTCTAGTCTTCGTTGTACCAGGTATGCTATTACTAGGGTATACCATTACTGCAGCCGTGGGTATGTACGTGGGGTACCACGTTTCACATTCTGTCTTATCTTCTCACTTTAACAATGTGCATCTCGAGACAAGAGGTGGTGCTCATGTGTGTTTTTCGTTGCTCTCTACGTCATATATACGTGCGTTTTGTGTGTTGTATCATGCCAGGTACCAGGTACCTGGTATCATATACCAGGTATACGTGCAATAAACGTGCTCAACATCACCCGTTGACCCTCGCGTACTACACTGGTGTAGTTCCAAGGGGAGTCGCCGTCCTATATAGGACACACCCAGTAATACGCGCGATCGGAGTATCACACACAGCTTGCACAAGATGAGTTTGGACGAAATCTTCGATCTCACAGCTGGAGTGTAATTTTATTTTTATAATATTCGTGCAATCGCACGAGTTTTTTTTGTTTATTTCAGCAGGCCCTGGTTCCCTCACCAGCGCCCCTCGAGCACGCCGGAACTGCGCGTTATTGCATTTTTTTTATTTTACTTTTCTTATACTTGGATGCTCATGTAATTTTGCAGCAGCTGCTCTTCACATTAGTAGTTGTTATTGTTGTTGCTCCTGTTGTTGCTGTTGCTGTTGCTGTTGCTGTTGTTGTTGTTGTTGTTGTTGTTGTTGTTGTTCTTACATCAACTTGCATACTCAAATCCGTGGTCACAGGGCAGGCTCCAGTCACTCTGGAGCTGAGGAATACCCCCAGCGATAAAATACAAACCAAAAGTGGAACACTCATATGTCACAGCTGAAGCAGTACATGCCTCCGCCAGAAAAATATAAAAAATGAAATCGATAGTCAGCCTACTACTATCTGCCAGGTCCATAATGGTACATACGTCTCACTGCTCGCGCCTGAAAAAAGCGACTACAAGACCGCTTGCCATCCAGAAAAAGCTACCACGTACGTATATATTACACGTAGGGCTTATCACTACGCGTACTCACCTCAGACTCAAGTAGAATGGTAACAAAGAAAAGAAAGAAAAGAAAAGAAATAAAAAAAGGAAAGGAATGGAAAGGAAAGGAAAGGAAAGGAAAGGAAAATAAAAGAAAAGAAAAGAAAAGAAGAGGAAGCAAGGAAAGGAACGGATAAAACACCATTCTATAATAGCAGACCTAGGAACTGCTGCTGTTGTACTAGTAACTAACGACGGCATTGGGCTCACAGAGGGTATCTAGTGCATCCATGGCACTGGGGGAGAACGCAACAGGGTTGATGAGTCATGTCGGCCTTACGCTAACTTGTGACGGCCATTGGAAGGCCCCAAAACTTCAACACTGATGGCTAGACCCAGACTTCAGTCTCTTGGGCAGGACGCCCCCCCTCCCCCCTCCCCCCCCGCCCCCCTCCCCCCGGCCGCTTAGAGATGACGACGGTGGATGGCGCTGCGGCGGCCTTTGCGTGTCGCTCTGCAGCTTTGCATCTCTCCGCGTCACGCCATTTCCGCATGAACAACTCGGCTCCCTCCTCTACTCGTCGAAACCATCTACCGGCCTTCCGTGCAGCCTTTCGCCACCCTTCGAACTTCATTCCAAAGGCCGACATATTCTCCTTCAGGTGCACCGTCCAGTTCTTCTATTGCCCCCCTGAGTAGCCCTTACCCCCAACAAGCTCCCCAAACACAACCCTCCGTGGCAGACGCTCCTCCCCCATACGTGCTACGAATCCCGCAAACAATATCACCCGAAATTCGTCGAACTCACGGCTGACGTCCTTGAAATATTTGTATATGATATCCTCCGTTTGCGCACTATCGCCTCTATGCCCTCGGAGGCTGTCTTGGCGAGCGCATCGGCGTACGATAGGGTGTGGTCGTCGCGCTTCCGTTTCCACCGTCCGAGGCATCGGAGGAGCATGGAGTGGTGAACCCGTCGTAGCCTGTCATAGTCAGGCTTGTTCGGGCTCCTCGTCATGCAACTAGAGTAGTGTCTCGATCACCCCGGCTTTCAGCCGCCCGGATTAGTAGTAGATGTCACCTCGTTCTCACCACCCCAGACACAGAAGATGAAGTACGAAGAATATTGCAGCTGTATCTTACCTTGTACCGTGTTTTATGTGGTCCGCGCATTTTTTTCAGGCACTGTAATCTAAAGCCGCGCGAAGGGTCGTTGCATTAGGTTGGGTTAGGGTTTATAGGGTTAGGGTTAGGGTTTACCTGGTATAGGGTTAGGGTTAGGGTAATAGGGTTAGGGTGTTGGTTTGGTTTGGTCTACGCCTTCATGTAATATGTATAACACAGCAGCCAAAAACAACTTTGAAGAAGAAAATACGTGGAAGTGTGGTGAGCTAAAGCTTTATTTTTCCCCATCCGCCGGAGGATAAAAAAAAAAAAAAAAATTAAACAAGGCCAAAAAAACTCTAAACCTGGTACGCAAACCTGGTACTGCGTACCAGGTACCATATTTTATGTACCTGATCTGGTACCTGGTATGATACGTTTTGGTATGTTTGGGGTGGTGAAACTGGCAAAGTCATCTGGCTCTGCACCACCTGTATTATACGATGAGATGTTACTCGTCCTACGACCCCAATTTGCGAACAGCATACTTTATGACTTGGCAGGCTTTTATTCTCTTCTTGACGTTGCTTTCGAATTTCATTCGGCCCATTTCGTTCGGCCCCGCTTCATTCACGTTCCGGCTTTCCTCTTCAATTTGGCGGGGGGGGGCGGGGGGCGGGGGGAGGGAGAGCAGTGGGGCGGGCGGGGGGGGGGGAGAGTGGTGGGGGGTATGGGGGGGTGTTGCGTAACCAGCCGTATTCTTAAGACCATTGGCCCTCGCATTGCTACAACGCCCTACAACACCGGGACGAAGCATATCTGGTCTTTACCGACCAGATAGACATCGCGTGCACCCAGGGAGCTGGGCGGGGGGGTATTTTGCCGGCAGCAGTTCCAAGAATCACTATCGATACGTTTATTAAATCGGCGGTGGTGGTAGCAGTACAGCAGCAATACTCTGTCACGGCAAGACCTACGGTACTTGTGGGTCGGGGGGTATTGCGGGGGGGGGGGGACCTTGCGGTCAGGACTACGAAGATGTGGTACTACTTCGAACTATTTATACATGAGCACATGAGCAGGAGTAGCAGTGCCACGGCTGGGCCTGCGGTACATTAACCGACCAACTAAATGTGTGTTTCAAAGAATGGTGTGCCATTGTTTGGTGTACGCCGACAGCAACTGAAGCAGCAGTGTGTGTCAGCTCGTGTGTGTCAGCTCGTGTGTGTCACACTTGATCCTATACCTGGTACCTGGTAAATGTGCTGGCTAACATACTATTACCTGCATGACGAGATGGAGCCTTTGGGGCTTCTTGTCCTTTTATTTCACCCCCACCCATGGACTTCTTTGGGCCTTTTTAACTTTTGACAGACCAAGAATTCCGACGCCCTTTTCTAGACCTGAGCACGCACGACGTTGGTCACCAACTAGGTATTAGTCGGACAAATATTGAGTCGTTTCCCGGAGGTTTCGAATACCCGAGTTACCAGGTATTGGGCTTCCGTACTTGTTGGGAGGATATTTAATGCGGCATGCATTTGCTCTTTTTTGGGCAAGGCCCCCTTTACCGGGGGGGCTGATTTGCCTCGCTTTTCTCGCCTGACGGAAGTTGACAAGTCGTTTGGCCATCAGCTGGCTTCGCCGACCGGTTTTCCGACCAACTAAAGTCAGTGTTAGTTGGCGAACATTTTTTACCAGAATACCTGGTTAGTTATTAGTGGTGACATCCTGCCGACTCACAGCTCTACCCTTTCCTTCATCACGCGCGTAATTGGAGTTTCGACAAAATATTCGATCTCACAGCTGGAATGTATTTTTATTTTTGTAATATGTTGTACAACAGCCACAACCATGCGTATTGCAGCAGTCTGGCAGAAAGACTAGACTATTTGCCATTTACGCGGAAAGTCGGTACTCGAGGCAGTATAATCGAAAGCGTCCCACAAAAGTATATCAATATTTTAGAACCAATCAAACGTTGCGATAAATATAAATGAATAAATATAAATATTTTGTAATGTGTAATGATGTAATGATGTACATACGGCGAGCAGTTCCTTGGTTTACAGGTATAGAGAACGTACTGGTACCGTACTGGTACGATGTGTTCTCTGCTCCGCAGCAGCAGTGATGATGCAATGATAGATACCACCATGCACGGTGGCAGTAGTCTATGTGCTTCAGACGCCTGGTGTGGTTATTTATGCGACAACCAATAATACCGTAAGAAAGCGCGCTGCACCGCGCTGCTGTTACCGTATACTAATAATACCGTACCTGGAATGTATGTAGAGTATATGATATATAACACATCTCCTGTGATGAATTTCAGAGCCAACTGGCTTCCTCCAAAACCAGGGGGGCACAAACAACGAAACTGGTGGCTTAAACGCCTTTACAACTGGAAACCCGTTTTTGAGGACAAACGTACTTGGAAGTAGTGTACGGAGAGGTTTTGGGGTTCCCAAAGGGTCAAGATACTGTCGAGGTCATCCCATAGAGCGTGACGCGTCGCTCGGCGTTCGCACTCTACCGGTGGTGGAGAAGATCGGCATTGCCAATCGTCCGAGGGGTGTGTGCTTTTATCATCAACACTGTCATTTGCGGTATTGACTCAATCTGCACGTAATAATGTCCTCAATCACGTTGTTATTTGATAATTATGGTAGTCACGCCTCCTCCCCCGGAAGTCGCTTTACCACGTGTGGCGCCCTTCCTCATTATCATGTTCATACGGCCTGGCTTGCTTTGTTGTGTTCTCGTGTTCTCGTACCCGGTATGCTAGCATTTCACTTGCTTTACCGTGATGAATTGCTTCTGTTGGGCTCACTCTGTTTCGCAGTCTGATTGACCACAGAATTGGTATCCCTCTACGACGAAGAATCTGCACGGACTCTGGGTGTACGGATGATGTCGTTGGGTATGTAGAAAGAACGGTTTAACGTCAAGACACATACCAGATGAAGCTCGACGTGTGTTTCGGCTTTCTCTACTGCAGTTTCGTGCTTTTGTTTGTGTCTAATACGAGGTTTTATTTTACGAATATCACGACCCAACCCAACCCTGACCCTAACCCTGACGGCAACTCTAACCCTAACCTAAGCCTGCTGCAGCAGGTGTACCGCAAAGCTCGACCCGAGCGCGGGTTCGTCTATATATACCTGATACCAGGTACCATTTTTGTGTGTATGGGGGGCGTTCATAAAATGTAAAAATACTTCCGATTGGTATTATATGTTATGGAAGGTTGAAAACACGGTGAAGGCTACGGCTGACGCCCGGCGTAACTTTTCGTGCCCCCTCTATCAAATATGACGAAGTTAGCTACACCAAAGGCTCGATCGCTCGATCGCGCAAGCGGAAGCCTCGAGGGTAACGAGGGATTCCAACGGCGGTGTCGAAAATCCCAGGTCCTAAACAAAGCACCTGTCCGTGTAATCTTCACCTTAAACTGCGATTTTCACGCCCATTTATATCAAGCACAACCAGTGTCCGTGCTACCTCATAGAGAGACGAGCTCTGTGGTCACAAACTACGAGACACAACACACACAGCAGTGCGCATGCATATACTACATCGAAACGTGACATCCGACATTTGACGTTACGTTTTTATCAAATCGGTAAGAGGTATATTTTGAGTACATTGGACATTGGACGTTTATGCCGCTGTTTTTTATTTGATGTGGCAAGACAGAACGGCCCTAAGGCCCCGGGGCGGGGCGCGGGCTGACTCTAACTCTGGGACGCGGGCTGACTCTATCCCTAGAGCCGAGGCTAGATTCTAGAGTCTAGAGCCCGGGTTACGTATGTGCGAGCCTCTGGTAGCACCTTGCTGAGGCGAGCCGTGGATAAGTGTCCAGATTGGGATGGAAATCATGTAAATATTGAACAAACCTCGTACGATTTACCAGGTAGTTGGTACTGCTGCTTCGGCACGGACACGTGTTGTGCTGGGTGTTGTTGGGTGGAAATTTCATAGCAGTCTAATGATGTGAAGAACGCGCACACTCCGCTGTACAAAGATGACAGATTATCGTATTACGGCATTACGGCGGAGTTACTTGAGCGGTAAGGAAATTAAATTGGCCTGGGCCGCCGTAATTACGTAACACCCCCTGTCCCCTGTTCACTAAAGCCAGATAATCACATGGGGAATCGCTTCAGTTTCTCCCGCGGGCGGCGCTCCGCTGGCTGTCATAGTTACCACATTTGGACTTTGGCAATTGCCCGTAAGCAGCTCATTTTATTTTTGGGGGGGTAATTCGTGTAAAGCACTATCTGGTACCAGGTAGCTATTTCGGCGGTAGTCCGACATCTCTGCTGCTGTGTGATAACCAGTACTCCGTATTTATTATCAAAACCAGTATTTATATGATACTCGTAGTTATAATAAAAAATTATAATCTATGTTAGTTACTAACATGGCAGGTCCGGACGATTACGGGTTACTGGTACTTGTTGTGGACGGACATGACATGGTAATATAAGTTCCTAAAAATGTTCGGAGATTTTCGATAAACTTTCTTTAGGTGGGTGTTGGGTGGGGTGGGTGGTGCAACGGCGAAACTGCGTGTGGCAGCTGTTGGCGTGAGGTGTGAGAGGCCGCGGAAACCGCAAGAGACGTCTTTCCCTGTCTTGGCTTTGCTGCACGTGTACAAGGGGTGATTGCCGATGTTTTGCTGTTTCCGCCAGATGGTGGTGGCAATGCACGGGGGGTGGATGGCAGAGTCGTCCGTTTTCTTTGCGTTCTGTTTTACGGTATCATACGTATGATATGATACATGATAGGTTGTCAGGACCGCAAATGCAGGACACCTCGTATCGCGTCGAACCGGTCGCCCCGTTGGTCTATTGATAGTGGTAACCCTCGAATGCTACTATTGCTATTACTATTAAATACTGGAGTATTATTATTCACAAGAGTTGGTTCTGGGGCTCGAATCGCATGTGGGACGGACTTTTGAGGTTATTTGCGAAAATGAAAAGGAAGCACTGCTGAGAGCCCCTAGCAGCGTGGGTAGATGTAGGCGCAGTTCAAATGCGAGTTTATCGAGGGAAGAAAAGGGCTGGACTGTGAAGTCTTGTCGCGATAAAAATGAACTTCCGTACCTTTTTTTTTTTTCCCGTCCTCCGGCGAACGGAGAAAACAAAAAATTCCGTACCGCAGATTATTAGTAGTACTTGTAGTGGGGAGGGAAAAATTCCGTACAGCAGTAGTAGTGGGGAGGGGGCAGAGGAGCCTGCTTAGTGGCCCTGAATCTGAGTTGCGTCAAGGGAAGGAGAAAAAGATTGAAAGAGCGCGAAGATTATGTACGGGATGAGCAAAAAAGTATATAATGATACACTACAGCAGCAGTATCATAGTAGGTTCGTTATATGCCGGTCGCCCCGGTGGCGTATCAGGTCATCTTCGAGCCTGGTATAGGTCAGTTTCGTGAGTTCGAATCCCCTCGAGTGCATAATTGTATAAATTCGTGGGGACTTTTTCTCGCGCACAAATTGACTTGCGGAAAGCGCGAGAGCGTGAAATAGCAACACTAGATGAAAAATCGACGAGCAGTGGGGTTGCTAAACCCTGTGCGGGATAAAAATTGAAGGCAACAACCGGGGGGGAGAAGGGACGACACCTGTGACCACGGCTTGTCCAGAAGCTGGAAAGTAGAAGTGTGCGAAAAATAAGTGAAAAAATAAATACCCGGCCGTGAATTATACCCGGCCAGGTATTCCACCGATTTCACTTTTTATATTTTTCTGGCGGAGGCATGAATTGAGTCAGCTATGATCATATGCGTGTGTACCACTTTTGGTTTTCTTTGTGCTTTTTTTCTTTTTTTGCCCCTCTGGGGTATTCTTCCACTCCAAAGTGACTGGAACCTGTCCGGCCGGGTATTATGTTGTTGTTGTTGTTGTTGTTGTTGTTGTTGTTGTTGTTCTCACATTAACTATGTACGAGTATTCAACACCAGTCGTAGCAGGTACAGCAGGTACTGCATTCAGTAGCAGGAGTCCGTATGGTACGAGCACTGGTATGATACTGGTGCATGTTGATGTATGGTATAGTGCCATCATGTTCTTGCATGTCTGTAGACTGGAACAGCAGCCGCAGCAACAGAGTGCATCGATGCTATGGATGCAGGACCCTGCCTTCGTATGCATGAGCGCAATAAATGTAATGTCGACCTCGTATGATAATACGTGAAGCGTAAAAAAAGCCGATATACGCATGAAAACTAAACGGGACAATATCTGTTCATTGGGGTTTTGTTGTTTGTGCGCCCCGACATGGGACAGACCGTCAAACTACCGTTTTGATGGATACGCTGACTAATGCTGACGAACCGACCGAGGGTGCATCTAACCTCGGCGCGGCTACTCGCAATCCTAGAACTGCAGCACTAGTTGCAAACCTCACGGTTACGGCTCGCGCTTACGCGCTCGCGGCTTTCTGGTCGGATCAGGTTCCAACCCAACCAGAAGGCTAAGCCGTAACCTAGCCCCAATATTATTTGGTGTGGGATCGGGGTGTGGGGTGGGATTAGGGTTGACCAATCAAGATGAAAGTGGGTGTGGTCTATTGGGGTCGGTCCGACAAAGCCTGTCACCCTCAAACACCAGCACTCTGGCAATAGCGTGTACCTGGTAGCTTGCAATTTTGTGCTGCAGTGCTTAGGATTGCAAGGAGGTCTCGTCCATCTAGCGGGCACCTAGATCGCTGCTGTTGCTGCTGCTGCTGCTGCTGGTGCGCCGAATCTAGCCGCCGCTCGTTGACAGCGTTCCTAAGCTCGAGATGGAAGTGTACATGCTTATCACAAAATACGTATGAAAATATACGTACGGATATTCATAAGCGTATTGTATACAAAGGGAGCACGTTATTAATTAGAGTTGGTAATATATTCTGCTGCTGTATGCTGCGGTATCCTGCTGCTAAATACGATATACTGCTGCACTTCCCCCTGCCGACGGACGTGTTGTGTTGTGTGTCTCTCCGTCGTGTGTCGTGTGCAGTTCTCACGTTCTCACATGTACAGTTTTGGAATTAATATAAATGGTTGCTGTTGTTGTTGTTGTTGTTGTTGTTGTTGTTGTTGTTGTTGTTGTTGTCTCACATCAACTCTTGTCGAAAATCTAGAGTCGGTGGTCACACGATGTCAATATAAAT
Organism: Undaria pinnatifida; assembly: GCA_012845835.1. Classification (NCBI taxonomy): domain Eukaryota; class Phaeophyceae; order Laminariales; family Alariaceae; genus Undaria; species Undaria pinnatifida. The sequence goes on from JABAKD010000010.1 coordinate 7,890,021, forward strand.
AGTACACGTACCTGGTTGAAATATATATAGATATATTATAAAAATTAAAATACACTCCAGCTGTGAGATCGAAGATTTCGTCGAAACTCATCTTTGCAAGCTGTGTGTGATACTCCGATCGCGCGCATTACGAGTTGTGTGTCCTCATTAAGGATATAGGTCGGCGACTCCCCTTACAACTACAAGTGTAGCTATCAGGGTCAACAGGATGATTTTAGTCAGTCTGTGCGCGGAAACTATAAAACCCGTTTCTGAGGGGGACAAAATCTGACAGCTGTGAAGGGAAAGGGGGGCCTGGTTTTGATCAAAAGCGAGCGGGTTTGGAGGGGGGCGGAGGGGGGGGGGGGGGAAAGGGCAATTTGTGCATGTAAGCTATAAATCCTTTCGAGGGGATAAATCTGACGGTTTTGGCACCAGTATATTATTGGGGGCGGAAGGGGGGGGGGGGGGGTTGGGGCGGGGGGGGGGGGTTGGGCGGGGGGGGGGGGGGGGGGGGGGGCGGGGGGGGGGGGGGGGGGGGGGGGGGGGCGGGGGGGGGGGGGGAGGGCTTTGGGTGAGGGGTTTGTTATACGTGTGGTGCTAGGTCTAGGCGAAGGTGCGGGTGATGGGGAAGAATATATAGACTAAATATATTTTATATTTTTTATTTTTATTTTTTGTTTCTCACATTTTTACTTTCCAGCTTCTGGACAAGCCGTGGTCACAGGTGTCGTCCCTTCTTCCCCCCGGTTCTTGCCTTCAATTTATATCGCGCATAGGGTTCAGCAATCCCACTTCTCGTCGATTTTTCGAAGAGTGTTGCTAACTCACGCTCCTCGCGCTTTCCGCAAGTCAATTTGTACACGAAAAAAAGTCCCAATGAAATTATACGAGTATGCACTCGGCGGGGCTCGAACTCACGAAACTGACCTATACCAGGCTCGAGGATAGCCTGATACGCCACCGGGGCGATAATGTACCAGGTGCACTTTTTCAAGTTTTTGCTGTTTTGTAATTGCCAGAAATCAGTTTTTCTCTCAGCAGGACGCGAACATGACAGCAGGATAATGGGACGAGGTGGCGGGTGAGGTGTTTTTTAGTTTCTGTTATCCTACCACCCTAACCCAAAAGCTTGCTCTTGGTGCGCGTGGTTGGTCTTGACTCGATGCTGCTGCAGTATCATACCTGGTACCTGGTGCAAGGCATGAATTGCGTCAGCTGTGATATATTCGTGTACGAGTACCACCTTTTGGTTTTGTGTTTTTTCCTTGGGATATTCCTCAGCTCCAGAGTGACTGGAGCCTGTCCTGTGACCACGGACCTGATTATGCGAGTTAATGTGAGAACAAGAACAAGAACAAGAACAACTTGTATTGTACAACATGCGATGCTTGTCATCTGGAACCTGGTAGATTGGTGCTTAAAGCAGACATATGTTATGTACCTGGTACCTGGTATTCGTAACTCGTCACTAATCTAAACCTATAATTTCGGAGTGCGTAAACAGCAATCAGCAGTTTGCGAAAGCACCGCACGGCAGGAAAGATGGAATGGAGACGGAAAACAGATTTTGACTTTACCTTGTTTTTGGAGATATAGGATAGGAATGCAGAAACTGGAAACTCCGTCGGTCAGTTGTCTGTCTGACAAGCTGACCCGACCAGTCATGAAAGTTTTCAAATGTTGAATAGATCAAATATCATGATCTGTATGATCTATGCTTTTCAGGGGAGACAGGTCACTGGTGTATAATGATCTGCGTGGCTTTTTAACCAATCTGCCGGGTGGCAGCCGTATGCTCAACACGACCTAGCGCTTGTTTCCTGGGTTAGATCTGTGCTGCACGGATCCTGCACAAGGTACCAGGTATGATGTATTATTAGTAACATAATAACGACAGACGTATCATAGAACCTAGATTATCAAAGTCGTGATCTGCCCCATGTATCGAAGTTTTGATGCTGGCATATACAACGAAATTGATCGCAATCACGAAATCACAGCTGACGTATTTGCAATCACGAAATCACAGCTGACGCATTTGAAATAGATATATTATTCGTAGGACAAACGATCGGCCGGTGTATCACGCAGGTTGCAAAGATGAGTATCGACCCTGAATTCATCGAACTCACAGCCGCTGACGCGTTTTAAAAGTTTCTTCAAAATAGGTGCCGCACCGGCACCCTGCTATTGGAAGAACCTACACCAGTAGAGATCCCTCTATAGTGCCGGTTGAGTAGCGCTGGTTGCCTTCTCTAGTGCCTGTGAAATAAATCGTTTGGCCCAGATGGGAACAGCCAGTAGTGGCAGTGTGCAGAGTAGTGCCGGTTTCCCCTATAGTGCCTGTATTTTTCCTCTATAGTGCGCATACCGGCACTATAGCGGGACCACTAGGACCACTTCTATTAATACTACCACTGCTGCTCGAATCCGTTAGTTTCCGAGCCGATTTTCTCCAAGCAAAGGGGCGCGCGCAACGAATACGGTGGTATTAGAGCGATCTTGTCGTTGTCCACTGTAGATCTTGCCATAGATGCGTATGCATGGCTCGGCGTTTGCCCTAACTCCATTGTCGATAAAACCAGCCTGAAAAATCGCCCTGTTATCCCCTCTTTACAACTGGAAACCCCTTTTTGGGGACGTATCACTTGGAATTAGAATAGGGAGAACGTTTGGGGCCCTTTAAGTGGTGAAAAGGGGGTAGGACGTGTTGCTTGTTGTGTATGTTAGACTAGACTACGTATACGGAACGATATCATATGGCGTTGCCACGTTATTTCCTGCGCGGTGCAAACAGGGCTACACGGCGGTATAGTCAAAATGCCATGGTTCTGCTGCAACGAGTATCGCATACTATCTCCAAGTACTGATAGGTTGTCCCTTATAACGTGCCAGGTACCAGGTAAGTACCTAACGTTTGGGAAGGAGATTTGTCACTAAGAAAGCGATAGATTTGGTCTCATCAGCTCTGCTTTATCAATACGAGTCTACGAGGGGCGTGAGCGCGCAGGTGCACGGCAAGGATCACGTTGCGTTTGCGTCGCACGACTCTTTGCGTTGTGTAGTCCGGGCACCAAATTTATCATCCCCCAACCGGGCAGACGCTGATGCCGGAAAATCGTCATTTTTTTGTCGTCACCTTTTCCCTCTCACGTCCCAAAACTTTGAGACGTATGAGACGTTTGAATTGCGCCCAGATTTTGGGAACAAACGACTTGGACTTTGGTGTGGGATTCTGCTCGCAGATGTAAACCGGTTGTAGGACCGGTCGCGATTTAAGACCGGTCGTGACCTGTTCCGTTTTCGCCTGTTCGCATCAGACGATACTGCCTGCAATCTCTTGACACGGAGGTGGTATGACGTGTGATGAGTCGCGTCGGACACGGTATCGGAGTCGATTGCCATAGCTGTACTGCTGCGCTTGCGCTGCGGCACGTGCGTTTTGATCCATACCCGCGTAATTTTTCTCTGCCAGGGATCTGGTATTTCGTGTTTCCTACACGAGATACCAGGGACCTGGCATTTCGTGTTTCCTACACGAGATACCAGGGACCTGGTGCCAGGTAGTTTTTACGGCGGTGGTAGTGGGTGGCAACGTGGCAGCATTGTTTTTCCTGTTTTTTTCAATTGTTCAAAACATTCACTTGATGCGACGGCGTCGTTGACCGGTTTGGGGCCCAGGCACAGCAGCAACGGCCCAAAAACTTGAGTATCGCACGCAGCGTTGGCGAGGACGAGTTTTCATCGGAAATCCTCTCACTCACTGCTGAGGTGACGCTAGCTTGTATGAAAACGGTGACTGCTGACGTACTTGTTTTTTTATTTTGTAATAACAATACAGTACATACGTGCAGCGAGAAGAATGGAGGGCCTGGTGTGATGTGACTAGCGTGTTGGCGGCTCGCTTTGGGGAGAAAGCAGCTATCGGGAGTCGTGTGTTGCTGGGAGAAAATCAGAGCATTTAGGTGTCTCGTTTCCGCGACAAGGCGGGGCATCGGACAAAGAGAACTTGGTGGGAGGAAAACCATAGCGTTTAGGTGGCTCGCTTTGGCGAGAAGGCAGTCGTGTGATGGTGGGAAGCGAAACCACAGGGTGTTGGTGGCTCGCTTTGCACAGTTATCTGGAGACGTGTTGGTGGGAGCATCACCACAGCCTGTTGGTGACTCGGTTTGGCGATAAGGCAGTCATAGGGAGATGTGTGTTGGTGGGAGCAAAATCACAGCGTGTTTGTGGCTCGCTTTGGGGAGAAAGCAGAGTCTGGAGACGTGTTGGTGGGAGCAAAATCGCAGCGTGTAGGAGGCTCGCCTTGACGAGAAGGCTGTAGTTGGGGGAGTGGTCCGGTGCCATTCAGTGTAACGTGTACGTCTCCTCCCGCGGCGTTGGGATGGTTATCAAAAATCCTACTCATTCGGTTGGTCTCGTGTACGTTGTACTGGAGCCCCATATCGTAGCATACTGTACGTCCCTTCTCCCGTGGTTACTGCTGTGGCTGTTGCCGGCGCGCGGGCCCGCATGTCGTTCAACGACGATGTGGCCGCGGAGTAATCAGAAAGCGGTGGCAACAGCAGTAGTACCAGCAGCAGTCGAAACCAACGTTGGGATTTGCGCAATATAGTAACACAAACGAAACCTAGGCACACGTTTTTTCAGCCCAGCACACTTTTTTTTTTGGCCTTTTTCGAACAAGTGGGAAATATGTGCTTATTATGCGCGAAGGGTTTCCACACGACTGTAGGCAGTTGCAAGTTTGGTGAGAATCATTGGTACGGATGTGAGCTTGTGTGCTTATGTGCACTGATATGAATGTGTTACAGCGTTGCTGTTTACTGGTGTGTGTGAGCGCGTGTATTGGAGTGACGCCTTGTGTTGAGCTCTTGTTGCTGTGGGCGAGCTCGTACGCTGGTGGGAATGGGCTGGTAGAATCACTTGTTCTTCCGAGTGTGCTAGCGGGACTGCCCTGGTAGGTAGCTGGTGAGAGCAACTCGAAAAGGTTTGGAATGATTTTGAAAAATGCGTCGTAGAGCGCGCGAGTTATAGCCCATTCGCGCGATCTCGACAAACCGTCTGTGAGCGATATGCAGGACGACTAGCGTCGTGCCATGTCTTGTACAAGCTATAGACTGTCGGTAATCAACGCATATTTTTTTACACTGATGAGGACCAAATATGGTTTAGAAAAAGGCATAGATGCATACCAGTAGTTTTTTGTTCCTGTCGTGGGTTCTGATTGCGATGGTCTTCCTAAAAAAAAATGCATTACCGGGATCGAGTATGTGACCTTTTTTGCTGCAACCGTCATCTTCTGTTGTTTCTTTCTTGGTCTCAATTCGCCTCAAGTCCCAAACGGTTTTTGACCTTCCTAGAACTTTGTTTCCGCGTGTTTGGGGACAAACTACTTAGTACAGTAGGGCTCTCCCAACAAGGCGGTCTGAGTAAGGCCGTGACCTGATAGAAGGCGGTCAAGATGGGGAACATCCATAAGCTGGAGTGAACATAATAACGCGGTTTCCCCCAGTAAGGCGGTCGTATTGCTCTAATGTCTAATGACACACCACCGCCTAGGTACTGGGGGCTTACTGGAGGACCCCTCTTCTTTTACTACTGCAGTATGGGTGTGGGATATGTGTTGCAGTGGTAGATATAAGGATTAACCCTGGTACACCCCCACAAACCCTCCCGATACGTCCCGATACTAATTCTAAGTAAATTGTCACCGAAAATGGGTTTCCGGTTGCAAAGTGGCATTGCCGTGTGACCCTTTGGGGTCTTGAGAGGACAAAATTTTGTGACGTACATGATTACGTGCAGCATGCAGCGCTGGCCGAACAAAGCAGCCCACGCAGCTGGGGTAGAGAACGTGTTCGAAGTGCCACGTAAGATGCACGACACGCGTATGCGATAAAAGGTGGTGATGCTTGTCTTGCTGCCCGCTCTTTCTATTCCCCTAAATCGGTAGATGATTGATAAGACTGAGCTGTCGTTGTTTTCACCGGTAAGACATCATAGCGACTTGAAAGGTTTAAATGTCGCTGTCCCCGGATCCCAAAACGGTAACCACCAGGTCTTCCTATTCGTAGTAACAGTTGTATGGATCTAGCGCCGGTGTTAAGGTCACGGCGAGACAAGATATAACCTGCTAACCCACGGCGAAAATCCTTTGTTGCTAGCAAACATAAACCAGGTACGACCTGGTATTAATATTTAACACCTGATAGCATCTATAACCTATCATGTGGTATGACGATACTAGATGTGTGTCGGTGAAGCTTTGCTCCGCGACTAAATGCCCATCAAATGTTGTTGTGTACCAGGTTGCGTGTATCTTGTGTACCAGGCACCTGTTGCGACTACAACCACAGCAAGCGGTAGCGACTACTGCCTGCTGCTTCGTAACATGCCAATTGATAGTGCGTTTTTTTTACAGCAGAACAGCTCTATCCGCTCAGAACAGCTCTATCTGCTGGAGACTGGAAACGCCTTGATAAAGGCCGTGTACGGGTGTGTCTGATTTCCCGCCGAGACACACAGCAACATCCTGCCGCCTAGCGCAACGCAAGATGCATCAAAGATATCATAGCACTCATGCAGCTATATATGGCTTACAGCTGTACACGTGGTCGAAGTATGTTTATATGACAGGCAGCAACGTCAACGTTAGTTTGTTACCGCTTGCTTGTTTTATTTGTAACCTTGAACGGCCGTGAAGGAGGAAGTTGTGCACGCCACGCACAATAAATATATAGTAAGTTACAAAAATGTCAATTCATGTACATACTTAGTATGGGATTACAAATGTATGTCGGTCGGATATTAAACTACAGCAGCAGCAATAACGTTACCTGTACAGCCAGGGTATTGAATTACTTCTTGCACCGCCGCAAACATACTCCTACACTAATTTCAAGTGATACTTTCCGAAGCATGGATGCAGTTGTTGACCCTTGTGCTATTAACGTATATCTTAACTCAAATTCCAAGGAATTTTTAAATTTTGATCCCCGACCCGGGGGTGTGGTCATAAAAAGGTAAATCCCTTTCAAAATTTAGTTTGTCCCAGTTTTTTTTGGAGACAAAATGCTTGGAATTTGAATTGGTGTGATATCATATATCCTCTCTACCAGTTTAGAATATCACCAACGGTTTTCGGGCCAAAGTGACTGGATCCAATTGGCCGTGAGACCATACACATGCTGCTGTATGTGTATATATTTGCGGTAGTAGGAGGGTTGTTATTGGATAATTGCATCATATGATACCGTTGATATTGATTTCGTAACACAGTTAAAATTCGTTCGTTGGCCTAATTTTGAGGGGGTCAAGTTTTGCCGCGAAAACCAACGAAGCAACGTCCCGATGCCCCTTTTTGCTGGTTGCGGGTCGGGGGTTGCGGGTGGTGTAGGTGTCTGGGGTAAAACTGCTCTCGTGGCCTGTCATGCCCTCTCACGCTGTAGCTGTGTGTACTGCTTGCTCAACCTGGGCTGGAAATGTGTGCGTGGGAGCGGAGGCGGGCGGGCGGGCGGGCGGGGGGGGGGTGAAACATTTGCATTGAAATTAAAAACGACCACTGAAAACAATTCTTGGACTCTAATTCCAAGCAAAATTGTCCCACAAAAAGGGGTTGCCATTCTAGAAGAGTTACCGCATACCAGGTATACCGTACTTTCCAAGTTGTTTGTCCTCGAAAACGGGTTGCAGTTCTGCAGGAGTTGAAACAAGGAAACACGAGCGATGCGAGTGCTCGCACAATCCGTGCTACTGCTGCTGTGCTCTGCTTGCTGGGTCAGTTTGCCACACCCGAAAAGCCGCGCGAAGTTAATGAACGAACTACTGATGTACAAGTAGTTAATGTTCGTGTTCTTGAAGATGCTGTTTGCTTGCTGCTCGCACAGCAGTCACTCAGTACCAGCATGAGTGGTTTGCCATCCAGTGGTTTTCCATGAACCAGAAAAGTTGCTTGTACGAGGTAAATAAGTTGTCCCATCAGATTACTTCTTTGCAGGAAATAAGCCAATCAGAAAACGGCGGGCACGATTTTTTTTCGGGTACCTGGTAATCTGGTACTCTACGACGTGTATTGCTTTTATATTTAGGTGCTGTGTCGTTATTTGTTTTGTCTCCGGGTACATCCCCGCAACCAGAATTGGAGGCGCTCCGCATGATGCACAACCCAGACGATACTTATATGCCGCTGTACACCGCGCAAAAAAAAAGAATGCCGGAAGTGCGGCAGAATTTACGTCACGCCAAGGCTAGTGCTGCAATATGCTGCTGGTGTTTCTTTTTATGGCATCGACGGCTGAATGCAGTACTGCCGACTCTTTGTATGATAGCTGTATTGATTGTATTGCTTGCGTATAGGACTGTTGTAATAGAACTATGGCCTATAGTAGCACTTCGGCGGTATGTGCGTGTTGTCTTTCACATTAAAAATGGTTCTTTCTATCCAACATGAGTACACTCAGTGGCCGTGTTGATTCTTCATCCTAAGAGAGATACAAAAATTATGTGGTCACAGACTGTGAGACGGAAAAAAACAAAACAACCGTAGCGAATCAAGGTAAACCAAGTAAAATGCCTGCGCACCAGGTACGAGAACACGAAAAAACAAGCTAGACGAGAAAAATGATGAAAATAAGAACTAAAAAGGACAAGAAGCCGACAGGAATTCTGGATAATGTGGTGCAAGAAGAGCAACCTGCGTGCTGAAGAGGGAAACAGATAACCGCTGCACGGACGAAACAACACGAAGAAGACGAAGAAGATACCGGCTTAAGGCCGGCGGGGAGAAAAATAACGGATCAAAGAGAGAAGAAAGGCGAAAAAGAGAACAAAACAAGCAAGCTAGGCGACAAGTGTCGTTCCTGCCGCTTTCGTGCCCCCCGCATTGAACTGAACGAAAAAAAGAAAGGAAAAAATACTACCACTCGCTGCAGGGAATGTTGCTGAACATTTTGTTAATGTCCGAGCTCATACACAGCAGCTTTCGCGAAGACTGTCCTCGAATTCATGACAAGTGTCGGCCTGTACCGGATGATTAAAGTGATGGAGAGAACTTGAGCAGTTTTTATACACAGACGCGTACTTCAAATGTCGCAGCCATATACCTGGTATACTACAAAGACATTTTTTTTTTTCATAGCTCTTGAGATCGAAGATATCCGTCGAAACTCATCTTTGCAAGCTTGAGTGTGGATACTCCGATCGAGCGTGTTACTGGGTGTGTGTCCTCAGTTAAGATATCGGCCGGCGTCTCCCGTTAGAATTAGATATACGACGGCTGTAATTAGAGGGGTGCTGGCTGCTACTAAGGGGAGTCACGAGCTATGTCGTTCATGGCGTACATCCCCCCGCAACACGCGCATCGGAGTATCACCAACAACTTGCAAATATGAGCTTGGGCGAAATCCTCGATCTCACAGCTGGAGGGTGTTTTTATTGAAAATAGAGCGGTGGCAGTGTGCGTTCTGTAGCAAGATGTGCTGCCGTGTGTGCGCGCTCCAGTACGTGATACAATATTCGCCTTACCGTGGGTGCTGCGGTATGATATGCGCTGCAGTTTGTGCTTGAGTGTGCGCTTGTATGCGCGTAACATGTAAGCCTTTGGGGACGCATGCACACCGATAAAGCACCATGCACAGCGATAAAACAACTACGGTAATTTTTTTTGGTAATAATGGACCGACCGGTTCCACGAGTAGTGCGAGCGCCCCAGTGGTACGGCTAGAATGATGCGACGCCCGTGTCATACGCCTCTTCTTGCATTGCAGTGTGGAGGAAAAACTCACTCTTTTTATCACCCCCCGATGATGCAGAAGCCGACGTTGTAATCATGTTTGTTTTTTTCCCTTGTTGCTCATTTTCACGTCTGAAGGCACCCAAAAGAGTCATAACCCTTTGAGCACCGCCCTCCCTCCTTGGGGCCAAAACAGTTGGAGTTAGACTAGGATAGCTTGAGGAGTCGGAAATGGGTTAACGCCTTTACAACTGGAAACCCTTTATGGGGCCAAATTTACTTGAATTTAGTATGGGTTGGTTGGCGTAACCGCTTTGACCCATGCATTGCGACCAACGAAACCGTTGAGTGCGATTTTACCAGGCATGTAAGGAGAGCAACTTGTATTTCTAGTTTAGAAGCCCCCCCCCCCCCCCTACACGGTATGAGCGGAAAGCGCGAGAGCGTTGAGTTAGCAAACAAAATTCGATGGGAGTCGACGAGCATAAAAAAGGTAATGAGTGGGAATGCTGAACCCTATGCGCTATAAAAATGAAGGCATGTGCCGGAGGGGAAAGGGAGACACCTGTGTCAACGGCTTGTCCAGAAGGTCGCTTGGGGTAAAACTTCTTGCGAGCTCCCCAGGGTACCTGGAGGCTAAAACGACCAAGGGTACCTGGGGTCTGAAACGACTCGAGTTCCGCCTTTCCCAAGGGCATCTAAGAGTTGGAATGACTGAGGCCCACCGGTCCCAACTGCTGTAAAAGCTGAAATGAGGACACCAGCCCCAAGGGTAAAAAAAGCTGTAGTGACTGGTGCCTGGAGGACTGGTACTCTGACGACCTGCACAATGTCCAAGGAGTGCTGCATTCATGTGCTTCAGAGTGTTCGCTGTGAATACATTATGTGCTGCAGCATGATATGTGTAGCAGTGCTGCTGTGGGCTCTGGTGTGGTCTTCGGGGTGTCGATGTGTGATGCAGCCTATGCTCGAGCGTATAGTGTACTGCTGTATGTGCTACGAACAGTAGTATGTAGCAATAGTGACAGGGCGAGTAACGTATGATTGCATAGTCGGGGACTCCCAATATTGTGCTGGCATGTCCCAGCCCAGTATACCGCCCGATATACCGGCACTATGCAAGACACCAGCACTATCGGGAACAGGGTTATTATAGTTGAAGATGGTTCCAGTCGTGTCAAGCGAGTCCACCGGCACTATATAGAGAGTAGTGCACTTAGCAACGGGTACTATTGGGAGCCCGCCACTGCTGTAAGTAGAATGGGAGTCGGTCGCCCGACCAGAGCGGCGGCGCGTTCCCCACGAACCGTCCGACCTCCGACTAGTTGCCGCCGGCGTCACCTTCCCCCTTGGCTCGTTGCCCTGGCCGCATGGGATTGTAGGAACAGAAACTGCGAGGGGATGCTGTAAAATCGCTTTGAAGACAACACTTGCATCGGGACGATGGGACGATGTCGGCGGACCTTCGGACCGAAAAATGCTTTTTTTAAGGAATAATGTAATACCCATGGGTGTTAGCACCTTCATACCGGGTACCTTATGACGATTGTATCGTATAACCTGGTGTACGATACCTCGTAGCGGGCCACCTATTTATACTCACGCAGGGACGCACCACGTGAAATGGCAGGTACAAAGTAGTATGGGTGTATCGCACCTGGTTGTGTACATCCTACAAAGAGCAAAAGATTCCATCATGCATTCTACCAAGAACAAAAGGGTCCGCCTGTATAACACCAGTGGGACGCCCCGCGCACCCCTGGAACTAGGTTGGTTTTCGGCCATGCCAATAATCCACTGCCCTTTTTGGGGCCCCAACAGCGCGATCAAAGCGCAGGCCAGATGTGCGGTCCTCTTACCAATGGTGTGAGCGCTCGCCCACTAGGATGGGTATTGGTGTCGCAAACATGTATACTGCGCTGTTTCGCGCAACTCCATGGATTGTGCGGATTTTTGGAACGTAAACTACAGCAGCCACCCGCTCATCCGGAAGCCCGTTTTTTTCTTCGTTGTGGTCAATCCGGCGGTTTTTCGCTTATTTCGGCAATTCTTCTCTCGGAAATTCCCATTTCCAACCCCTGTAAAGATGTAGTCTAAATCGAAGTGTTTTGTCCCTCATGTCGGGAGTGCGGTGCTAAAAGGGATTAAGAGGGTTGATTCAGTGACTCCTTCGAGGCCCGCAGGCATAGCGGCCGACAAAACTACCTGGTGTGCTAGGCGCGGTGTTGAATATTCGTTCAGCGGGAGTGTTCGGCACTACTGCTGTTGTCAATGAGACGGCTACAGAAACGGCAGTACTGTCTTGCTGCGGGCGTGTCGGAGATTAGAATGCTATTGTTGCTCTGGGGTACGTGCCGCGCTCGCCTGCAGTAGCCCGGGCCGCTTCGTGTGATTGATGCTGTATCCGTGTTTGTTTTTTCCTCCGGCGTTCCCCCCCCCCCCCCCCCGTCGAAAGCCCCGAAGGAGCACAAGGTACGGTCTGCTTGTTGCCTGTTTGGAGTCCTGTATGTCTTCCACTATCGATTATGGACTATTTTTTTCAAATATTTCTGTGTTGGTGTTGAACGCAACCCTCAACCCCAGCCTCAACCCCAACCCCAATCCCAACCCCAACCCCAACCCCAATCCCAACCCCAACCTCAACCCCAACCCCAACCCTAACCCCAACCCCAACCCCGACCCCACCGTCCTCTCTGTCCCCGTATGCACTTTTTTGTGTGATCGTGATCTTCGACGTGGGCGTCCTTATCTCCGCGGGTCGTGTCATATAATGACACCACCGCCGACGGTTACAAAAAAAAAACAGGTGCTAAAGCGACTGTTGCGGGTGCCCGACGCGGCGGACAGGACGTCCTTCGGGTCGTTCGGGTGCCTAGAACACAATGGCACGCTCGATAAGACTCAAATCCCGTTCGACATCTACGTCAAGGTGTGTTGCGTTGCGTGCGTGCCTTCGTAGGCGAGATTGAAGTGGCCTACGACTCCGACTGCTTGTGTTGTTGCCGGTGGCGAGGGCGGTGGCGTTGCTGTCAGTTGTCGTCTGTTGGTGTTAATGTGTCGTGGTTGAACTCGGTGTTGGTGTTGGTGTTCGTGTTGCTAACAGTGTTGGTGTGGGTGTTGTTTTGGTTCTGGTTGATGGATGTTGATGTTGTTGATTCATTGATGCTGCTGTTGTTGTGTGTGTTGCGCTTGTTGCCTTTTTTTGTGTAAGCAGAAGTCGGGGTCCCACGGTTGCTAACGGAGGCTGCTGTTCGACCTTAATTTGGTGAAAAATGTGTGTGTTTTTAGTGTTACAGCAGTGCGGTCCCGCGTCATGGAAGGTGGCGCCAAACGCCCGTTTTCTCGCCTTTTGCAAACAAAAATGGTGCTGTCTGTTGTGCAAAGAAGTGGTATATATACTGCAACACCACGCGCGATCAAGGCATCACACGCAGCTTGCAAAGCTGAGTTTCGAATAAAATCCTTCTTTGGTCGATCTCACAGCTGAAGTGTATTTTTTCGTTTATTTAAATGTACTGAAACACGGTATGTGTCCAGACGTACCGGGCAAGTCTTGCCTGATAATAAACAAGAAAGAACTTGCCACTGTCCAACAAAACTTCGACAGCACGTGGCGATTAGGGGATACGAAATAGTCGCTCGAGACTATCGTGGTGGTGAAGATTTCATGGAAGCTATTTCTTCCTTGCTGCCAAACGGCAAGTTTTTTTTTCTTCGTCTTTTCCCCCCCTCAATCTGGACGTTTGTCGTACTTCCTACTGGTAGGATGCTATTCTTGCAGCAGCGGCATCTATTATACTGCTGTCTGTTCGCGTGCTCTCTGTCGCGTACCACTTCCTCACAACTAATTAATTGCCAGCCCCCCCCCCGTCGAAGAACAAAAGATAAGTATCGTATACTATTCATAATGGATCGTAATTACGTTACCCCTCCCTGAAACATGTATGATATCACATCGGCTACCTCGCGGTCGATGACAGCTCATGTGCGAGCTCATCGAACTCGCCAAACGGATGACGCCAGGCCATTCCTTGTAACCAGAACATGGTCCAGCGGTACGAAGGTGTTGCTGTCTGCCTCTCACCGATTGCCTAATTTAGAAGATCCTTTCACAGCACGCTCTCCCCTTTCTTACTCTTGCTCTAGACTACATACACTCCATGCTAATACTCTTCTTTCTACGTGCTCTCAACTAGTTTTGCTGGGGTTTTGCTTCCGTGTACTATACGTTTACTAGTCTACTGGTAAGGTTCCGTGCTGTGTAGTCCCCACTTGGTTTATTGTCGCTTACACAGTACACCGAACAACGCCGCGTTGCTGCCATCGAGGTCAAATTTTTGAAACCCAGAATATGAAGCAACACGCCAACGCGCCTAGAATATGAACCCCTTTGGGACTCCAAAAACGCCAGAAAAACGATCAGTATGTGCGGCAGTGTGCGGCCTTGCCTTTTTAATGGTTACAGTATGTCAGCGCCCAGCAGCAGCATGGGTGATATACTGCTACGCGCGTGTCGTAAAGCCCATGGTTTGAACTCTGGAACGTGAACCATCCAACCCCCAAGCCAGCGACCCGGTTTGTTTTCGTGGGACCGACGCTATAACCGCCAATTAATTTAGTCGATTTTTGCCTCTGATTTCCCGAAACGTGTTGACCCTTTTGGGGCCCCCGAACCCCTCCCTATACTTATTTCAAGTTGTTCATACCCCAAAACGGGTTTCCAGTTGTGAAGGAGTTAACGCACGTGGAAGAATACAGTACAGTAGGGGTTCCCCAATCAGGCGGTCTGAGTAAGGCGGTATCTCGATATATGGCCGATATAAGGAATAACCCTTTGGGGGCCCCCAAACCCCTCCCTATACTGATTTCAAGTTATTTATCCCCCAAAACGGGTTTCCAGTTGTGAAGGGGTTAACGTACTTGGAAGAATACAATACAGTAGGGGTCCCCCACTAAGGCGGTTTGAGTAAGGCGGCATCTCGAGATAAGGCCGATGTAAGGCGGTCAGGATCGCGTGGCGCCACTGGGGAATCGCACTCATAACTTGGAATGAATAAGGCAGCTTCCCCCGATGAGGCGGTCATGTTGCTCTGACACACACCGCCTTGCTGGGGGGACCCCTGCTGTAGTAGCCTCCTTCGGAAGTGCATCGATGTTTTTTAGGACAATCGTTTTGGATATAGTGTGGGATAATGTGTGCAGTTGTATTTCGTGTCACGGGAGGGCTAGTAGTTCTCTGTCGCAGCCTGCATCGGTTACCAATTCCCCGTAATCCTCCCCCTTTTTTTACCACTCTGGGCGAAAATGTAAGGATCTTTGAGGCGTTGATGTTAGTGTCTAAACGGTCCTTATAACTACGTCCATAATGGTACGTGATTTGCCACTTTTGACCCGTTGGAGGCAGCCCTGAAATGCTCAACATCTGTACTGCTGCTGTAGTGCATTGCAGAGGTGGCACTGTTTGTGACTAAGTATCACGTAGAGTGTATGTATATGTATACCATGGTAGGGTTTATGAGTGGGTCGCTGACGTCAAGGGCTCCGTCCCGTCCCCACCTCTTCCCCCCCTTCCTCCTCCTCCCCTTCGTACGTATGAACATCTTGTGTTGTTTTTGATGGTGGTGGTGGTGGTGGTGGTGGTGTTGATCTCACATCACTACCTCTTTGCCATAATAAAGTTGGTCACAAAAAAGCACAAGGAGGCCACAAATGGACAGGAAAACAAACCAAACAAGAACTCAGCCGGGGTTGTGTCTTTATTTGTTTCCTCTCTCGCTCCCCTGTGAATCGATCGGCCCTTTATCCCATCACGGCCCTTAATCCCACCAATGCCTTGCCCTCCCCCCCTTGTCACCCCCCTCTCTCTCCGCACCGCTCGCAGGGTCCGTCGCTGCCCAAGGGGAAACGCAATAGCCTGGTGATGTTTTTCGATGACATTCTTCCTGTCAAGATCTCGCGCGGGGAGGTGAGAGCGCCCCCTCCCCCCCCCCAACACACACGCCTCCGCTTGCCCCCCTCCCCCCCTTCACATGCAGCTTTTTTTCCAGATTGTAGGTGATACGGCACCGTTGGCGGTGGTGGAGGTGGTGGTGGTGGTGGTGGTGGTGGCGGTGGCGGTGGTACGATTTCCACCCCGGTGAGATTAGCGCATTACTTTAGCCCGAGCGGAGGCGGTGGTGATGGTGGTGGTGGTGGTGGTGGTGGTGGTGGTGGCGGTGCGTCTGGCGATGTTGTTTCGCCGCGAGCCGTTCGACGACTGACTGGCGCCGCAAGGAGCGCGCATCTTATTTTCTTGGTGTTCTTGCTAGATAGTATACCTTGGTATATGGTAAATTGGTACCTTGTACCTTAGTAGTATGTTTTTTGTCGTTGGTTATTGGCTTGGTGTAACAGCCGGCCACGCCCCTTCACCGTTGTAATGATCGACTGGCCTCTAAGAGTAGCCTCTACATTGGCCTCTAGCCCTCTCCAAGAGGTAGGTCCCGAGTTGGCTTGTCCGTTTGATGCAGGCCGTTGGTTGAGGGCACCCGCATATCTAACTCGTACGGGGTAATGATAATATTTGCGATGATACAACAAGTGTGTGGTGATATTAAGTGGCCGATTGGTAATAGCCCTTTTGGGACTTGAGAGGCAAAACAAAGTGTGGAAAACAAGGTGTCGACGAAAAAAATATCGAGAAAAACGTGACGATATTGCACCTAGCTATTGGTAAACATACGTACCGATTTCTCTTTCGGCCTTTCTCCGTTTGGCCTGTGCAGGCTTGCGAACTTCAACTGACTGCTGTAGGGCCTTACGTTATTTTCGGGCTATAGGCTGCACAAATGTTTGAGGTGCTGCTCTCGGCTGTCTTCCAGCTGGTACTCAAAACGCCAACGAACTTGCCGTGCGTATTCCGTGCTGACTGGCGTAACCGCGACCGCAATATATTACCAAAACGCTGTTGCCGAAGCCCCCAATGCCACTGCCAACCGCGCCCGCGCCGCCACCGCCGCCGCCGCCGCCGCTGCTGCTGTTATTGGTGTCTCCTGCGTGTGTATCTAAATATATCAAATCGGCTGTCTGTTGTGTTGGTGATTGTGCACCTCGCCGAGCCAGTGTGTGTACCCCTGCCTGATGGCTACTTATATCGCTGGTGCTGCTGCTGCTGCTGCTGCTCTCACTTTCTCCTGCGCGTGTTCCTACAGTGTGCTTGTTTCGTTTTTGTGGGATGCCTTGTGTGGATTCTTACACAAAATTCATGTTTACCGTCCTGTATCCTATGTATTTTTCTTCACATGACCTGCGCATACAGACGTCTCTGTGGATTCTGTAGAGGATGTTATTTTTCTGTTGCTTTTGTGTTTTTTTTTTTGGGGTACGTGTCTCGCGAACAAATCCAAATAGATGCCAGAATAATTTAGCTTTTATCAAGTTTGGTGGAAGGATTTGTTTACTTTTTTTTTGTCGCAAACACACGAGTGTGTTTGCTTTGCACACTCGAGTGTTTGTTTCTTTAAACGCTTCGATTCGCACCACCGCTGCTGCTGCTGTGCTGCTGCTGCACTGCTGCTGTGGTGCTGCTGTTTGTTGTGTTGCTCTCCCTTTTGCTACCCTAACCGATTTTAACCGCCTTACATCGGGATACCGCCTTCCATCGGGATACCGCCTTCCATCGGGATACCGCCTTCCATCGGGATACCGCCTTCCATCGGGATACCGCCTTCTATCGGGATACCGCCTTATTGGGGACCCCTGCTACTATCCTGCTACTATAGGCCATATGACACACGACACGCGCACAACGTGCTCGTATTTGTACTGCCGCAGGCTCTTCCCGGGCGGTTGACAATGAATAATACCGAGCCCTCTTGACAGTGACTTTTTTTTTTTTTTCTTGCCGATAAAAAAATTGGGACCCAGAAGAGTTGACACTTTTTTTTTTTTTTCGATTTTCGACCAAAAGTCGACGCGCACAGGGAACAAACATGCTTGTTACCCGTTGGTGTGAGAGTACCGGTAGGAGTGTTCTGCGTAAGGTAGAGGGGTGAGAGCTCGGGTCATTTAGAGACCTCGGGGGTCCGAGTTTCCGACGTGAGCATATAGGACTGGTGCCAGAGGTCCCGAGTTTGATTCACGGTCGTCTGCGCGTACGCACGACGCAGCTTTTTCTTTTTTCTTCTTTTTTTTTTTTTTTGGTCGGAGGGTGCTTTTTTCTGGCCGGGAAGAGCGCGATCGAGTGCGCTGATATTTACTATCAATAGCTGTGTACGCAGCAGTATTGGTGGCGTTCCTATAGAGCCGGTATGTGCTAGCCAACACTACCGGCAGTAATATTGACGGTATCATTTTCGGTGAATGGGTCCCACATAGTAGGTAAATATGATGTAGCACCTGGTGCGTGCTAAATAGTAGCAGTGTTGTGCAGAAGCCCAGCCCGCCCCGTTAGGTTTTGGGGAGTCGCCGTAAGACTTGCTCTCTCGCGTTCGTCCTCTCCCACCCTCCTCACGTGCTTGTCATACATCCCGACACCATCCATCGCTCCTGTACCTTCCTAGCACTGCAACCGTTTTCGTTTTTGTTTTTTGTGCTAAAAACGCTTATTTTTCCCGTGGAAACCCCGTTAGGTTTTCAGGGCTCCGTCTTAGACCCTGCGTTTCCTCCTCTCCCACCCGCGTCACGTGGCTGTTGTACATCTCGACACCTTCCGTCGATCCTCGACCGACTTGAAACTGCTGTTTTTTTGTTTCTTGTATTAAACACGCCTGCTTTATCTGTAAACGCCCAGTGTATACCGACGTGCCACTCACTTGATTCCGATTTGTTTTGTTTTTGTGTTGAAAAAAACGCCTGTTTTTGTCTGTAACTGCTGTGCAGTGTATGGAGCCGGACGTCGTTTACCAACTTGTGATTGTTTTCGTATTGTATTCAAACACGCTTGCTTGTGTCTGTAAATGCCGAGTGCATACCGACTTGCCACTCACTTGATTCCTTTCTTTTTCTTCATGTCTGAAAAAACTCGTGTATTTGTGCGTAAATGTGCAGTGTGTGGAGCCGGACGTGGTGTACTTGCTGGACGCTGACAGCGGTCACCCGGTGAGACAGAGCAAGTGTTGGGACGAGAGAGGGACGTGTGTACGTACAGTATTTGCCCATGATACCTTTGCCTGGTACGGTATACCTGGTACTTTCCTTTTCCCCCTTTTTTTCCATTTCCATGTGACCCTCCTGTTTTTTTCTGCCTCGTTAACGCCTTTGCAAATGAAAACCCGTTTTTGGGCGGTAATTGACTTGGAATTAGTATCGGGAGGGGTTTTATGGGCTACAGAGGGGTTAAGCGCGGTTATCGTATTTTTTTTTTATGGTTTTTGGTGCATGTCATGTGTGCGTGCATGCAGAGGACGGAGCGAAGGCTAAGACGACTACAGGTTTGCTTTCGTCGTTTTTTTCTTGTATACACGTCCCGTGTGTAAGTGTAAACGCCTCCCCTTTCGCCCGCCCCTCCTTGCTCTTCTCATGACTTTGACCCCCCCCCCCCCCCCCCCCCCCCCCCCCCGCCACGCCCCCGCCCCATCTCCCTTTGCCCTTCTCCCCTCCCTGCATGCGTATTGTTTGTGTCTTCAGGATTACGGTATGCGGGACGTGGATTTTATGTGGCGGCTGCTGATGTCGGAGGAGGAGACGGCGTGTATTACCTGCCCTGTGCAGCCGGTTAACCCGTTGGAGTCCTTTCTGGCCTCGGCTCAGTCCCTGGAATGTGAGTGTGTCTTTCCCGCTTCTTTTTTTATGGCGTTGTGAGTGCTCGTAGTATTTCGCGACTCCCCGTTGTTTTTGTATGTTGGGTTTTCCCGCCATTTGTGTGGGAGTTGACATCACGGCAGCACATCAGTCCCTTCTGTTTTTTTGTCGGTTCGTTCTTGTTTGCCGCCATGTTTTTATGGCGCCCTTCTCCTTGTTGTTGTACCAGGGTGTTCTGGTATTTGTTGTGGTGTTGATCATATCTATCGTGGAGTAGGTTAGGCTTCTGCTGTACCAGGTATGCACAGGAAAATATGTAATGCGTCAGTTTGGTGGTACTAGGCTGACGGACTTTAAATTTAACCCTTGTAGTATGTATTCCATGGGGAAAAAAAGAGAGTAAACATAGTCCAAGTATGCAAGCGCAATTCGATGGGAGTCGACGAGGGAAGAAAAAGAGCTGCAGTCTTGTCGCGATAAAAATCGAAGGCACGTACCGTAGTGGGGAGGGGGGAGCAGAGCCTGCTTGGTGACCCGGGGTCTGAGTTTACGTCTAGGGAGGGAGAAAGAGAAAGAAAAAAAAGTGTGAAGATAACAGATGGGGTGAAAGGCAAGAAGAAAAAAAGGAAGAGCAAAAGAAGAAAAAGTGTCTCCAAAGATGATTGGTCATTGGTGCAGTTCGTGAAGGGGTCAAGTTCTGGACTACACACTATATATGCTACTACTTGTTCGCCCTTTTGAGAGGCGCGTTCACAGCCACAAAAACGGTGATTGCGACATTTTCGAGGGTCTATACGAGCAGCGTGAGCGCGCAGCAGTACTCGTACGCGAGTAGGATTGTGCTGCACCCGTCCTGTACGGCCCCTTGCATCGTTGTACTTTCGGACACCAGTGTTTATCGTTCCCTCATCAGCAGTGCCTGATGCTGTAATCATCGATCCCCTTCGTCATTTTTTCCCCTCTGAAGCCCCCCGTACGGGGTTAATCCTGCATTTCACGCTGTTGATAGTACGCTGCACCAGGCACACACGCAACGATGACACTCACTGCACTACTTGCAGCCCGTAAGCTCTTTTGCTACTGAAAACACTGTGGTATACTGATTCCATGTGACTTGTGCGTTGTTACCCGGTGAGTGGTCACACCAACTGCTGCAATCATCGTACGTAGGCGTTTTGCTTTTTTTGGACTTGGTGGAGTATGCTTCGTCGGTGCGGCCGGCCGATTGTTGGCGTTTTCGTTTTGTTTTGTTTTGTTTTTGTTTTGGAACTGCTGTGTATGCGCCGCTTATTTTCTTTCCCCTCCTCACGCACTCATTGAACCCGCCCCCCCACCAGAAAACAAAGTAACCCATTGGCCGCTTGTCATCCATAAGCAACAAAGTAGGCACAAGGTACCCGAAGTGCATCTTACGAGCACTTGGAAGGATGCGGTTCACTCTTCATGCGACTCGCCGAACACCTCACGGCGCTTCGCGCTTGGTGCAAGCAATGTCTGCCTGGTCGGTGAAAACCTGACGTGCTCCGTCCCGGCATAGTAGGGATGCGAGGGTCTATGGTCATATGAAGTACGACTACGGCCATGCGTGAATATCGACTACCCCCCCCCCCCCCCTTAACCGATACCACACACAACACCCACCCAACGAACGGCCCGCACGCACGTTTTTTCCAGATGCCATGGTGTGGGACTGTGTGGGAGAGTCATACTTCGGGCTGCAGACGAGTTGTCGGGGGGTGCAGTGCATGTTCAAGTACAAGTGTCTTGTAGAGGACGGTAGGCTGGCGCAGCCTCCTTGCGGGGAGGGTGCGATGCCTCCCCTGCTCGACGCCTTCTCCAAGACCGCCGCGGGAATTCCGGCGTTGATGTGAGCGAGCGAAGAAAGTGCGGGAAGGGAAGGAGAGAAGAGGGGGAGTGGGGGTAGGGGGGGGCGGGGAGGGGGGGCGGACGAAAACGGAAATGGGGCGGCAGGGGGGGGGTTAGGGAAGGAGGGAGAGGGGGCGGTAAGGAGGGGCAGAGAAACGGGATAATGGGGTGGTGGCAAGGGGGAAGGATAGAGAGGGGTCTGATGCTTCGGATATGTAGGGGCCTTAAAAGCCTCTGTCGACGGCGTGATGGTGGTGCGGATAGTGGAACGTTGCGGGGTCGTGTCCTGTCCCGTGTTCACCGCCTCTGTGTTGGCCTTCGACCCCTGCGCTGCTCCGTTTCCCCTCCCCTTCCCCCTGCCTTCCCCCGTCCCTCCACGCTGTGGCTTCAGATTGTTGGACACGTCACCGAACGATGGCATGCTGGTGCTCTTGCGGCAGCGCGGCTTCGACGTGCGATCGTGTGGGATGGTGCGCGGGGTGACATGCGTGCCGAACTCCTGGCTGGAGTTCTACGCCCAAAGGAGGTAAGGGAGAGGGGAGGGGGGAGGGGGGTGGGGGGGCTAGGAGGTGGGGAGGGGGGGCGGGGCGTCCGCACCACGCTATTATTGGAACATTAACCTTCCCCAATGTTGCCTGCCTGCCGCACGCTGTCGTTCGTCGGTAGATAGATACCTTCTTAGAACTGAAGAAAAATCATTCCTCATTAACCAAAGATGTCAGGATACGGGTCAGTCATGGGAAAACGTCCAGCGGTCAAGGGTGTCGATGTCATACGTACTTCGTATGAATATTATGGCTTCCGGTATTAGATAGGTTCCTCATCAACCAAATATGTCAGGATACGGGTCAGTCATGGGAAAACGTCCAGCGGTCAAGGGTGTCAAACCGATCGTTCCACGCTATAACCTAGTGTTCCGGCGCCAATGTAAATTAGTGGAAAACTGCCGTCGGTCAAGGGGGCCAAAGTGCGGTCTCCTGACATCTTGGTTCCTCATTAATGCCAACTCATTCGTACCCAAAAACGCTAGTGTGGTTCTCAAAAGGTTGAGGGCTTTGGGTATCGCGACTTGCCCGCTTTTTTTTGTCTGGACCGACCCTTTTTTGTCCACTGGTTTTCCCGCTCCCGCTGCCGCCCCCGGCGTCTCTTAAAACACGCCTCCTCGCTGTGCGTTGTCGTCTCCTCCGCCCACTTTTTGGCCAAGAGTTTGTTGTTAGCTCGGTTGCTTGGCCATGAATTGGTGGGGATCGCACCCCTTTTTTTTCCGAGAGTTGGCTAGCAGTGTGTGTTGTTCACATTAAGCTGATATTTCCACCCATCTGCATCTGGCACAACCAGTGTCCAGGCCGGTAGCACTAGTATGCCACTCTGGCCGGAAATATAAGCACCCTTTGGACATCGACGTTCACATATAGTGTTGCTTATAGTTCGGGACAGGGTGGTACTAGTGGTAAATCGCGGACTAGATATTTTCAGTAGTTGGGTAGGCGTTACTTTATAAAAAATATTTCAAGTTGTTTCTTCCTTGGTGTAACTTGCGGAGTACCGTGTTTGACGGAGTTCCGTGTTTTGAGCACAGCACCTGACAGGTGCGATTTGTGCTCGCGCTGCGTTTTAGATCGAGAAATATTCGAGTCGGTTGGTCGGTTGGTTGGGGGGTTTTACGTTTCCACCCCAAGAGTGAAGGTCACCCCCTCTGATGATGTCGGCCGTGTCTTGGTCTTTGGACGAGTGTTGGGCGAGGCCGAAACTCGCTTGTTCATTAGTACATGCGGCAAGAAGGTGCCTTGACAAACCTCTCTCGCGTTAAGCGAGAGGAGATTTTTGAAGAGCGTTATTTATTAGGGACCATCAATGTTACCCCTGGGGAAAAATTGACGACCAAAATTGAAAAATTCATGCGCGGGCCACTGTTGGTTGGCGATGATAAAATTGGACGTCCGAACAACACCGTTGCAAAGGCGCGTGCGGGATGGGCGCGTCGTGGTACCACTCGTTCTGCTGCGCGCTCGAAGTACCGGTATGCGCTTGAAAACGTTGCAATCGTCGGGGTTTTTTGGTCGCTGTGCACGGGTCCCACGAGGGTTGACTGACCGAAAACTTCAATACCCTGGTACTCTGGTACCGTGCTTCTTGTCTTGAAAAAAAATGCTAAGGTCAGTTGGTTGGCTTACTTTGCCACACCACTAACTGTGATAGTAGCTGGCCATCAAACCCATTGCTCCGTTGTGTTTTTCAGCGAAAAAACGCTGAACTCAAGTAAGTTGGTTGGCTTGCTTTCACCACCTTGCTATTCTTATTTATAGCATTAAGTGGCTGTCTAATCCATCTCTCAGCCCAACACTAAACCTTTCGTTGGTGTTCGCCGGGCTGGTTCGTTTTGGCAGCTCGCGATGTGTTTTCGATCGATAATTATTGAAAGTCAGTTGGTTGGCTTACTTTTGCCACCCCCAAGTAGTCAGAGGCTGGTGCCGCCTTGCTGCTTAATGCGATTCCGAGCTACAGTAGTAACTGGCCGTCAAGTCAAGCCCACCCGAATCACACAGCCCTACAGACTCCTGTACCCTTTTTTGGCGCTCGCAACTGTCGCAACCAGCCGTGAAGTCCTTACGGCTTACAGCCCTGTTGGTGTTCGCGGTGCTGGCGCTGCCTTGCCGCATTTTATAACGAGAAAGACCAAACTCCGTGGATTGCCTTTTTTTTTCTCCGCTCAACTAATAAGGTTTATTAGCCGTCCAATTCGGCCCAACCACCGCCCTGATTACCCCTGTTTTGGTGGTGCTCCTCCCTGTGCTGGTGCTGTCTTGCTGCAGGCGGTGGTATGCGGGTTCGATAGTCGCTGTTATGTCCTGCTTGACGGGGAAGGAGAGCTACTTCCAGACAGAAGAGAATCGATGGATGTGAGATATGAGAGGCTAGATCTCGATTCCGATGCTGCGCTGTTTCGCTGTGCTGTGCTGTGCTGTGCTGTGCTGTGCTGTGCTGTGCTGTGCTGTGCTGTGCTGTGCTGTGCTGTGCTGTGCTGTGCTGTGCTGTGCTGTGCTGTGCTGTGCTGTGCTCTGCTGTGCTGCTTTTGTGCTGCTCTTGTGCTGTGCTGTGCTGTGCTGCAGTAGTAGTGATGTAGCAGTAGTAGCAGCAGGAGTAGGAGTAGTGGTTGTGGTGGTAGTGGTGATAGTGGTGGTGGCAGTGTATGTATGTAGTGGTCGTGGAACTAATGATCGTGGTAGCCGTATTAGATGCATCGGCAGTCGTCACGAAGGTGAGTCGTCACCGTCGAGATGCCCAACGTCATCGCATGGTACGCGGGTCGCTGTGGCTCCGCCCGAATGACAAGCTACTAAAAACTTCTTACCTCGGGACAGATCATCTAGATGATATAGATCATCTACATAATCTAGATCATCTACAGTAGATCATGTATCTGCGGTTACGAGGTGTTGTGCAGAATCTGTAGATACAAGAGTACAGATCCAACGTTGGAAACTTTTTTCTAGATCATGCAGATCGTACGGCTCCCACCCGGTAACATCAGCTAGAGACCATGCAGATCTTCCTTGATAGATCTGAATCATGAAGTGGGGATCGGGGATCTATACGACGTGGTGTGTACTCTTTTAACCCACTAGTTTTATGTGTGCCCCCGTATGGCCGCCACCGCCACCGCCACCGCCACCCGCGCTCTTGCTTCCTCTACCTCTCCTGGCATACCCCGTGCAAACAGAATTTCCATCTACACGCTCGTATTCAACGTGTACCTCCACTGCGGCGTGGCGTTCTTGCCTGCGCTGCTCGCCAAGGGCATCGGCAGCATTATCTCCTACGCAACTAGGTGAGGCTCCCTTCTTCGGAGGGGTCGTGTTTGGGGACGGGGGCGGGGGCATGACCATGTCAAACGCGTGTCGGGTGCGTCATGCCCCTGCTGTGGCTCACGTATTCCGTCTTTCGATCTTCATCCCGTTACCCTCCCCCTCTCCCCAAATATCTCATAGCTTTATTTTATTACATAGCCTATTTCGATCCCACCCACCACCACTACCACCTCTCCTTCTCTTGTAACCTTTTGCCTCCCACCCCCACCCCTTCTATCCCCCATCCACCCACCCACCCTCCCCCTCCCTCGCGACCCTCCTAAATGTTTGACGCGTTACGATTCCCCTACTGGATCGTATTGCCTCGTGGAACGCACACGTGTACTTGGTATATACGCACCCTGGTGTATCATATCGTATTATGGGGACGCGACGTTTGACGATTAAGAGGCAGCAACCCCCCCCCCCCCCCCCTGCCGACTCACCTCCCCAAACGTCCCTCCCTCCTTGCCCTCCTGAACGCCTTTTCACGTTTTGTGATTACCCTGCTGGGTCGCATCGTCTCGTTTTATGTATTACTACGTATTTGTGTACCCCGGTGCATAATGTCATAACAGCGACACTATGATGGACCAGCACCAGCAGCACATGGGCATAGAGCCGGAAACCACGGACGACCTGGCCTCCGGCACGGAGTGGATCGTCTTCGCCGTGATATGGACTTTTCTGGGCTTTAACGTGCTCCTCTACAGCACAAGATCGCACAAGTGAGTCATTAATAGTTGGCAAGTGAGGTATTAATAGTTGAAGGAGACCCCCCCAAAAAATAGTATACCAGGGTATACGTAGAACAAGGAAAAATGAAAAATAAAGAAGAACGTATGAATATGATACGAACATCCAGCTGCAGATGGTGTTTTTGCGACGTTTTTTTTGTTTGTTTTCACTGCTGCGTCTGGTTTTTCTGCTGCTGGTTTTTCTGCTGCTGGTTTTCACTGTCCCCCCAATACCAGGTACACCAAAACAGGACACTAATGCCATCGAGTTAAAAGTGACAAAACGATATTCATGAAATATAATACTTGGGGAGTTTGGTGAGCTTGAGCATTTTTTCCCCCCCACCCGCCGGAGGTGTACACTAAGCGACGGCCGCTCTCTCGACTACCTCGGGAAATACGTTACTCCGGACCCCCCTGACCCTTATCCCGGACCCCTGGTCCCCCATGAAAAAACAGGCAGTTGTGGATGTGGATCAACATCTCGTCCGTGCTGTGGATGGGGCTCTGCCTGGCGGTGCTGCTCGGATCGGGCGTTACCGTGTCCGCGTACATCCCCGTGGCGGTTTTCGTGATCCCTTTGGTTCTGGGTGGCCTGAACCTGGCGGGGAGTTCCTGCACGACGTGGACGACCCTAACGGTGTCCGCGCTGCCGTTCGTCCTCCTCACGGTGGTCCACTCTGTCCTGGTCTTCCTCTTCGCATTGGCCACTCTAGATAGGTCAGTTCGTCGGTCAGTTCGTCGGGAGCTCATTTTTTTTCGTTGTTGTTGTATTGCGTCGCGTCGCGGTTCGCGTCCTCTGTTTTTTTGTCAATGTCGTAGGCAGCTTTGATTGAGAATTCAAAGCACTATTCAGCTGTGAGATGGAGAGTTTGGTTCGTCTTTGCAGGCTGCGTGCGTGTGAACGTTTGAAATGTCGTCGTATAAATGGCTGCACCATTTGACATCTGTGGTCGCCCCACCTTCCCCCCCCCCCCCCGCATGTTCACCCCACCTCACGGCGCTTCGCGCTTGGTGCAAGCAATGCCTGCCTGGTTGGTGAAAACCCGACGTGCTCCGTCCCAGCATAGTAGGGATGCGAGGGTCTTTGGTCATACGACTACGGCCATGCACAAACTGAAGTAAACCCCCCCCCCCCCCCCCCCCCCCCCCCCCAATTTCATGGGATGAACGAATGG
The DNA here is from genome assembly GCA_012845835.1 of Undaria pinnatifida. Lineage (NCBI taxonomy): Eukaryota > Phaeophyceae > Laminariales > Alariaceae > Undaria > Undaria pinnatifida. The sequence continues at coordinate 7,917,085 of JABAKD010000010.1, forward strand.
GCAAAACGATTGAATCTTGCAGCACGGAGTGGGGCACTCGGGAGGTGGCGTCCTTCGACAGCGGCGTGACCAAATCCCGTGCGGCCTCCATGCGGCGCAAGAAGTTCATCATCCTTGCCATGGTCGTTGCTGTGTCCTTCGGAGTCGGCGTCTTGGTGAGAGCGCTGGCCTGACCTGGTCTGGCCGGGTATGATCTGGTTTGGCATGCATGGCCTGTGCTCCGGGGAGGGTAGAGGGGAAAGGGGCGCGGGCGGGGTAAAGGGGAGGCGGGGTTATTGTGGTATGGTACGGGCGTTGCTGTCGATTTTGTGTTTTTTGGAAATTGCTCAAGTTGTGAAACGGGCGTGGTTGTCAATTTTTTGTGTTTGTGGACGTGTCGTGATACGAACATGGTCATCGATCTATGTTTTGGTGGACTTTGTGATACGGCTGTGGTCAGCGATACCCGATGCCTGGGTATGTGTTTCGTGGACATGTGGTGATGCGGATGTGGTCGTCAATCTTGTGTTTCGTGCTTTTTTGTCGAGGGGGTGACAGGCAGCTGACAGGTCACTCGGAAGTGTGCGTGCGTTCATAAGTGTGTTTTGCATGTGTCCGTCCGTGTCGTTGTGTTGTCAGTTGGTAGGCCTTCGTGTTTTTCGTCGCATTTAACCGCGCGCTCTCTCTTTGCCCCCTACTTTCTCGTTTTCTCCCCCTCTTTCTCCACGTCTCGGTGTCTTGTAATGTCTCTCTCGGTGTTTTTCGTCTTTTTTGTCTTCACCGCTCATTGTGCGTTTCTTGTCTTTCGCTCTTTTTCGGCTCCCTCTCTCTCTGTCGTGTTTCTGCCGCTCGTTTTTGTATTCCTCTCTTGGTGGTGTACATCAGCTGATGCAATTCCCTGCCTATTTCCTCATCCCGCTGGTGGTTGGTATCCCGGCGGTGGCCGGCACGCTCAAGGTAAGCACCGACACCGCGGCGTGAGGACGTAGCACAGCTTGCATAAGCAAAACGCCGGCAACCTGCCTTCTGTAGCCAGGATCGCCCGTCGGGATCGTGCTATGGTACTTTTATGCTATCCAAATTGTTACACCGACGGTCGGCTGTGAAGTCTTGACTCCCCAGGCACGTTTATACATACAAGCTTTCCGTTTGGGGTGTGGTTCGCTTGAAATACCGCGGATGCCGCACACCAAAAAAGACAGAAAAACGAAAAAAGAAAACTCTTTGAAAAACTTTCGAAAACGAAAAATAGCTACTGCGCAAGTAACACCGAGCAGCTCGAACGTGTTTATATAGCTTAGTGTATGTGTGTGCCCTGCTCCGCCCCCGCCCCCTGCAAGCGCTACTTATCCCCCATTCCCGACTGACTGATCGCTCTATTGGAATGCCTTCGTGTCTGTACGAAAACCTCTCGATTGTATCTTGTGTGTGCTCCCACCGCAAACTATAAAAAATGCCCCCTTGATGCCCCACCGACTAACCACTCAATTGAAGCCCTTGCGAAATGCGCCACCTTGCAAAATGCCCCATCGACTAATCATTCAATCTAACACCCCTCCTGCTAATTGTTGTCTCCCCTTGATGTTCCACCGACTAATAACTCAATTGAAACCCTTCCCCGTATGCACGGAAACCTCGCTGTGACGTGTCGTCTTGTACGTTGCGCGCCCTCTTCTCGCGCCGCCTCTTGCACCGTCTGTTTATTGCGATTACGACGACGATTGGCGGTGGCAATCGGCGGTGGCAATCTGGGATGGCAAAACCGGTGATGGCAAAAATACGGGGTCGTCGAACGGAAATTTGGCCATGCATCGGAACGACAGCTGATTTTTTCCATCCTTTCGAGCAAGCTGGAAAAGGGGAGGCAGAACATGCTCCTGGGAGAAACTGACTCCAGGCCTCTGAGGTGAGATGGCGAAGAACACAAACGGGGTACTGTGGGGCATGCTGTGCGGCGCCTTGCGGCATGGCAAGGGTAGTTACAGCACATCGGCATGTACTGTAAATAGGTTGGAAGGGTCGAACTTGAGAGTGAAAATAAACGGAGTATTAATGTGCTATGGGGCACGTTGCGGCATGCAAGGCTCAGCACGTCGCCGTGTACCGCAGGTTGAAAGCGTCGAACTCGAGGTGAAAATGAATGGAGTATTTCGTGCGGTGAGCCACGACACGGCGCTGCGAGGGAGGCACAGACAGCACCTCGTCATGAAGTAGAGGAGGTTGGAAGGGTCGCACGGTAACTATTGCAGACGGTATGTTAAAATGCTCAAAATACACCCCTTCGGGTACGGCTTTAGATATCCAATACGCCTGAGCTAAACTGGATTCCGCAGTTTACGAAACAAGGCCAATGCTCAGTCGGTCGAGAATCTGCTGCAGACACCCAGATTGCAGCATTCCCACCAAGTCGTAGCTTTGCTCCATCATGTGATGCACTGGTATACAGTTGCCTTCAACTCACTCCCGACGTGGACGCTGCCCCCCGCCGCCCACCCCGCGCGTGCACACAATGCAGCCTCCGGAGAAATATGTCCGAGATGGCCCCAATCCACGGCCGGACAACGGACTCCCGCTCGGAACGATTCGCGTCCGGACGGACGGGAGGACGCGGCCGCAAATCGGTGGTGGCCGGGAAGATGACGGGTGACAGCAGCCATGTCACGGAGGAGGACGGTACTCCGTCCCCGGGAGGCGGCGATAACGGTGCCGGCGCCTCTGCCTCTGCCTCGGGATCATTTTTCTCCTTCCCCGCGGGGGGCGGTAGCGGTGGCGGTGGCGGCGCCGGTAGCGGTAGCGGTAGCGATAGCGATGGAGGAGGCGGTACTAGGAGGACCAGCGCGGCCTCGCCGGCGATCTACGCGACACCGCCGGGACCGCGGAGGTTGCCGCCGACCGGTCCGTCCGCGTCGAGTGGGTTCGCGGGCGTCTCGGGGATTGGCGGCCAAACTTCGGCGCACTCCGCTGGCTCTGCTACGTCTCGACGAAGCGCGGCGAAAAAATCAGCGGGCGTCGAGATGGGCAGGGGAAGCGGCGGCAGCAGCAACAGGCAGAGCCGGGCCACGGCCTTGAGCAGGAGTCCCGCTACTAGTTCAATGTCCGGGGTTGATAGCGGCGGCGGTGGTAGTGGGAATGGTGGGGCGATGCCGGGGAGGGCGCGCGGCTCCAACGGTGGGGGCGGCGGTAGCAGCGGTAGCAAGCTTAGGCAGGAGGTCGCGGTAGAGCCGCCTCCGGACCAGGGGAAGCTTCCGCCGAGGGTGCCTAGTACCGGAGGACCCATCCCGAGCGAGGCTGAGATGGAAGGGATGGCGGAGAGCATCAGGATGGAGGCCGTTCGCGCGAGGGAGCGCGCCGGGCACGGCGCGGGCGTGATGGCGGGCGCACGCGTGAGCTGGGGTCGCGACGTTTCGGAGTCCGAGGACGATGTCCCTCTCCCACCCACGAGGCCGCGGGGCCCTACCGGCGACGGCGGGAGGGTTTCCCGCCCGCGGGGCATAGGACAGTTCCTGGTCGCTAAGGATAGTGTGGACGGGATAACGACGGGCACTCCGCCCAGGCCGACCAGCGGGCGAAATATCGCCGGCATTAGGAATTCGTGGGGCCGCGGGCAGTCGGCGATGGACAGCGACGACGGAGTGGACTACCCGGCTATGGCAAATGAGGAGTTCGAGCGCCGGCGCGTCAGCGCAGGCCGCAGCAGCATGAACGGCATCCGAAAAGGCTGGGGGCTGCCCCCTCCATCGGAGAGGGACGAGCGGGGGGATGACGATGACGATGATGACGACGACGTCAACTCTCTCCAGCAGGCCGCGATAAACGCTGCCTTTAATCGGCGCACTTCCGGCGGCGGCAGCGGGGCGGGCGCCAGCCGAAGCAGCTTGCGCGGCTCCCGGAAGAGCTGGTTCTCCCCCTCGAGGGGGGACGGCTCCTCGCACTTCGGCGGCGCGACGGCGTCCCCAACCATGGGCTCGAAGCGGAACAGCGGCGGACGCAGCAGTTTGGCGGGCGCGCGGCGTAAGTGGGGACTTTATGGGCCCTCGACGAGCGAGGTTAGCGATTCCGATCAACCCTTGCCACCGAGGAACAGCACCGGCGGCGGCGGTGGCGGGCGCACCAGCGTGGTGGGCGCGCGGCGCAAGTGGGGCCTCGGGCACTCGACGAGCGAGGTTAGCGATTCCGACCAACCCTTGCCGCCTCAGAGGAACAGCACCGGTGGCGGCGGCGGTGGCGGGCGCACCAGCATGGTGGGCGCGCGACGCAAGTGGGGCCTCGGACCATCGACGAGCGAAATAAGCGATTCCGAGCAACCCTTGCCGCCTCAGAGGAACAACACGGGCGCTCGTTGGCGATCGGGGGGGAGCGCGCTCGCCGGCATTCGTGCCTCGTGGGGACGGAACAGCATGGGCAGCGAGGACGAGATGTGCGCGTCACCCGCGGCGATTAACGCCATCTTGAACTCCAGGATAGGACCCGCCAGCATCGACGCCCTCGAAAACAGCGGTCGCGGCGGCCAGGCGGGGTCAAGATCGCTCGTCGGCGTGCGAAGCGCGTGGGGCGAGGTGACCATGGGGAGCGAGGACGGCATTGTCGTCCCCGCGTATCTCGTGGAGCACGAGGTGGAGCCCCGGGTGTCGGCGTCGCAGACGCGCGCGCAGGTTGTAACACATGGGTCGAGGCACGCGGAGACGGACGCGGTGGCGCACGCGGTGGCCGGGGAGTCTCCGACTTACGCGCTGACGACACGCGCGCCGACGTACGCGCAGCAGAGTCACGCATCGCAAGGATATGCATCGCAGGGGCATTCGAGGGGGCATTCCCAAAGTTATTCGCAGGCGCAAGCATCCCAGGGGCATCCGCAGGCGCACGCGAAGGGGCAGCATGCGCAGGGTCACCATTCAAAGACGCAGCCGCAGCACCCGCAGGGCAACGCGTCGAAGCAATCAGCGGCGCATGCACCACAGACGCACGCGGTGACGCATGCGGTAACCCACGCGGTAACGCGAGCACCGCAGACGCATGCGGTAACGCACGCGGTAACGCATGCGGTGACGCATGCAGTAACGCATGCGGTAGCGAGCGATAACCCCCGTGACCGTGGCGGCGGTGGTGTTGGCGATAGTGTTGGTGGCGGTGATGAGGCCAGTGCTGTGGGGTTTAGCCGGGGCAAAGGCGGCAGTAGCGCCGCCGGGGGGCGCCGCAACTGGGGCGTGGGGCAGAGCAGCGTGTTCGATGACTCGGGAAGCAGCAGCAGCGACGACGACGGTAAGCCGCGCGGCCTCCGTGGCGTGCAGGTGCTAGACCCGGCCACGCCGGGGAGGGGCGTGGCTGTCGGGAGCAGGATGTCGACCGGCAGCCGCGGTCGTACCACCGTCGTGGAGGAGGAGGAGGGGCGTCGGGCGAGCACGAACAGTCGCCTCTCTACCAGTCGAGCCGCCACCCGGGGGAACGGTACACCCGCGACCGGCGTCGGTATGACAGCGGGAATCCTCGCCCAAACGGGCGGGTCTTCGGTGCGGCGAGGCGGCCGGAGAAAGCAGGAGCAGGGGGACCGGCCTACGAGCTTCGGGGTGCCGCGGCTGGAAACTCTCAAGGGCATGCCTGGGTTCTACAGCGGGGAGAGCGTGGGCGACAGCGAGTTCTCCTTCGCGCAGATGCCGCGCTGAGGCACTCGAAGGCCTGGGCGTGGCCTCCCCTGGATTGGGGTTTCGATTCGGGAAGGCGAGTTAGACAGGGAAACCGGGAAGGTAGAGGAGGGCACACCCGGGCGAAAATGCTGCGCCGGCGGCGGTGGCAGCAGCTGTTACAGTGGCGGCGGCGCGATTTTTTTGCCTGGGAACGACTGGTCACCGAGCGCAAGGTGTACGCGTGGCGGTGCTCCCGCTCCCCAGTGTAAAAGAGTATTTTGAGCGCATCAATTTTGCGTAGACTTCGTTTCATACATATCCCGCCCCCTGACTCTCTGCCCGCCCGGCGTGTGTGATGCATGAAGCTTTCGCCGGCGAAACGATCTTGATGGAGTAAGTAAATAGCCTTGTCTTTTTTCGCTGGAGGCGAGCGTTTTGGGGGTTTTGTTTTTCGATTCGTGTGGGACGTTGGTTGGTTGTGATCGGTTAGTTTTCGCCGCGTGAAGTGCTCTACTCTCTTCCGTGCTAGCGCACGCGTTCGCTTCCGTTGCTCTAGATGAGGGTAGAAGAGTCTCCGACTGGCAAGTTTAACCGCAAGGACGAGCAGAGCTCTAAAAGGGGTCTTTATCCTGCAGCACATGTAACGTTGTCTCCTGCAAACCCGGAAGGGGTGTCCTGGTGTTGTGCGCGTGCGTCACTTTTTTTCCTCTTGTTTTGCCCTATTTTTACTTGTTTAGCCTTTGTGTGTAGCATGCCCTCGGGTAAACAAATCGTGTCCCTCCTTATTTATTAAAAAATAGTTTTTGTTTTTGCCTGCCTCTTGTTTTCGCACCATGCGGGATGATACAAGGTACCAGTATTTTTTTAACCGCGGGGATTTTAGCAAAGCTTTCCCCGCGTTGTGCATTATTGTTGTGCCCGTGCCCCCCCCCCCCCCCCCCCCCGCGCCCTTTTGAGTGTGTGGGGGTCTCTTTTTGGTGCTATGGTACTGCGCGAGAATCGGTAATCCTGTGTTGGTTCTCCCCGTCGCCCTCCCCCCCCCTCCTCTCCCTTATAGTTTCCCTTTTTGTTGAGAGGGTAAAGAGGCGGACGCTGGGAGGGGGTGTCTTCCCTGACACTGCGTCGCTGCTTAGATTTGTTTTGTCTTTCGGTTGGGCGGCGATGTGTTTTCGAGTTATGGCGCGGCGCGGTGGCGCGCAGGGGCCTGCCTCGCTGTCGATTGAGAAGTTATTCTCTCCGTAGAAACTGGAAAAGGGAAATGGATTTGAAAAGTGAGGTTGTCCCATGTTTTTGGTGAACTGGTTTTCTGTTTTTTCGTCGCGCCCTCTCCGACGCTCGACTCAGGCGGTCATTGTTGTTGTGACATGGCGTCACAACCTCCCCTTCTCTGCTTACCCCCTCCCCCCTCCCCACCCCCCCCTATCTTCCTTTCGGAGTAGTTGTTTGTAGGGCTGGTGATGGTACGAGCCACCACTCCTGCAGCCTTTTTCCGCATGCCGGTTGGTTTGGGGTAGAGACCCCCCCCCCTCCGCGCCTCCCCCCTCCTTTTAGCTACGGGCGGTACGCTCGTACGAGCTGTGGCGCGGGTGGTGTTGGAATTCGGCGGTATGGGTTGTGGGGAAGGGCTGTATCTGTTGTGAATCTTTGCTGGGGAGGAAGATTGTGGTGAGGGGGGGAGGGGGGCGCGGGGCGCAGAGAAGGGGGGGGTTGGGGTGATAGTTTGGCGGCTTCTTTTACGGGCAGGGTTTTTACCTCCGAGTAGGGGTGTTCGCTAGCAAAACGAAAATAACACCTTACTACGCGGTGTCATGAGCACAGACTGCACTGTTGGATAGCTAGCTGAAAGGAGGTGGATTAGGATAGGAGTTGTTTTTTTGGTGGCATGTTTCGGTAATTGTAGCGGGGCCCCGCTTGCAGACGGACGAGGGGAAAGGGGCGGGTTGGTGTTTCAGGGAAATCAACCCGAACCGCAGAGGTACGATATATTCTCGCTAGTTTATAGTTGTTTTGGGCTAGCCTACTGCTGCCTGTTTCACTCAAAAGTTATACATTCAAAAGATGGGTGTAGAGCTTAGTTTCGCTTCCGTTGAGTGCCCGGGCGGGGATACGTTTTCATGTTGCAGTTCGTTGCCACGTCTGGTTTTGCATCGGGTCAGGGCCGACCCGAGGAGTGGACAGAGAAACCAGACTTGCCAGTTTCTTGTGGGGAGGCAGGGGGGGGGAATATCGGCAGTACCGCTGTTTTTGTCTCTTCAGAGTCGCTTTATTTGATGGCGTGCGTGCGTGCGTGCGCGCGCGCGTTGGTGCTGTTTTGTTTTGTTTTGTTTTGTTTTGTTGCTCTGTCGATCCTTCCAATAATCGGTGTGCGCTTTTTTTGAATGGATTTTTTATTGTCTCTTTCCTACCGATTGAATGTTATGGTTCTCCCAACAACGATAATGATCGTATTTTTATTTGTCGTGGGGGGAGCGTGGGGGGAAAACGGAGGACAGAGGGCGGGCGGAGGGGGGGATAGGGGCGAGGGCTGAAGAAATAGGGAGAATATTGGAGCGCGCCGCGCCTAGAGCCTGCTTTTCTTGCTCCGCCGCGCGCTTCACTAGCGCGGCACAGTTGCTGCCGTTGCTGAAAGCTCTCCCCGCTCTATCTATTTACTGCTTACCTGCGGGTGTCCTTATTTAATTGACCGCGACCGAGATACTCGCAGGTGTGTTTTTGGTGTGTTTTGTGTGGAGGTGCGCGCTTGCTTGCTTCCGTGCTTGCTTGCTTCCGTGCTTGCCTGCTTGCGTGTGGGTTTGCTTGTTTGGTTGGCGTGTCTGTATCGAACGGGGCGAGGCGGCTAGAATTGTGTTGAGAGGAGGGGGACAACACGGCCGGCTAAACACACACACGCACGCCGGCATTCACGCGTGCGCGCGAGGTTGTTGCGCGAGGGTTGTCGAAGAACGTGTGTGTAGCAGTAGTGGTCGGTGACGGAGAAGAAGCTTCTTGTTTTTGTCGGTGTTGTTCGTGCTACAGTGGGGCGTCATGACGTGCTTAGGTCACGCTTACGTCACGCGTACGTCTTGTAGACGTCACGTATTCGTGACGCGCACTTACTACTGTACGTCCCCTCTGCTTCTGGTTTTTGTTTCGCCTACACCGGCATTTCGTTTTGTCCCGTGCGTTGGGATGATGCACGAGGCCAAGCGGACATGCCATAAAAAGGACGCACGAAATATCCGTTATCTATCTAGATGCAGACCCGATCCATGCCTGCGCGTGCGTGTGGCTGCATGCACGCATGGGCAGGGTGACAGGTAGCGTTGCGGCAGACGTGTTTTTGATTGCGTTGAGAGGCGTGCGTTATTTTTTGTTGTTGCATGTTTGCTGGAGACGAAGGAGGGAAGGGGTGTCACAGGCGTTCGGCGTCGCGCTGTTTTTCTGTTTTTTTTTTTCTTCCTTTTCTTCAAGTACGGTTTTCATGGTGTTTTTTTTTGCGTGTGTACGGGTTTGGTGTTGTAATGGACTAAACGCGAATTATTAACTAGGGGGGGGAGCTGGGTTTCGTAGTGCGATTTAGGAGGGAGGCTTTTTGTATTTTTGTTAAATGGCGAGGTATGGGGTACGGGTATAAAAAACTGCATGTTTGGTATCTGTGGCGGTTAATCGCTGGCTGGCTGGCTAGGCTGGCTTGACTGACCCTTACGTTGGTTGCATTTTGTTGCATTTTGCACAATTGGTTGTTTGTTACTCTCGCTTGTCCTTGGCTCGCGTTTATGTCCTCTTTGCGTGCGACAAGTAGCAGTTTCGCACGATGCGATGCTTTCACCCGCATGCATATATCTGTACGTGCAGGAGTGCATCCTTGCCGACTTGCGTCCTCGACTGTTTTCTAATGTCAGATGTTAGCGACGATTGGTGATGATGATGATGGTGGTGGTGGTGGTTTGGGGGAGTCCTGTTGTTAGTTGTAGTGCATGGCATGATATGACTAGGGGGGTTGTGCTTTTTTTGTTTGTATAGTGCAGCGCGAGCGAATATGATGAGAGTGGAGTGTGACCATTTGGTGTAGCGAGAACAGAGAACAGCGTGGAGTGGGCGACGGTCGACTTTGCGCTTTGCATCATAATTGCCGTTCATTTTTGCTGCTGTATAGACGGCTGGTTACCGTAGAGGTGAAAGGGAGTTGTTGGCATCTTGGGTTTCCTTGTGAAGGTATCATAGGCAGCTAGGCCAGGCGGGGTAGTTGGCACGGAGAAGCAGCATATCGTCAGTTAGTGGGTGGCCTCGTGGGCACCTGATGGTGTGCAGTGCGTTCTTATTTATGTCCTTGTTTGTATGGAATTCGAGTGGAGCCCATTATTGTCCACTTGTGTTTAGACTGGAATGAAAGCGAATGAATCAGTCTGCAACTCATAAATACAGCAGTAAAACTAACCATAACCTGTTAGATGCATATAGACAGCATGCTGAGTTTTATTGGTAGGACTGACTTGGGTGATGAGCTGTAAACCGTCTTGCATGTGTGCACGGTCAGAAGTACAATAGCAGCACTTACATTTACTCTTCTACTTGTTGTACTTATTTTGTCCATGTGTCTGGAAGCAGAAGAAAGAGAGGCTCGTTCGAACGGCACTCACTTGCTTGTCGGTACATACTGTAGTGTAAGTGCACTGCAGCTAGCTGCTTAGCGATGTGATTCCTGGGAAATGAAGAGTATTATAAAATAGCATGGATAGTACTACTACTTTTACTTATACTGCTTGTTTGTACGCTTCCTCCGTACACGGGAAAGAAGGATTTGGGTAGGTACATAGAGCAAGCAGCACCGCAGTAAAGACATGTCATTGATAATGGATGATGGATGGGCGTACTATTTTTTGTAGTATTGGCGAGTGATCGTGCCTGCCTGCGTGCAATTCGCAATGGATCGATCTACACAACAATAATATATCTGCAGCAAAATCAGCAGCATCGGGCACCGTGCACATGGCGTGTTGTTGGTGTCTTGTTTTCCGGAAAATAAAAACCGTACCTGGTAGCTGACAACGAATGCAAGCGGCATTGGATGTATTGTATGTGATACATGGAGCTTGGCGAGACAAGCGTCTTGTCATTTATCGTGTGTGCGATGATACGCGGGTCGAGGGTAGGGTTGGGTTCCCCATCCCACTCTCTGTTGTTTGGTTTGTGGTACTATAGTTTTGCCATATGTATCGTCCAGATATTATGTGCATTCCTTTCTCGCCAACATGGGAGGAACGCGTTGGACGAGCGCACAACCCCAGTAAAACCCCTCTTGCAATTACGTCGAAAAATTTACCATACACCGAGGACACGCTGCCAAGCTTGAAAACGTGTCACAACAACGTCCATGTCGTCAAGGTACACGCAGACTCTCAAGGTTAACGTTGATTCGCTGGCGTTGTTTACGGTTTTCAGCGTAACAAAGCATGGTCAACATATGCTGTGTTTATCAACGCTGACTGTTGTTCGAAGGGGAGCGTCTCCGTCGGGTATTTGGATAACGATGGTGGACGTTAATGATAGGTAACTTGGTCATGTCCGTAAACGTAGCCGGTAGCCAACCTACCAGGCGAGGTTCTCAAAATTACTGGGAAGGCTACACCACGGCTATCTTAACAAAAGCGTTAGTAGAGAGGCAGGGTAAAATGGACACAAACGGACGGTGGCTGCCCCAATGATGGTGCCCTTTTGGGATTTCAGAGGCAAAAAATGACGAAATAAATTGACGATGACAGCAACGACCACGAAAAGCACGCGGGCTGCAGGCTCGGGGAGTGGTTATTTTACGTTCCGAACTACAATCCGAGGATTTGTACGAGACGCGGGCAGCATTATCCTACTCGTCCTGCCGCGCGCACACCATTGATATGCGGGTGGTAACGCCGTCCATCTCGATTTTTAATCGCGTTTTTTGGACCCCAAAAGGACTTCCGGTGGGTGGTCAAGTCATACAAAGAGTGAGGCGTCAGCCGCTGATCGGTATCTCGTTCGTGACAAACTAGTTGCTCAGGTGTGCCCATCGGTCATGGGTCAGAGGCTCTGCTCCCAGCTGGAAACAACGGTAGTACAATGTTCTTGAGTTGCCTTGTTGCTGAAACTGGTAATCCTTCTCGTGCGACCGTCCGGCCTAACGGAGTAATTAGTAAGCAGAACACTGAACAGCGCGGCGACGCATACTGTTTGCCCTGCATTACAGTAGCCTACTGAACAATAAGGCCGAACGTAAAGCACGAGGCGTTTAGTGCCCTTGAAAAATAAAAAACATTATATGTAGAGAGTAGGCGCACCTCGCAACCTATTTAACCAATGCTCAGTCGTAGCATGGATACTCTCGTGGGATGTACCAGGTAGACTACATGTAAATACAGTAACTGCCAGGCCCCTGATTGGTCGACACGCCAGACAACGTTGCGGAGTCTGTTTTCTGCTGTAAAAAAGTTGACAGCAAAAGTCTGGCTGTCAAACATGTGGCGTAGCTACTCATTCGTCACTGGTTCCGCTCAGGCTTTCGGTGTGCGGTAAGTGGCATGCATAAGAAGCCTTTAACGAGAGCCAGGTTTCGTCGGGACGTCGACTAAAGCATGGAGTAGCTAACTTGCCACGAGCAAATCGATGGTAGAACAGGAAACTTGACTTTGTCACCTCCCTCGAAGGGTCGTGTTAATTATAGATTATTTGCTACAGCAGGTGGTGCCAATGACAATAGTAGTCAGGAGTCAGGAAGGGCTTACCGAGTGCCTGATCAGCAACATATAGCAATTGGGCGAATCACGCAGCACACTATCTGGAGTGCAATTAGAAAATATCCGTATACAACGTACAGAGCTGGCAAGCGCGAAAACTCGCATTGCGCAGCATATCTACGCATGTATTTGTGGCAACCTCGTGTCTCGTAGGTTAATCGTCAGCATGCGGCGTAACTACTTGTTCAGTTCTTCCTGCGGTACTCTGCAAGTAGCACACAGAAACACATTGCTACGAGAGGAAGTTTTCGTTGGGACGCAGAAAAAAAATAGTACAGTAGTAGTAGTAGCTAACTTGCCACCGGCAATTGTCAATATCCGACGCATGCTGCGCTAGACGGTGCAACTAACTGATTTTTGACGGTGGGTCGTTCCTCCTTTCGAGAGCCTCGTCAGTCAGAAATATCTGGGCCAAACCGTGATACCTATATCGTAGCATGCGTCATCTATGGGCAAGTATCAAGGAATATCTCTGTGGGCCGGCAGGTACAACGGCCCGTACGACACATCCAGACGAAGAACATGATCTTGCCGAGTTGAAAAACGGTGGTTACGCCCACTTGATCACCCTCGTCTCTGCTCTCGTCTTGTTTCAATTTTGACCCGGAAAGCGCCATCCTACATCACATTTTTCTTCTGAGACAATCCTTTGGCTATAATATGTCAATCACAAAGATACCCACAGATTTCATGTTACCAGGTTATGAGCCTCGACACGCGCAAGTAGGCACTGCATAGATAGCTGCAAATCATCAGCTACATCGAGTGAAGACTACGCCTCGCGCCCGAGCTGCTGCTAACTCTGCGAGCTTCATCACCGGGTTGCCAAGACGTACCGACTGAATGGAGCTGCTTCTGCGAGCTGAAGCTCGCGCAAAACCTCGGCTGACAGTAGGGCCTCCTGTCGACTGACTGACGTATCTTAGCAGCCGCACTTCACGCCCCATGTAACATGCAGACATCCCGTTAACAGCTGTCGAGCCTCTCAACAGGCGTTTGGGGCATCACGGTGGATATTTGGTCCATTGGGTGTACGTCGAGTGAAGACGACATCTCTCTGAGGCCTGTGAGCTTTGCTAATACAGTACTGCCGATACCTGCGATGATTTTCTCCGGATCGCGGCACGGCGTGCACGGTCAGCGTGCCGCACGGCTGCATGAGACAAAACGCTCGATTTCCGAGTGCCAGCGCTGCGAGAATGGGAGTCTTCAACGCCATCGACAACGACAACCGGGGCAACGGCCTCCAGGGCAAGAGTGGAAAGCTTGAGAGCCAAGGCTGCTCAATCGATTGGTGGTTCTCATGAAGAAATGGTTTCGTTTATGCAGGGCGGCATTGAAATAAGTTTGGAAGGCGTACCACCGTATTTACTGCGCGGTGGTAACACACGGCGTTGTCACTGCTGCTGCTACAACCACGTGTGCGAAAATACAAACCAAGCAAGTGCTAAAGAAAAAAGAAGGGCCTCAAGCGGAGGCCTCACCCCAACCCTTGCCCAAAATACGCCCAGAGCATGCCCCGCCGACAAAATAATATTTTGCGGGCGTCAAGGGTGTTCGCTGTTTCTGCTGTCCTGCTGCTGCTTATTATCATTGGCTGCCGTCCGGTCGGAGGAAATATAAAACAGCAGCATCAGTTGTAATCAGAAACCAACCAAGTTCTCCACAAGCGGGGACCTCGCCCCGACCTGTACCAGGAGCACGTCCAGAGCACGTCCTGCCGACAACTGATATTTTTAAGGCAAATACGCCGTTTTTACTGTTTGCTGCTGCTACTACTGCTACTACCAGCCGCCGCCGGACATGTGATAATTGCAGTTCTCTACTTGTGAGCTTTCAGTTCTCTTCTTGTGAGCTTTCTGTTAACCAAGTGCTCGAGACAGCTCAAGCAGGGGGTTCCCCCCGATCCTTACCCATAAGTGCGCCTAGAGCAAGCCCGCTGAAAACCGAAAAATTGCAACCGACACCGCTGTTTCTGCTGTACCATAACGGTTTTTTCTGCTGCTGCTGCTGCTGTGCTGCTGCTGTTTTTTTCGCTATGCGTAAAACCGCATTACTAATGAAACGACGAGTCACGCGGAAACCCCTCTTCCTGTCCCGCCGCGCAGCCGTCCAGGAGGACGGGACGGCTAAACAAAAGCCAGAGACGCAAATTTGTCCGCCGGTACATATCGTCGCGCAAGCAACGAGTAGGTGGGTGAAAAGGCATTACGGCAGCATACAGCAGGGTAGCAGTCTGCCTGGAATCAGCTCGGCGTGAAATACCAACAGCATACCAGTAAACAGCTCCACTGGTGAAGCTGCAACAACAAAGTTAACACCAACATTTGACAACATAGCAACGACGACACAGCAGCATCAGCAGCAATGGCAACGATAAAGAGTACGAACACAACGACACATATTATTAAGACATTCCGTTTCATGTTGCCCCAACAGCGCGCGCCGCGACGACGCCCCTCCGCTCGAGCGGCTTCCCTTCCATCTGGACAACACGCTGAGAAGACATACCCGTCCCACCCAACCAGATAATACAAGGCACTACAGCTTGCGCTAACGGTCGGAGGCCTACAGAGGCTTGCGGCAGACGGTCAAGTACATCGGGGTAAACACTCCCGTGAGCCCGCCCTGAGCGCAGCCAATACCCCCCTGCTGAAGCATGCCCTGCACCTTGCTCGTACCCGCAGGCGCGAGCTTCATCTGAGAGATGGGAGGGGAAGGGGGAGGCAGGTGCAAACGCACGGGGCCCGAAGTCGAAGTCAGCGATATTTGTGTCACGACACTCGTCAGCGTCGACATAAGATATAGATCTCTCAAGCATCAGTATATCGCTCTTCTTCATCAGCGAAAACAACGCACATGAAACGAACACGAAAAAGGACAGAAAAAGGAGAACATAACAATTAATAAACGAACGAGGGGAAAAAACAAAACGTTCCTCACCAGCTCCATTACCCACAGGGTCGCCCTCGTGATCCTCATGCCGAGCCAATTGAACTGAAATCTCTGCGTCAGCACGTTCCAGCTCGGCGTCAGGGGCTGGAACCAAGGAATGCCCCCCGGGTTTGGGTCGAGCGCAGCGTCACGCGCGTCCAATATATCGAAACCCGTGGCCTTGAGGGCCTTGTCCACTTCTGTTGGGGTGATCATGTCGGGGAGGCCGTCGCCCTCCTGCTCAGTCAGACAAGCAGTCCAATGTTCAGCAGAGTTTAAGAGTGGGCGCTGAAGAAAGCAGGGGAGGGGCGAACGAGCGGGCGGAGGCTGGGCAACCTCCAACTAGAGATGAAATCATGGCCCGGCGACAGAAAATGATCGCTAGAAGCGGCACCAGCGGCAATAATATCAGCAGCAGCAGCAGCAAAGAGAGCAGCAGCAGAAAGCAGCAGCAGAGGGAGAAGCAGCATACAAAGCACGAGAGCAAGCGCTAGAGGTGGATATCAACCCCAGATTATGATTAATGAAGTTTTCAAATATGATCACTTCTAATAATAATCACATCAACTTGTCCTTAATTATTTGATCGTTCTAGCTGCATGGTTTTTAGTATGGGATACTAAAACGCCGCACAATTCAATTGTACTGGTACGACTTTTAGGATGGTGTAAAAATGTTATACAAGCATAGTATATGGGCTTTAGAATGCCCATTACAAAATCTATACAAACCAAAAGCGTAGGTATTTTAAGTGCACTAACATATCGTCTTGGTTTCAGCATCACCATACCATACTGAGGTACCATGAAAAATGTACATTATTGGCTTTATTATGCCATACTAAGCTCCATACAACGCAAATAATCAAACATTCATCCTTAACAAAAAACACCAAAACAATCAAAGATCAAATCGAGTCCGTTTTTCGGTTGATCACCAACCCTAACAAGCACACCCGAGGACTTCGCCAGCCACCAGTCACATAAGAACTACAACAGGCCGGCAAAAACCAGGCCTCGAAAACTACGGCAGAGAGGCAAAGGAGGGTATCGAGCGATCGACCAAGCGAATCGATAGCAACTCCGTCGCTGACACGCTCCAACGACTGGAAAACCGGAGGCGTTCATTTTTCTTCGTGGCCACGGATTCCGTGTCCTTAGTTGTCGCACTCCTTGTGCCGCTGACGAACCGGGACGGGACGCCACTCCACCCCCCGCTTCGGCGCGCGCTCAAACGGAAACGCTGACCACCGGCACGCAACACCGCCGCACGACAACAGCACAATAACTCACCTTAGTCCACACCGGCGTATTGCGCGGCAGTCTAAAAAACCGACTTTGGACGCGAAGGCCTACGCTATAACATGCAACCCCCACGCACCCCCCTCCTTCTCCTACTGCGCGCCAGTCCAGTTTCCGCGCGCGGGACGCTTGCTTACTTGCTCGCCCGCTTACCTCAATCTGCTTCTTGATGACGCGGTGCTTTTCGTTGGCCGGGTCGTACTTGTCCGTGAGGCACCATTCATAGCAAGCGAAAATAGACCCTGGCTTCAAAACGCGGAAGATCTCCCCGTAGACGCCCTCCCTAGCACAGTCAACCGAGCCACGTTGAGCCAAAGAAATTAAGCGTTATCGATTGGGGGGGGGGGGGTACTCATTTTTTTATTGCCCTGGTCATTTGACCGTTGACAGCATATCCCTTTCGAATCGCAGCACCGTTCCTGCTCGTAATAGACATATCTCACCTCCAACCTTTGGGCGGGAGGGTAGGTGCATGTTTTGGGAATACCGTCCCCGGTTGCCTCTGCTGTAGTGCGCTGCAGCCGCGAGTCTTACAAACAACGAAAACGCACTATATACCTGCCCCCCTCGGCCGTTGCTGGCGGAGAGGTGGGGGGCGCTGGGCGTGAAGCTGGACGGGGGGAGGGGAGGGGGCAGCACACCGTAACGCCACCGGGGTTCTTGACTCTGCTGCAGCACGCACACCGGCTTCCGATTTTGTAGGGCCTGGGGCTTTGGAAACATTTAAGACGCGAGGCAGACTTGCCAGCGCGCGAACCGCCGTTCTCGACGTACCCTTACCACATGTGCCTGCATGTCTTCACGATAACGCCGAAACGTGCCCTCATAAAAAGTACCCCGCCATGATAATGTACCAAAAACAACAGCACACTGCGCTATTGTACTGCGCTATTTTAGCGTATCGGCTCCCTCGCGACACAGCACGACAACGTGCGCCTGTATGTAGCCGGCGGCGGCACGATCAAAGCGAAGAAAGCATAGGGCTTCCAGCCGCCCCTCCGTACTCATGGCGGCACGTGGCGGAGAAGTGTCAACGATAGCGACTCTGCCATGATGCGTGTCGTGTGCCGCGACGGTGTTCTTTACCTATTGGGGGCGTGGCAGGTGGCCTCGATGGCGTACACGGCGTCGAAAGAGCCATCCTCAAAAGGAAGTTTCATGAAGTCCCCCTACATTAACGCGGAGCGGGATTGAAGAGAGGGGGCAAAGGGGGGGAGGGGGGGATCATTTGTTGCTTGCGTTTGTAATTTGACCACTAACCACGCGTCCTTTCCGAGAGTGAGCACGGTGAGCGTAAGGAGGGCAGCCGCACGGGGTACCATCTCAAGCGCACACCTCCGCCTCCCCTGCCGTGCTTACAGCTAAACCTGCAGCTGTCGCAGGAGCCCATCAATAGAACCCAACAGGAGTATCATCACTGCAAGACGTTTTACTACTACTATCCTCAATGGTGGCTAAATACGGTACAAAAAAATAACAATTGAAAAAAAAAAAACGGCGCAGAGTAGAAGCAAAAAATTCACCTGGACGGATCGACACTGGCCGTCGAGGCCTGCCTTCTTGTTAACCTCGTTCCCCCTCTTCACCTGGCAAGAACAAACGCAACACGACACATCACAACACCAAACAGCACACCGCAAAAAAGTCGAACATAATCAGAATAAAACCAGGTCGTCAACGCAAATCATGGACACACACAAAAAAGCACGAAACGCACCTGTTCAACCGCGATGCTATCCCAGACACGGCAAACCGCACAACACCACCACCACCACCACCATAACATAGGTAGTCGCTCGGCTCGCTCCGCACCCGTCACCTTGACCGTCACCACCGCCGCCACTGCGGCCACCGCCGCGGTTCGCCCTCACCCACCTGGTACTCGTTGATGGTGATACCCGTGATATCCGCACCGGTGAACTTGGCGATGTTGCGGTAAGGACCTCCGATGCCGCATCCGCAGTCCAGCACCTTTGCGCCGGGGCTGACGCCCAGGCGACCGCCCAGGTAGTACTCGTGCCGCTGAGTGTTTCCACAAGAAGAAAGTAGAGAACACACGCATGCATAACAACGACGAGCATATAGGAAAATGGTTCAATGGAGAGTGAACACACATCTGAAACAGAAGACAGATTGAGCTAATGTCACACTGTGTTATACTGCTATTTTTTTTTTTTCTTCAATTCATCCCATTTATTATCCTCGAACTACTCTCGCGCTCCCTCCCAGTAGTAACTTAGATCCGGGATCACATAGCGGGCCCTCCTCCCCCGTCCCCACTAGCGTACGTGCCTTCAACTTTTATCGCGAGAAGAATTCAGCATTTTCTTCCCTCGTCGACTCGCGTCGAATACACTCTGACGCATACCACGGTGGGGGCGAAACGCAAAACCCTGAGAGCGAACAAGGACGTCGGCGGTGGGAGGGGCAAAAGGCCGCGGAACCAGCCGCGGAACCTTTACAAGATTTTTTTTCAAGTTAAAAATACACGTCAGCTGGAAGATCGAAGATCTACTCAAACTCATCGTTTCCAAGCCGTGTGTAATACTTCGATAGCGAGTTTCGACTTTTGAAGCAACCACCAGGGAGCAGATGCATGTAAAGACGACCAGCAGAGGGGCGTTCGAGTTTCCACAGGCGACACAGGGGATTCTGCTCGCAAACAGGGGCGACCCGCGGCTATTGGCGGATCTCGATAGCGGCACCAACGGGCTTCACGTGTTTTCTGCGCTTCTACCGGGTCTTCTTGTACGCTATATGACGGGGGCCTCGGGGGGGGGGGGGGTAGGGGGGCGGGGGCGGAGAGGGGCGTACTCTACTGTTAGGTCTGGGACTGGACGTCGATTAGACCCAAAAAAATGGCAGGTCTATTCGGCGAAAACCACCAAAAAATCCGAAAAAATGTCTCGAAGAAAAAAATTGCAAACACTGTTTTTACTTGGTTTTAGACTAAAATAATGTTTGACAGGGTATCACAAAATACGCAACACAGGAGGCGAGTTGGATCCTGAAATTCAACAGACACGTGTAATCAGTGTAAACGGAGGGAAATACGGATTATTCTGAATTTTCCGTTGTATTTTGAAGTCTAATCGGACGGAAATGTGCGGGAAAACTCGTGTTTTCTGCTTGTATTCGTCTCTTGCTCAATGGGGTCGAACTAATGCAACTGGGTATTGGTAAAATACCCGTATTTCCCTCCGCCGGGACTTGGAGGAGACAGCAAAGCAATCCGCTCTTAAATCGAGTAAATAGCTGGCGAGAAATTCGCAAACAAAGTTGGCCCCATTGGGTCATATTCTGGCAGAGTGATCGTGCAAAATTAGCCATGGGCAACTCGAAAAAACCTGAAGGCACGGGACCGAAAGGAGATTTTTTTTTTTTGCAAAGGTCAAGGAGGCTTATCGGGCGCGTACCGGGACCACGACGGCAGACGCGGGCGTGGCTGCACGCCGGGCGCTTGCCATCCAGCGCGGCGGTGTTGAGGCGGCCGAGGGCATCCGTGACCGGGTCGTGAAGCAGCGCGACGAGAGCCGGGTCGAGGCCGCTGAGGCAAAGTCTTTGCTGCAAGATGTCTCTCAACAGTTGTCCGAGGAGAAAGGCAAACTCAACCTGGAGCAGGACCTCCGACACGAGTCAGATGCAGCCTTGGCCCAAACCCGAGTAGAGCTACACGCACAGCAGCAACTTTCCCACGAGCTAGAGGTGAAGCGTGCTGCATCGGAGGCACGCGAGATAGAGTTGGGAAAGACGCTGGAGGTTCGCAAAAAAGGAAAAACTACGGCACTGCTGCTGCATAATATCACCATCTTGCCGGAGGGTCCCCCAGAAGATGTGTTCCGCCTACGCTAGCTGTCCCTTGAGTACGCTGCTACACGCGGGGGGTAGAGCAGCACCTCGGGCAGCAGCAGCAGCAGCAGCAGCAGCAGCAAGCAGCAGCAGCAGCAGCAGCAGCAGAAGCAGCAGCTATTTTTTTCTATACACGCTCCAACTTTTTTTGCCGCAGAACAGCAGCAAGCGGCACAGGCTTTGTTTTCACGAATAATTTTTTGCAGGTGATGTGGGGCCTTTCCCCCCATCGCTGATTGGTTGATTTCCTAAAGAGTTTTTTTCCCAGAGAACGACCATGGGACATTTTTTTTCCAAATTCTACGTCTAAAATTTTGCCAGTCCCAGGCCTAACTGTATACATGCAACCCTACAAGCGGCGGTTGAACTGCTGCCGCGTCCTCCTTGCTATTGGAATCATGCGCTAAAAATCCCGCGCTGGGTCATCCCTCTCGCGGCCAATAGTTCCTTCGAGCAGTCGTGAGCGCCAACCAAGCAACGGAGCTTTGTCCTGTATGTCGGAACAAACAATCAGACCGTCTCCCACCTTGATGGAGTCTGTGAAGCTCTCGTCGCGCCACCTGTCGGCAAAGTGAAACGAGGACCCCCAACCCCACTCGTAGAACAGCGTCGCCAGCTCGTAGTAAGCGTTCACCAGCTTGGCGTAGCTCCCTTCTCGCTCTTCGACGCTGGGGTGAGGCGGGGGGGGGGGTTCGAGGAGCGCAACAACGGCAGCACCAGCACCAGCACCAGCACGGAAACCAAAAACATACAAATAAAACGCTGGTATTTATCGACAAAAACAAATTACGACGGGGGCGGGGGCGGGGGGCGGGGGGGGAGTACGCAGCAGGAGGGGCACAGATAGATCGACAACCGCAAATCCAAAATAACACCAAAGTCGACACCAACAACGTAGGCACGGCAACAACAACCACAACAACAACAACAACAACAACAACAACAACAACAACAACAACTATAGCGCGCCGTCGCAGCCACACCTGGATTGTTTGTCGTCGTGGAGGCGGTTGTACTCGGTGATCCAGCTGTCCACCTTGATCCCTCGCCCCTTCTCCTGTCCGAAGAATCCCGTCACGAAGGTCCACGTCACCTCCAGGGGGTCCGTCGCGTAGAAAAACCGACACATTGTCTGAAATAGTCCCGTTTGCGTGCGATGGTGGGCGTGGGGTGGGCATGGGGGTGGCGGTGGGAAGGGCAAGAGGGGTGGAGGGCGGGGGGGTAAGCATCGTCATGCATGGCCGTAGTCCGTATGACCATAGACCCTCGTATCCCTACAACGTCGGGACGGAGCACGTCGAGTTTGCACCGAACAGGCAGGCACCAAGCGCGAAGCGCCGTGAGGCGTTCAGCGAGTCGCATGAAGGGTGAGCTGCATCCTACTTGCGAGTCGGACTTTGGCACCTTGTGCGTACCTTATTTGCATATGGATGACGGCGTCGAACGACTTAATTCATTTTTCGGTCGTGGCCACCTCCAGAGACAGCAATGGGTATACTTTGCACCTGCCTCGCGTGTGCCTGACCACATAGAACTACTTATTTTTGTCTTTTTTTCAAGATGGCTCGGTTGGTACACCCGTGGCCTCTCACGACCTCCCACTTGGACACCGCCTCATTCCATTACTTGCAGAACAATCCAGTTCATTTGTAGCAACTTTTATTTTTTAGTTGGGATGAACACCATCCAATATCATCATGCCATGTCCCAGCTGAGCTCAGCTTGGAGCTGAGCTCAACTTGGCTCATCAGCTGAGCTCAGCTTAGCAGCGCACCGCAGCGCTAGCTCAGCAGCGCAGCGCAATGCAGCGCCATGAGGTGCCGTGCCTTGTCGTGCGGTGCGGTACTGTGCGGTGTTGTACCGTGCTGTACCGTGCTGCGCCGTGCTGCGTACTTTTTGCTGTACTTGCTATTTCGTACCAGCGATACAGCATCGTCAAACCAGGTCCCAGCTAAGCTTAGATTGGCTCATCAGCTCAGCAGCAAACCGCAGCACTAGCTCAGCAGCGCAGCGCCGTGCGGCGCCGTGCTGCGCTTTCTTTCGAACATACAGCAGCAGGTATCATGCGAATTACCAGGTAACATGAGGTCCTAGAGAGAACATCAACAATAGCGTCGGTAGAACGAACAGATGCAGCGTCGCCCGGTCCTGTCATGATCCCAAGCCAAGCCTCAAACAAATGAAAGGCTGGTTGGTCGCTTCAGATGTGAGGAAGCATTCGCTTGTGTTCATGAAAGAAGAATAACGACATCCACCGCCGACGTGTGTTAAGGGTAATGTTGAACGATACTTTTTTGGCAATGTTTCTTGCCAATTAGGCAAGTTTTTGGAAATTGGACTTGCCAAAATAGCAAAAAGACTTGCCAAAGTTTTCTTTAATATATTTCCGTTCCGCTCGTTGGCAAATTTTTGGAAAGTGAGATTTGCCCTTTCATTTGCCATCTTAGAGCAATAACGCCAACGCAAGGATGTACAAACCAAACCACGCCACGACGTCTGACGCTAGACTTGCTCTAACTTCTCTAATAGCGGGAGGTACGGAGGCTAAACGGTGTTACTGGCAGCAGCTATGGTAGAGCAGGCGACACTGGCCGTGAGGCCCGCGTAGATGCCACATGGGCGTCGCTTTGAGCGGGTGCTCAAACATCATCACAAACAGCAGCCGCCCCAGCTTTTCCCAGGCGAATTCGGCTGGGCTGGAAGGACTGCCAACCTCTCAGGTACATGGGCTGTGCCTGGAGTCCACCTGCGCTAGCATTTACTCCGCAGAGAGCGTCGGCGTGCCGTTGGCTCCCTGCTGTGAGGGGTTTTAATAAAATATGAGGGCGTTATGATGACAAAAAATTGGGGGGAGTGATAATCTCGCAGACATAGGCGGAATCTAAACCTCGCCCACGGGGACATATAAGAACCATCCCCGGGTTTCCACCGTCATATTACGGTTTGCAGTGTGCGAATTCGCGGGCATCAACGAGGATGCTGGCACCGCCCCTACAGCACCATGGCCACCGAGATAGGCAGCAATATGACACCTGGACACCCCTGTACACTCAAGGCTCGACTTTCAGCCCCTGAAAGCTAGAAATTGGCAAAATCGATGACGATTTGCAGGTGCTGTTTAGGCCGCCACAGCAGCAGTACGTAGTGCAGCCCCACACACGTAGGTGCTGGCGTTGCTCCTGCAGCCCCACGACCACCACTGCATGCAGCAATATCACACCTAGACTACATACCCCACACACTGAAGGCCGGACTTCAGCCCCTACGAGTGAGAGATCGTCGAAATCGAGGACGATTTGCACGTGCTGTGGACACCGCGACCGCTGCATGCATGCAGCACGCAGTACATATGCATACATACATGTGTACATGTACAGTAAGTACACAGCAAGGAGTAGTGCAGCCTACACACATCACACACCCGCAGAGGGTATGTCTGCGAGATTATCACTCCCCCCAATTTTTTTTGGGGAGTGATAATCTCGCAGACATAGGCGGAATCTAAACCTCGCCCACGGGGACATATAAGAACCATCCCCGGATTTCCACCGTCGTATTAATAAACACAGCGAATCGTAATACGACGGAGGAAATCCGGGGATGGTTCTTATATGTCCCCGTGGGCGAGGTTTAGATTCCGCCTATGTCTGCGAGATTATCACTCCCCAAAAACTGGCAAGTATCCAAAAACTTGCCAAATGCGCAGTGTTTCGCGATAAAAAGTTTTGTCGTCTTTTTGGAAAGTGTCGTAATTTTTTTCTTGCCTCGCCAACATACCAGTAGCAAGTTTTTGGAAATTTCGTTTGGTCTTTTTGAAACCTCCAATAGTGACCTAACTCTTGAGTTTTTTTGGCACCGAGCGCCCGCATTGAAACCATCACCACGTCTCCGGTGGGGATACAAAAACCAACGACAAACATTGGATGTATAATGCAAGCTACAAGTACACGACGGTGTAGTGTACACATCGCCTGCTCCTTGTTATTCGTCTGGATTGCTCTGTGGTTTAGACTGCTGTTCTGCTCCGTGGCAGGTAGGCTCTAGGTACAGCCCTGTATCCAGGTCAGATACTTGCCGAGCGAAAAATTGAAATTTATTGTCACCAGAATCCGCACAAACACACGGCTGACGGTTGACGGTCACCAAAGCAAGCACCAGTGCAACGACGCATGCACAACAGAGCAAACCGGTGATCACAGGGGGCTTGGCGAGCCGGACACCAATCGCACGAGCTAGCTGCTGTGTGGCTGCTGGTCTTCGCTCTCACCTTGAGGACAAGAACGAAGCATAGCACTGCTACAGCGACCAAGTTCGTCTGCATCAAGGGCGGCTGATCCCGAAATGCTTCGGCCTTGCCGAGGACAGCATGCAGCGTCTTCTCATCCTCGAGCTGCGTGTAGAGAGAGGCGCAGCTGGCCGCCAACAGCGTTAAGATGGTGGCCATGGATGCAGTCGAAGCTGGCAAGGAAAGAAGGCGACAAGCGACAAGCTTGGGCTGCTGTTGCGCTGATCTCAGAGGCAACGTATTTACACTGCTACAGCCGCTCAAGCCGGGGGGGGGTTCCAATGGGAAAAATGGCGTTTTGATCTAGGGGAGCATGCAAGGATCCCGGGAGCCGGTAAACACAACTCGCGAGTTGTGTTCAAGAAAACAACTCCGGGGACGATAATACACTATCCCCGGGTATCCGCGCCGTCCAACCTCATACAAAACCGTTTGGCACGCGGGCGATCTCACGATCTCACCTCCGTTACGTCCCACACATGCCACCCGGCCACGCAGCGTGACTAAGCACGACACGAAGGCAAAGCCGCTCGCAATAGCCTTTAGCATTTTTGCAATCCAGTCTCCAGCGCTAGATTCGAGCAGCTATGTCGGCACGAGCAGCACAGCAGCACAGCAGCCTGACAGTATCATCTTCAACCTGCTGTGTTCAGCACATACATACATACCCCGGTAATGATACTACAGTACCTATATATGCGTCTTCGACGGCGGATACAGGAAGCGACCCCAAGTCCGTCGTACAATTGGCCGTGTCGTGCATTTGCGGAAAGACTGCGTAATTTTTCAATTTATCAGGCAAACAGAAAAAAACCCAGCAGAAAACAGGTAAACTACGGGTTGGTTCCACCCACAGGGCGAGTCTTTTTTTTCTGATTCAAACCTTTCACACCTCGGCCAGATCAGATCTCCTTTTTTTATGATCTGTGTCGTTCAGGGCAGACAGATGCCTGATCTACAAGACCTGCATGGACTACTGTAGGTCATGTTGCCGGGTTTGGATCCGTACGAGTATATACGATCAGCAGAATCTATTACGGGGGACCATAGTAAATAGGACCTACGGTACACACAAAAACCAATATATTTCCCTATTTTGACTAACAATATTTATTTGGTCCTATTTACTATGGTCCCCCGTAAATAGCACATTCTTCCTGGGTTGGATCTGTACTACATACACAGATCCTGCAAAAAAACATATAATAACGACAGCAGATAGATAGGATCTATTCATAATAGATGATCTAGATCATGATCTGTCCGAGGTGTCAAACCTTTGCACCCTGGTTTTTGACAGTTGGAGTCTGAAAATTGGCACGGTTGGTCTTCATGAGAAGATGAAAAAACTGACGGATAATTTTACATTTTATTTTTTTACCTAATAATGGGGTGCATTTCGCATTGTTTTGGAATTTTTCTCCAACAACTATCAATACAGTATGACCCAAACTGACGCACGAAAAAAATCAAAACTCAAGAAAGAGTCCTGTCATGAACAACCCTGCCAATTCAGATTCCAACTCTCAAAGACAGGGTGCAAAATTGATTTACGTGAAGAGTAATTATTTCCCTAGGGTTTAAAAAAAACTCAATACATTGTGCTACCACTTTGGTTGGTAGGCGTTTCTTATAACAGCCTTGCACGGCTCGCAGAGCAAAACAAATGTATCATGATCATATGTACAAATAAACACCCCGGGGACATATGCACACTGCTGTACGTAACACAAAATAAAACGGGGATAGAAGAAAAGACCCGGAGGGGAGGATATTATTACATCCCCGGAAACAAACGCCTCCCAAAAAAATGGAAACCCAAAACAGGGAAAACAAATCCCTGGGAGGAAAACGCCCCCTAAAATATTAGAACCCCCCCCATCCCGCCCCGCCCCCCCCCCCCCTCCCCCCCCTCCCCGGGGATCAAGCAACCCTTCCCCGGGAGGGCGCCATTCGACGCTCCCCGCTCGCCGAGTTTGCCTTCTATATACAAACAAGACACAAAAATGTGGTATCCCCTCAAATTTCACACTACTCAGACGGCAACGGAGGCTACCCATGTCTAGTTCGCGACGTCTACGCAACTGGTAGTGTCCCCGCCCTTGGCCTTCTTTTTGGGGCGTCCCTCAAAACCGTCCTTATGTCTAGTTTCCTTTCGTGTCTTCGAGACGGGAAGCGGAGGGTTGCCCAGTCCCGTCACGCCATCCGCAACGACGGGTGCCATAATGGTTGCGTTAACATCACGGCCAAATCTATCAAACAGTTCGTTATATCGCGCATACGAAGCTGGGGTACCGTCGTAATTGTCGGATGCAGCGCTGACCAACTTCGTGACACGCGCAAAAAAGTCCGCGTAGAACCTGCCTCTCGGGATGGATACAGCACCGCCGGCCGGGCCGTCCTGAGAATCCTCAAGGTCCATGTCACCATAATCGCCCGTGAATCCGTCCGTGTACGTGCCACGTTCATGCCCGTCAAAAGGGCTCAGACCCGCACTGTACAAACTCCACGGCTCAAGAGAAGTCCGCCATCGAGGGTGGATAGATTTGCCGAGGAAATCTTCGGCTCGGCCCAACTTAGTAACGAGCGCGGCCAAAGTATGATTGCAATGCAAGCCACACCTCATAAGTCTGAGGCAAGTGCACAGTTGGAACC
Organism: Undaria pinnatifida; assembly: GCA_012845835.1. Lineage (NCBI taxonomy): Eukaryota > Phaeophyceae > Laminariales > Alariaceae > Undaria > Undaria pinnatifida. The sequence continues at coordinate 7,944,458 of JABAKD010000010.1, forward strand.
CGTCAGGGCCAACCACAAAAATGTGCCCAACCGGACGATCCGTGTACTTGTACACGACGTGAACCACACAGTCAATCTTGACGTTACGAACAACTTCAACGAAAGACCCCAACGATGTCGTCCCCCACATGGAAATGTCTGGAGCCTTACTTCCCCGAAAGGCTTCCTCTGGCACCTGAGCGCATACGTCAAGGTGGTCGCCCGCCTGAGTGGCTAAACGCTCGAGGTAGTCATGGCAACCCTGTCCCTCTGCCAGGACAGAGGTGTCGTATGCGGCACTGGCGAGCATTTCGGCCGTCAATTCCTGTGGAGGGCAGTGAACAACGTGCGATTGATGTCCGTCAAACATGGGTACCGTTGAGATGGGGTAAGATACTAAATAAAGCAACAGGGTGGGCTGGAATACAAATACACCAACAGGGTGGGCTTGCGTAGGAAAATATAGGATATACCTGGTATACAGCTTTACTGCATGCTGACGAAAATCCCCATCCTTCGGACGCCCGAGTACTTCTAAGGCTATACGAAGTAGTACCTCACAACCACGGTGTGGACAGGCGCTGCTATCCCAACTCACGTTTCGGGCGTAAGTGCTGCCTCCAACGCTTTCTAGCTGCCTCATGAGAGGCTCTGCGGACTTGAGGACACGATCTTCAACGTGCTGCTTGCCGAGGCTGGCACGCTTGGAGCTGAGCCTGTTTTGGAGTTGGGCAACAAAGTCCGTGCGGATGATGGGTTATGACGCTGACGGGACGGTACAGGAGGGGGCGCACAATAACGGAAGGTCACGACGGCACCCCTGAACCAACCACCACTGAGCTCTATTTGTAAGGCTGGCAGACCATAATAGGCACGCAAGTGTCTTCCTTGCCGTGGTATTTATATGTCAACTTCAGTTGGTACTGTTCGTAGATGCAGATTAGCGCAATGCAATGCTTACGCTGGCCAACAATACTCACAGGCGAGACGTAACAGCGAAGTCCTTTATTCGTCTTTCGAGCTCTTGCCTCACCCAAACCAGGGTGGCACGTCGGTGTACAAATCGGCCTTTCTTGAGAACACCGAAGATTCCCTCCACCCTCTGCGATGCTGTCATGTTCAACGTCAGCGTCGTTGGATGGTAGCAGCGTGACCAGTATTTGCGGCTCCTGCGGTTAACACGTACGGAGGAGGGTTGTAGTTGCTTGTACTTCACGGTGTAATGCTCGGTGAAACCTGAAACGGCCACCACCTACATCGATAGCACCACCAAACGACTCACTCTTTAAGGTAGCCCTTGACATATTTTTCGCAGCCTGAGCCCTTGACGAGGTCTTCGATTTTTGACCAGACGCCGTCACATTCCTGCCAAACAAGGGGATGTGCGACGCACACACGGGACGCCATTGAAGGTGTAGTGGAAGTGGGAAATAGTACGCCATCACCATCAACTAGCCTCTGTATAGCGGTTATGAACTAGCTGAGGTCACTCACTTTCTCTGATGTGGCGAAAGCGGCGGCTTTGAGTAGCCGGAAGAACGGATTTGCCTTCTTGGAGAGCGCGGCTTGGCAATGCTTCCTTGCATTCTTCATGATGTGCCAAAGGCAATGCAGGTGAATTGTATAGTGAAGCAAAGGCAACGCACAGTGCCAAAGGCTACGCCAATACGTGGGACACCCATGCTTTCCAAGGGAATGGTTGGGGTCACACACGCAGGGCACGAATCACTGTTGCTACGGCGACAAGCATGGCGCAAGTACACGTTGTACTGTGCCAACCTGCGACGTGAACCACGGTGTCCGACTCACAGACGTGAGGAGAAGAGGTGCTTCTTGAGTGTGTGGGCGAGGGCGCACAACAAAAAAATCACTGACCAACACCACGTTTTTTTCACTTTCGGGCCTTTTCTCGAGGGGTGGGTACTAGGCAACCATCCCCTCCCCAAAAATCCATACTAAATCCTATATCAAAATTCTCCCACACTCATCGCTAGATAAATATAACAAGGGACGGCGGGGTCCCATCCCCGAAATGCCATACTAACTTCTATATAAAATTGTTTCCACACTAATTCATATATAAACACCAGGCGGGGATAGCGGGGGCGCCATCCCCTCTTTGAAACCGCAACAACGCAGCGAGACTCTTCCCCCCACTCCCGACGACGCGCACACCACGGCGCGCGAGTACACACAGCCGACCTATTCTATGAGCTCTACAGCAGTAGCAGTAGACTTATAGTACAAAGTATGAATAGTTCTTCACGCTCTGGGCAGGCAATTCAAGATTGTCCATTCAACGTGCATACGACTACAGTATCCCGGGGCATCCCGAAAAGGTATGTATAATTCTCATGATGAGAGGACAAAAATGGGGAAGAAGTGCATCGTCGGCGTAGCGCAAGAAGGTGCCGTTTTCTTCGCATTTGGTATCGGTTCTTGCATTGACTTGAAGTGATTGATCATGGAAGAAACAACTGCACGGAGCGCGGCAACGAACTCCTACTATAACAATGTTGACAGCTATAATAGCTGATTGCACTAGAAATTTAAAATCAAAGGCAACAACCCTTCCCGCTGGCATGATACCCCCAGTATGATACAACACAGGCAGTATCGCACTGCTGTGTGTCACACACGGTGATAGTATATAGTGAATTTTGTCTACCAAACAATCATAACCAATCACCACAATCAGTTGAAAACATACATACACATGCCGCCTTATATTATATGTAGCTGTATCAAACGAAGCACAACAGGAAGAGCTTGGGCAAAAGCTTAATCTTGTCAAAGCGTGCCAAAAAAGGAGATTTATTTTCAGGAAAAACGGTACGTAGGCGAAAAAATAAAATCGGCCCGCTGGCGGTTGGGTGGGGGGGAGTGTTGGTCAGGCATTTTTGTTTTTGTGCGCCCCTGGTGTGGAGGAAAAATAAGTTGGGCATCAAACGAACTACTGTATATATAATGCATTGCGGGACATATGGAAGTTATCAGCAGGGCTTTTATGTATACGCTTCAATTCTTCATCGGAAGTATAGCAGTTGTCGACTCCCCCAGGAATCACTCCCTAGGGAAACAGTTCGATAGCACTGCAGCTGAGGCCTCGGCACCACGGCAGCACCGCAGGACATGTACTCGACCACATGACTCAGTGTGTTCGTCACTGAAGTTGCGGGGCTTGTCTCTAGGCTGTGTGTCGAAATCGCCCCTCGTGCTATTTGTGTGCGAGCCCGACTTCGGCCAGGTAGCGCGATCGGAGCCGAGGGGATTTCACTCGTTTGTGTGCTGGTCGGCTTCCGAGGTTACGTTGGGTACCTTTTCCTGTAGCTGATGGGCCACAGATCAACTTGTACTTGCGGGAGTCGCACGAAATTTGGTGTAGGTGGATAATTCGATGCTCGTAGTGAGGGTCACCTTTTCCTTACTGAAACGAGCGGCGCAACAGCACAAGGAGGCGGGGAGGACAACGGTACGAGTATTCTCTCGGCCGAACGACGCTCTCGCCACTGCTGACGTTTAGGGCACAAGTCGGGTTACCTATTTCAGGCAACCTCCGCGGAGTACAGCGCTCGGTAGGCAGATCCGCATGAATGCGAGGTGTTGCCCTACGTAGGACTCTATCTGACTGTCAAAGGGTCATTTTGTCCTGAATTGTCTGTTTTCCGGTGCACCGCAAATCCGTACACTCAACATGAACACGAGCGTCGTCCGAGAGATAAAAATGCCTGATGTGCGTGGCTTTCAGGCAAACCTACCAACGTCGATGAACTCGAAACTCCCGCAAGCAAAGTTTTCGTTACCATGTACCTGGTACGAGTTTTTGAGCATTTTGGCGTTTTTTTGCTTGTTGTATTGCTGCTGTGCGCCCGTGAATATGTTAATTTCAGCGATTATTCATCGAGTTTAGGACCAAAAAATATTGTTTGGGCGATTTACGCGAATCGTAACACAAAAAGAGAGTAAAAAAGGGAAATTATTTATGAGGGCCCTTACTGCTATCAATACTACTGCTGTATACCAGGTATATACGTACTCGTGCTTCAACAGCATTACGTACACAGCAGTATCATACTGGTACGCAGTACGCAGTACCGCGCACGCAGTACCGCGCAGTTTTGTTTGGCGGTTTGACGCTTCGCGGTCTCAAATATTCAAATATCAGTCTCAAATTCAAATATCCCGCCTGAGGAAAAAACAGATCCGACACCGTGAAACACGACAACACAACAGCAATATAGACCAACAGAAGCATCCTCTGGCCAAGAATTGCGAGCGACAGTAGTAGAGATATATACAACGGTACGTATGTCAGTACGTACAAGTAGTCTGTCTACACCGACCGTCTGCACCCACCTCTTCTGGGAAGCCATGCTTTTCGAGCTCGGCTGTCCTGATATTGTTGGGCTGCTTCGCTGCTCGTGCCGAGATAGCTGCTCGAATCTAGCGCTGGAGAGTAGATTACGAACAGCTAAAGGCTACTGCGAGCGGCTTTGCCTTCGTGTCGTGATTAGTCACGCTACGTGGCCGGGTCGCTCTCAGTCGCGACACGTGTGAGGGGTGAGGGGTGAGGGAGGTAAGATCGCGGTCTCGCAGGTGCCAAACGGTTTTATATGAGGTTGGACGGCGCGGATGTCCGGGGATGGTGTATTATCGTCCCCGGAGTTGTTTTCTTGAACACAACTCGCGAGTTGTGTTTACCGGCCGTAAACACAACTCGCGAGTTGTGTTCAAGAAAACAACTCCGGGGACGATAATACACTATCCCCGGGTATCCGCGCCGTCCAACCTTATACAAAACCGTTTGGCACGCGGGCGATCTCACGATCTCACCTCCGTTACGTCCCACACATGCCACCCGGCCACGCAGCGTGACTCAGCACGACACGAAGGCAAAGCCGCTCGCAATAGCCTTTAGCATTTTTGCAATCCAGTCTCCAGCGCTAGATTCGAGCAGCTATGTCGGCACGAGCAGCACAGCAGCACAGCAGCCTGACAGTATCATCTTCAACCTGCTGTGTTCAGCACATACATACATACCCCGGTAATGATACTACAGTACCTATATATGCGTCTTCGACGGCGGATACAGGAAGCGACCCCAAGTCCGTCGTACAATTGGCCGTGTCGTGCATTTGCGGAAAGACTGCGTAATTTTTCAATTTATCAGGCAAACAGAAAAAAACCCAGCAGAAAACAGGTAAACTACGGGTTGGTTCCACCCACAGGGCGAGTCTTTTTTTTCTGATTCAAACCTTTCACACCTCGGCCAGATCAGATCTCCTTTTTTTATGATCTGTGTCGTTCAGGGCAGACAGATGCCTGATCTACAAGACCTGCATGGACTACTGTAGGTCATGTTGCCGGGTTTGGATCCGTACGAGTATATACGATCAGCAGAATCTATTACGGGGGACCATAGTAAATAGGACCTACGGTACACACAAAAACCAATATATTTCCCTATTTTGACTAACAATATTTATTTGGTCCTATTTACTATGGTCCCCCGTAAATAGCACATTCTTCCTGGGTTGGATCTGTACTACATACACAGATCCTGCAAAAAAACATATAATAACGACAGCAGATAGATAGGATCTATTCATAATAGATGATCTAGATCATGATCTGTCCGAGGTGTCAAACCTTTGCACCCTGGTTTTTGACAGTTGGAGTCTGAAAATTGGCACGGTTGGTCTTCATGAGAAGATGAAAAAACTGACGGATAATTTTACATTTTATTTTTTTACCTAATAATGGGGTGCATTTCGCATTGTTTTGGAATTTTTCTCCAACAACTATCAATACAGTATGACCCAAACTGACGCACGAAAAAAATCAAAACTCAAGAAAGAGTCCTGTCATGAACAACCCTGCCAATTCAGATTCCAACTCTCAAAGACAGGGTGCAAAATTGATTTACGTGAAGAGTAATTATTTCCCTAGGGTTTAAAAAAAACTCAATACATTGTGCTACCACTTTGGTTGGTAGGCGTTTCTTATAACAGCCTTGCACGGCTCGCAGAGCAAAACAAATGTATCATGATCATATGTACAAATAAACACCCCGGGGACATATGCACACTGCTGTACGTAACACAAAATAAAACGGGGATAGAAGAAAAGACCCGGAGGGGAGGATAATATTACATCCCCGGAAACAAACGCCTCCCAAAAAAATGGAAACCCAAAACAGGGAAAACAAATCCCTGGGAGGAAAACGCCCCCTAAAATATTAGAACCCCCCCCATCCCGCCCCGCCCCCCCCCCCCCTCCCCCCCCTCCCCGGGGATCAAGCAACCCTTCCCCGGGAGGGCGCCATTCGACGCTCCCCGCTCGCCGAGTTTGCCTTCTATATACAAACAAGACACAAAAATGTGGTATCCCCTCAAATTTCACACTACTCAGACGGCAACGGAGGCTACCCATGTCTAGTTCGCGACGTCTACGCAACTGGTAGTGTCCCCGCCCTTGGCCTTCTTTTTGGGGCGTCCCTCAAAACCGTCCTTATGTCTAGTTTCCTTTCGTGTCTTCGAGACGGGAAGCGGAGGGTTGCCCAGTCCCGTCACGCCATCCGCAACGACGGGTGCCATAATGGTTGCGTTAACATCACGGCCAAATCTATCAAACAGTTCGTTATATCGCGCATACGAAGCTGGGGTACCGTCGTAATTGTCGGATGCAGCGCTGACCAACTTCGTGACACGCGCAAAAAAGTCCGCGTAGAACCTGCCTCTCGGGATGGATACAGCACCGCCGGCCGGGCCGTCCTGAGAATCCTCAAGGTCCATGTCACCATAATCGCCCGTGAATCCGTCCGTGTACGTGCCACGTTCATGCCCGTCAAAAGGGCTCAGACCCGCACTGTACAAACTCCACGGCTCAAGAGAAGTCCGCCATCGAGGGTGGATAGATTTGCCGAGGAACTCTTCGGCTCGGCCCAACTTAGTAACGAGCGCGGCCAAAGTATGATTGCAATGCAAGCCACACCTCATAAGTCTGAGGCAAGTGCACAGTTGGAACCCGTCAGGGCCAACCACAAAAATGTGCCCAACCGGACGATCCGTGTACTTGTACACGACGTGAACCACACAGTCAATCTTGACGTTACGAACAACTTCAACGAAAGACCCCAACGATGTCGTCCCCCACATGGAAATGTCTGGAGCCTTACTTCCCCGAAAGGCTTCCTCTGGCACCTGAGCGCATACGTCAAGGTGGTCGCCCGCCTGAGTGGCTAAACGCTCGAGGTAGTCATGGCAACCCTGTCCCTCTGCCAGGACAGAGGTGTCGTATGCGGCACTGGCGAGCATTTCGGCCGTCAATTCCTGTGGAGGGCAGTGAACAACGTGCGATTGATGTCCGTCAAACATGGGTACCGTTGAGATGGGGTAAGATACTAAATAAAGCAACAGGGTGGGCTGGAATACAAATACACCAACAGGGTGGGCTTGCGTAGGAAAATATAGGATATACCTGGTATACAGCTTTACTGCATGCTGACGAAAATCCCCATCCTTCGGACGCCCGAGTACTTCTAAGGCTATACGAAGTAGTACCTCACAACCACGGTGTGGACAGGCGCTGCTATCCCAACTCACGTTTCGGGCGTAAGTGCTGCCTCCAACGCTTTCTAGCTGCCTCATGAGAGGCTCTGCGGACTTGAGGACACGATCTTCAACGTGCTGCTTGCCGAGGCTGGCACGCTTGGAGCTGAGCCTGTTTTGGAGTTGGGCAACAAAGTCCGTGCGGATGATGGGTTATGACGCTGACGGGACGGTACAGGAGGGGGCGCACAATAACGGAAGGTCACGACGGCACCCCTGAACCAACCACCACTGAGCTCTATTTGTAAGGCTGGCAGACCATAATAGGCACGCAAGTGTCTTCCTTGCCGTGGTATTTATATGTCAACTTCAGTTGGTACTGTTCGTAGATGCAGATTAGCGCAATGCAATGCTTACGCTGGCCAACAATACTCACAGGCGAGACGTAACAGCGAAGTCCTTTATTCGTCTTTCGAGCTCTTGCCTCACCCAAACCAGGGTGGCACGTCGGTGTACAAATCGGCCTTTCTTGAGAACACCGAAGATTCCCTCCACCCTCTGCGATGCTGTCATGTTCAACGTCAGCGTCGTTGGATGGTAGCAGCGTGACCAGTATTTGCGGCTCCTGCGGTTAACACGTACGGAGGAGGGTTGTAGTTGCTTGTACTTCACGGTGTAATGCTCGGTGAAACCTGAAACGGCCACCACCTACATCGATAGCACCACCAAACGACTCACTCTTTAAGGTAGCCCTTGACATATTTTTCGCAGCCTGAGCCCTTGACGAGGTCTTCGATTTTTGACCAGACGCCGTCACATTCCTGCCAAACAAGGGGATGTGCGACGCACACACGGGACGCCATTGAAGGTGTAGTGGAAGTGGGAAATAGTACGCCATCACCATCAACTAGCCTCTGTATAGCGGTTATGAACTAGCTGAGGTCACTCACTTTCTCTGATGTGGCGAAAGCGGCGGCTTTGAGTAGCCGGAAGAACGGATTTGCCTTCTTGGAGAGCGCGGCTTGGCAATGCTTCCTTGCATTCTTCATGATGTGCCAAAGGCAATGCAGGTGAATTGTATAGTGAAGCAAAGGCAACGCACAGTGCCAAAGGCTACGCCAATACGTGGGACACCCATGCTTTCCAAGGGAATGGTTGGGGTCACACACGCAGGGCACGAATCACTGTTGCTACGGCGACAAGCATGGCGCAAGTACACGTTGTACTGTGCCAACCTGCGACGTGAACCACGGTGTCCGACTCACAGACGTGAGGAGAAGAGGTGCTTCTTGAGTGTGTGGGCGAGGGCGCACAACAAAAAAATCACTGACCAACACCACGTTTTTTTCACTTTCGGGCCTTTTCTCGAGGGGTGGGTACTAGGCAACCATCCCCTCCCCAAAAATCCATACTAAATCCTATATCAAAATTCTCCCACACTCATCGCTAGATAAATATAACAAGGGACGGCGGGGTCCCATCCCCGAAATGCCATACTAACTTCTATATAAAATTGTTTCCACACTAATTCATATATAAACACCAGGCGGGGATAGCGGGGGCGCCATCCCCTCTTTGAAACCGCAACAAAAACTCGCGAGTTGTGTTTACCGGCTCCCAAAGGAGGATCCCAGATCCCACATGATCACACGAAACTGTGTGCAGCACATGATCCCATTATCCCGCGCGATCCTGATCCAGCCACGGCCCTGAGCCGCCCGTTGCGTGATTTGTGAGCCGACCGTACGAGTATCCGTGGTCTTCACGCTCACTCTGAGTGTCTATCGTCTGAGCAAATGAAAGAGATGAACAGTTGTTCTTCTCTCGAAATTTCGACTGTCAACTCCCGTTGTGCGCGAAGAATGCCCTTGAGTTGAGAGTTGCACGGTAAAATAAGCCAAGCACATTATTATTCGACATTCTTCATTTGGCAACACGATAAAACAGCAGTAAGGTTAGGATCCAGGTGCCCGTGTCTTCCTCCTCCTCCTATGCTGCGGCTTGAGGTGGATAGGCCAGGCGAGTGATAGAAGCACTTACCTTCGGTCAATTGACTTGCCGTCTCAACGGCTGGCACCTTTTTTTCTAAATATTAGACTAATCGGACAACTCTCAGTTATGTTCTTAAACTCACACCCCCTGACTGCGCATGACTGAGTTATCATCTTTAACTCACCACCCCTGAGTGTGCATAACTGGGTTGTCATCTTTAAATCGCCATGCCTGAGTGTGTACGATCGTACGGTATCACTGAGTTATGGTCTTTAACTCACCCCCGCGGAGTGCGCACAACTGAGTTGGCGTCTTTATCCCATGAAACCTGAGTTTGTATAACTGAGCTATGGTCTCAAACTCGCCCCTGCCTACGGAGTGTGCACAACTCAGTTATCGTCTTTAGTTATCTCATCCGCCGGAACTAGTGTGTATAACTGAGTTATAACCTTTAGCTCATCACCGCGGAGGGTGCACAACTGAGTTATGCTCTGCAACGCATTGTGATCTAACTCATTCATAACTCGTCATGTACAAGTAAGTGGACGTAAGATAAATATCACCCCAGTGAAACAACTAGCGCAAGTCGGCGAAAATGGGAACGTGACTTCTTGCCTGCTGCTGTTACACGTGTGCGGGGAAAAAACTGCCGCAGGTAAGTGCACTGTGCGAAGGAATTAGAGGGGGAAAACAATACCAAAGCAATGAATCTGGACGAAAAGACGTGCGAAAATCACAACTCAAGTGTTACGGTTCCGTGACAATTTCAAGAGTTACTATGACAGAGGCGTTTTCGTGATAATAGGGGCCGCGCTATTTACGCCACCTCCCTAAGTCGGGTGTGGCTGCCCCACCCGGACAGAATCAATTATTTGGGGTCTACGTTCATAGACCCTGCGAATAAGCAATCACGTTACCATCTACACACTACTTTCTTGGGGGACTTCATACCTTGAGCACCTACCTGCACTGGGGACTTGTTATCTTCCCCCGAGGGACGTACAAGCGCCCCCTGGACTCGGTCGTATCGATCCTTCGGAGGTCAGTCACTATAAATATCTGAGGCGTGCTACAGATATAGCTCACGTGTGGATCTTGCGATGCTAGTAGGCTAGATATCCTTGTCTGTCTCGCCTTGACTCTAGACCTTGCTGCACTAGGGCACGATTCGTGACACAAATACAACGGAGTGACAAATGCCACTCACAGCATAGCCTTTGCGATGTCCTTATCCCACAAATGATGCCAGATAAAGTACCAAATAGATTTGTAGAGTTATTGGTGGGGACACAGAGTGCCCCCTGCAGGTCTGCCAATTGAGCAGGTCCTCGGAGAGTACTCACTTTCGTTTCCTTCGTAGAGACGTAGCTTTATTCGATTCCGCCAGAGCCCCGGATAGCTTCTGAGATCGGAGGCACGTGCCTCCGATCTATTTCTTAACTTTCCCGAATATAAAACGCCAATCTTATCATACGAAACCCATCCAAATTATATCAAATTCGGATAATTACAGGCCTTTCGAGGCCGTATCTTAACACTAGCCCACCCTGATGAGTCGCATATGCAGAAATATGGAAGATTCGGGGAAACTCCGGTTCTACGAACAAGACCATGAGTCGAAGATGCGGCTCCTCAAACCCCACTCCCACACCTCTAACCGTCTGGCTATGGAGCCAGGAACACGCGAAGAAAAGCAGTAGAAAGAAAAGCAGACCCTACAGCAAGGCAATAGTCACCCATCAAAAACCTGCCGCATGCCGCCGGTGTGGCGGGGGGGGCAGAAAAGGCTCTAGAACCTGCCGCATGCCGCATGCCGCGGGTGTGGCGGGGGGGGCAGGAAGGCTCTACGGTAAACCAATCACAGAAAAGGTACTATGGCGAGGCGAGCCCTCGGCAATATGGAGGGGAACACAGGCGCTAACACAAGGGAGAAGTCATGCGAAAAACCTCCCGCGGGCCATCGGCAAGGCGGGGGGTTAGACGAGGAAACGACGAATACCCGGGATGGAAGGTGTCAACACCTACAGCCCCGCTAGGGGAGGAAGTGTTTAGACAAAAAAAAATCAGAACAAATACAACACACAAAACATAAAAGATGACACACAGACCCGTACACTGGTCGCCCCCCGGCTCTGGGCTGAGGAGGGCGTCGGCAGGGCGAAATTGAACAATGACGAAAAAGCGGCAGCCCTGCGCCTCAGATAGCGGCGTTTTACCCGAACCCTGGCCCGGCACTGAGCAGGGGGTTCGGCAGGACAAAAAAAAAAAAAATGGGAAAAACCGCCCCAAAACCCGACGAAGACTCTCAGGACACTACGAACAACCCAAAGACAAAGACTCAAACCTCATAACTCCAAGAAATTGAAGAACTATCGAGGAGCGGTGGCGGCTTGAACGTCAACTGGCCACGACCGCGGCTCGAGACTCATCTACGTTACGTTGGATTCCCCCAGGAAACGCACTGACGATGTGAACTTGCAGGGACCAAGAGCTTCGTACGGCTCCCGTCGAAGTCGTGTAGCGCGCCCGGGGAAGAGGGAGTTTAATCGGTCCCGGGTCGTCCAGAAAGCGGACCAAGTATACCTTGTCCTCGGTGGTGCTCGCGCTGATTTTTCCAAGCCATCATAACCCATCGTCTCCCTTGTATCAAAAGTGGGCTCCCTTAGGGAGTACTGTGTCGTGGTAGCGGCGGAGCCAATCGGCGCGGGGAACACAGGCGTAGCCCGGCGCTAGGAAACGTTCCCCATTGTTGCGGGAGAGCTCACGCTATGCCGCCCCGATCCGCATTTGGCGGTAAAGGCGGTTGGTGTGGCGGTGCTGGTCCGGGGTTCCGGCCCAATAACGCAAGAAGTTGGGAGCGGGAGAGGTGGAGGTTCATTTCCCGCTCCCAGGAAGGTTCGGAGAGTCCCGCCCAATGCGTCTTGTATAGCACCGCGATGACGCCACCTCGCCCCCGCACAGACTGATGACCAGTGATCTGCTCCACCTCCAGCCGTTGGAGGGGAGTCGAAACGTCGTCTTGAGTGACGTGATACGGCGGGGAGTTCTTGGAAAAATTTTTGAGCACGTACTGTGTCAGCCTCGCCGGTAGGTGTTTGGGCATGTCCCCGCTGTCGTGGGGGTTGACACAGGGTTTGCAACGCTCGATGGCCACACGCCGACGAGCGTCCGAACCGGGCAGGTCGGAAGGGAGATCCAAATAGAGGAGGTTGCTCCCGAGCGGCGAGCCGTCCGGGGTCTCGGCGGCGGAGCAGGGACCGACGGCCAGGACCTTGTACGGGCCCGTCCAGTTAAGCGCGAGTTTGGCCTTGAGTACCTTGGCGTCGGTGTTCGCCTTCACACCCTGGCGGATGGTAGAGGCAGAATTGTATACCCATGCCCAACCATCCACAGTGAAGCTAGGTGCTGGACGAAGCGCGTCCGCGAGGGTGGAGTTTCTGCGGTTCACACGGGAAACGGCAAGGGCGTGGTGTGCGCGGACAATGCCGTTCGCGCGCTTTTGCCGGTCGATAGCCAAGTCGCAATAGGCCAGGTGGTCACGGGCCAGATTCTGGTGTCCCACGACACCAGTGCGGTCGAAAACCATCAGGGGGAGCCGTGGGGGTCTGCCCATGTGGACCTCATTGGGCGCCAGACCCGTCGCCGCGCTGACGGGGTTGTTGTGAGCGAATTCTACGTGGGGCAGATGCAAGTCTTAATCGTCTTGTCGCTCGTTGACCACCATAGCCAGCATTTGTGCCATAGTGTGATTTACCCGCTCAACGCCCCTGTTACAGTTGGGATGATAGGAGCTTGTAGCAAGCTTATGCACACCCAACAGCTGATATACAGCTTGTGGAAGCTTGGAGCAGAACTGCAGTCCGTTGTCCGAGAGTATGGCGCGCGGGCACCCCCACAAGGGGATGTATTGGTTCACCAGGATACTGGCTGTACCCTCCGCGGTGAACTCAGCGGCAGTGACGGGGAACATGTCGGCCCGACGACTGAAGCGATCAGTGAACAGCAGGATGTAGGTGTTGCCTCGTGGTGTGACCGGAAGGGGGCCGAAGTAGTCAACACTGACGGCGACACCTGAACCTTCCGGTAGAGGCATTGAGATGATGGGCCAGTGGACAGTGGGGTTTTCCGGGCTTGGCACTTCAAGCAGTGGCGAAGCCACCACCCGGTGCACACATTCATGTCAACCCACCAATCAAAACGCTTCAGCATGCGCAACGTGCGCGTGGTGCCAAGGTGGCAAGCGTTTGCGCCTACAGTAGTATAGTGCTCAGCGTCTCCGCCAACTGTAAACCGCATTGCAACGGACAGTACCCGTCGTGACAGCTGCAAAAAAAATTGCAGCATTTACCGTAGCAGCATTGGCAGCACGCGTACCGTCATGTTTTTTTTTTGCAGCATTTATCCTAGCAGCTTTGTGGAACCCCGTAATTTTTTTTGCAGCATTTATCCTAGCAGCATCGTGGAACCCCGTAGAAAAAATTGCAGCATTTATCCTAGCAGCATTGTGGAGCCCCGTATAATTTTTTCGCAGCATTTATTCTATTTGTAGCAGCATTGTGGAACCCCGTATTTTTTTGTTGCAGCATTTATCCTAGCAGCATTGTGGAGGGGCAGCACATGTATCGGCAGGAGGAAGACGGCCTAACGCCCGGACAGCTGAAAAAAAAAACCGTACCCACTCCGACCGCACTATAAAGGGGCAGTTACGTCGACAGCAGTGCTGAGTGTCGCACTGTCACAGCTGCGCCCACACAAGAAGTGGTATTAGTCCCCGGGTACCCATGAATGGTGGAATATAGGGAGGGCATCGCACACGCCGACAGCCCTGCCCAAAAAAGCCAGCACAGAGTTTCAGTGTTCACTAAATTCAAGTTCTAGTCGCGGGGAGGCCAGGACGAAAAAAAACTCTCGAATCGAACTTGCAAGGAGTACTCGCACAGCAGCGAAGGGTGTCAGAGCTGCGGTGCTGTAATTGTGGACGCTGGGGCAATGAAGGGTCGAGCTATGTGGTGGATGGGCAGGAGCAAAGTAGGCGGCTTGGCTGCTGTACAGTGACTTCTATAGCAGAGAATCCGGCGGTATATGGCATGCATTGACAGCGAGCCCATTATGCTACGCTGTAGTTGGTACCTCTGCGAACATGATGGTGGTTGAAGCTACGTGGCAGACAGTAGTAGTAGAACGCTGCTGATCGAGAAAGATCGGAGAGGGGTCCGAGGTGCGTCACAATACTATCTGTCCCATTTTCGGCAGAAAGGGAGCAGCATTTTGTCCGACGCGCAAGATGGATCGATGTATGTACTGAAACCCATACGATAACGCGTGTACTGGAGAAATTCGCCAAACGAAAAAGCCCAAACATTCCACGAGCACCGCCTGTTCCTTTCCAGGTAGGATCACAAGGAAGGAGCCCGACATGAGCTCCTAGCTCGTGTCGGCTTTTGGTCCCTCCTGTTGGTCGCCGGACACGCACCACATAGACAACACCTTCCGAGCACGTGCGGACGACACTGCTCTTCGGAGCACACTCCTCGTCTCGGATTTTGGTCGCATCAGTTCACCGCCAGCTGGTCATAGACCTCTCCGCAGTGGAACTGCCCAAGCCCCACCCATCAGACTTGTTTGCTCCGCGCTCTGCCAGCATGTTGCACAGCACATCTCCGCGAGTTGCCAGCACAAGCCCCAAGATCGGCCATTGACCTGTACTTTTTTTGCGTTTTGGGGCTCTGAGGCATGTGCACGACACGTCACGGCCAAGCATACTGGAATCAACCCTTTGAATGACCTTCGACGGGGACTTCACTTGCTGAGAGAGCCCATCGACCAGTATACACCTTTGCTGTCGGAGCCAGACCGCCCTTCGCGGGACCCCCTTGGACTACGGGCACCGTGTTCCGAAGAGCAGTGCCGTCCGCACGTAGTTGGAAGGTGTCGTCCGTGAGATACGTGCTCGGCGACCAACTGAAGGGGCCCCTGCCATCTCACTGCTGTTGTGGTCGCCGTTGTAGGAGGAAGGGCGCTCCCTCCATTGAGAAGCCACCCGAGAAGGAACAGGGGTTGTGGGCTCGATGGGAAGCAAAAGCAAAATCGCTACGAAAAAAAAATCGGAGAGATTGGAGGAACGCTGCCTCAATAGCAAGTCAAGCTCGTCGACGCCACATGTAAAGTTATTGGTGGGGACACAGAGTGCCCCCTGCAGTCTGCCAATTGAGCAGGTCCTCGGAGAGTACTCAATTTCGTTTCCTTGGTAGAGACGTAGCTTTATTCGATTCCACCAGAGCCCCGGATAGCTTCCGAGATCGGAGGCACGTGCCTCCGATCTATTTCCTAACTTTCCCGAATATAAAACGCCAGCCTCATCATACGAAACTCATTCAAATGATCTCAAATTCGAATAATTACAGGCCTTTCGAGGCCGTATCTTAACAGATTGCGATTTTTAAGGTGGTCCGCACACTTTTTCTCGGTTTTTCCAAAACGCGCGGCGAAGCTGTGCTCGGGTCGGAGCCTTAGCCTGGGTTAGGGTTGGGGTTAGGGTTACGGCTAGGGTTAGGTTGGGTCGACGCCCTCTTACGATTAGACAAAAAAAAACGCAAAGAGTCGTTCTACGGTGTAGTAGCTATAACGCGGTTAAGGGGCTGTCCCCTCAACGTTGCCTGAACGGAACCGCCGGTTTTGAAACCAGCTCCCGGCCGTATCTCCTGAAATACGGTGCCGCTGGCCACCCCGACGTCATCGTTTGATAGAACTTTGCAAACAAGAAAGTACTTGAGGACATGATTTTTTTTGTATCATCTTTGCTCGTGTCCAGAAGCCATGAAACGTTCGTTGAAGAAAATCGCCGGTTTTGGAGGGGACCCATCGTAGAATCAGCCAAAAGCACAAAAAAACAGCCTAGAAACTTCCACAAAGTGAAATATATTTGGTACTTTATCCGGTACGATTTGTGGGACAGAGCCGGTAAAGGCGACTCCTCATCGGACAATGAATGATGAGGTAACTCAGTTATGTTCTTTAACTCATACCCCTTGAGTGCGCATGACCGAGTTATCGTCTTTAACTCATCACCCCTGAATGTGCATAACTGAGTCTGTCGTCTTTAACTCACCATCCCCGAGTGTGTATAACTGAGTTGTGGGCTTTAACTCACCCCCGCAGAGTGTGCATAACTGAGTTGTAGTCTCTATCTCACCCCCTGGGAGTGTGCATAACTGAGTTATCGTCTTTAACTCACAAGCCCCTGAGTGTGCACAACTGTTAAGCTGGGTTGTGACAAAATGAGGTAAACTGAGTTAACCTGAGTTGAGTTGTCCGATATGTGAGATATTACTTTTTTACGTTGAGCAAGGTGTCACGCTGGCTATTGTTGACGTCGGGCTCTTCTGGTGATTGTTGATGGCCCAATTCAAGTCCACGCAACAGGCGACCCCCCCCCTGTACGCAGTACCTCTGATAGTAATGCTTCATATATCATATCATACCAGGTATGCCCTTTCTGTCGCGTGCGAAAACATTGTGCCTTCTTTCAGCACATGTGTGCTTATGTAGTTGTCAAGAAAGGTGGTTCTGCGCTACAATAAAAAAATAATGGTGTGGTAACCTCCACCCTTGGTCCCTTTGACGGCTCTAGGCTACTTGTAGCGCGCAGTATATATATGCCCTGCCGACGACGCCAATTGTGATGAATCGTGGTGCTGGGTAGGTGTGAGGGAAGGGACGCAGGAGTATCAGCTTCGCTTGGAGACAGCACCGGTTCTTCTTTGTAGATTTCTCGTTGTTGGTGTTGAGCTATGAGAAGCTCGAGGAGACAGGAAAGGAGGAGTGAGACCATGGGGGTGGGGTGAGGCTCACAGGGTTTGCTTCCCCCCAGCATTGCTGCTGCGCTCTCTTCTGGGCCTTTACCTATGGAACGTACAAAGACCGTTCTCCTAGATTTTCTATATTCCTATGAGCGCTGAAGGCGCTTACATCTATCCATCTTGTCCAGAGGAGGAACGTTCCATTACCAAGAACGCTCCTGTGGTATAAGCTAGCTAGACTCTACGGGTTATCTTCTCCACTCAGAATATTCGGTTTAAAATAATCTTCTTGTGGCCAATAGACCATGACTCTGCGAGCTACCTTACCGAATCTATTGCCAGTTATACTGACACTCTATTACAATATGCTGGACTGAGAACCGACTGCCGCACGATGTCCTTCGTCGCGTTCTGTATAATACGCGAGGCCGACGGGCGTATTTTATACCATTCAGCTTGCAAAAATTAGTTTCGACTATTAGTATTAGTTTGGCCATACCCTCCGACGCTTTTGAAAAGTAAATTATTCAAGCGTACAAGGTACTGGTAGGTGAATACAATAACCATGACTCCAAGCACGAGGTTGGGGGCCGCGAGTGAGACCCAACAAGTACTACACGGGGAGACGAAAAAGCAGCAACCTTTCTCGCCGATGCCTGTGTCATCTCGACTGCAACAGTCAGCGTTAACGCCCCCCGCCCCCTCCCTCCCTCGCCCCCCCCCCCTCCACCTCATTTCACCCCCGCCCCCGCTTCGCTCTATGAAGTACGGGGGAGAAGGTATGCTTACCATGATGGTTACGTTGTATAATTGGATATGAGAACACGAATACGCGCGTAAGGGGTGGAGAAAAGGAGTAGTAGTAAACTTATTCAAAAAAGGAGATAAGGTTGACCCGGGGAACGACTGAGGGATAATGCTATTAAGCACCGTAGGCAAAACATTCTGTGAGATTTTCAGGGATAGAATGGGAACAATGTTGGAGAAGGACGAAAAAAAAAGCGAAGGGCAAGCAGGATTTAGGCCAATCTCCGTAGTTGCGTACACCATGTGTACACATTAGGTAAGATAATTCAATGTAGGAAAGACGCCGGGCTAACGACGTAGTGCTTCTTCCTCGATGTACAGAAGGCCTATGACACATTATTATGGAGGAACGGGTTGCGGAAAAATATGTGGGAAATTGGGATCAGAGGAAAGATGTGGAGAATTATGAAAAATAGGACGGAATGTGCGAGAAGTGCTGTGATTCTGGACGGGGAAATATAAAAATATGTTGACATTTTACAAGGAGTTGCACAGGGATGCACACTGTCACCCAATCTATTCAAGGTATATGTTAATGAAATGGTAGTAGCAGTCGAAGCAGCAAAGCAAGAAGTCACGACGGGGGAAGATACGGTGTCGGGGTTGATTTTTGCGGATGATTTCGTGGGGATATCAGAAACACGCAAAGGATTGCAGAAACAGATAAAGAAGCTTTACTTGCTCTAGAGTACACTAGAAAATGGAGAATGACAGCGAACGTGAAAAAATGCGCAGTATTTAGTTGTATGTAATGAAGATAATGTAAATTCGGTAAATTTCAAATGGAAGGGGGAGAAGATGAACTACCGATCGCAGACCAAAATTTACGTACTTTGCCATCGATATCTCAGAGGACTGCTCTTGGGATGCACACATAGCGAAAGTAATAGGAAAGCGTAAATCACAAGCAGGCAAGATGGATGCGATCCTGACAGACCCGCACCTTGACACTAGGATTTAAATATGTGTTTTGATGAGTGTGACTGTACCAAAGTTAGAGTATGCAGGAGAAGTATGGGAAGGGAACGCGAAGTTCGTAAATCAACTGGAAACAGTGCAGATGACAGCAGCTTAAAAGATACTGAGGTGCTTAAGTACGACGAGTAATACAGTATTAAGGGCAGAACTAGGAATGTACCCGCTTAAAACAACTAAGAGACGTGAGAAAGTTGAAATGACAAAATAAAGTAAAGAATATGCCAGAAAAGAGGTTGCCAGCCATACATAGTTGATGATGCTGTGTGGGAGAAAACAACGAAAGGGCGAGATGGAATACGGTGGGATAACGTAGTCGAGAAGATATGGAAGGATATAGGGGGAGACCAAGAAGAGGCATTGTCTACAGAGAAGTTTAGCGGGTGCAAGACAGAAGCAAAAAAAAGAATAGAAGGGAGAGCCAAGCGCTAAGAAATAAGGTGAAAGAGGAGAAGCACTTCGAGATATACAGGGGGTTGAGGGAAGATATTGGAATGCACACGTATCTGCACGGCCCGATGGATTACGCGAAAAAGCTGAAACTGCGATTTCGTGTAGGGGACCTGGACCTACCAGAAAGAAGATACACTAAACTAGTAGTCGGGAGGAGGAGGACGTGGCTACAAATATGTGCCCGTGTGGCACAACAATCGAGAGTAGGACTCGCATAGTAGGATAATGTGAAACGTACAAGGAGGAACGGGATGCGTTGGAGGAGATAGACGTATGTGACTTGGAAGAGTTTGGTAGACTAGAGAGTATCGAGAAAACGATCGCTATCCTAGGAGATAGATGGTGGCCGCAGACGGCGAAACAGGACGGGGATTGGATAAGCAAACAGTTTCTATGCAGTATATGGAAGAAGCGTAATGAGCGCCCAAATGTTGGAGGTGTCTCTATTAGGAGTAGGAACGGTGCTCAATCTCGAAAGGGATGCGTGGTCAATGGTCAAATGACAAAGGGTCGGTCCTAACGATACGTACAGCACTTCAGTTTTTGATGAAATTTCGGCATGTACCGAAATCTGCCAAGGTTGAATCTTCACGAGTACGGGCCTCAGTTGGCTCGCAAAACATTCGTCCACCCCGCACAGAACCATCACCACAGCAGCAACGCTCGCGGAAGACACCCACGTGCTTGTCGCACTGGAGTCGGCCTTACTCGTAGGCAGGTGTCGGTGCCTTGGGAGTGAAACCCATCACCAACTCGTCGCGCTACGACGCCCAACGTGACAAAAATCTTTGCTATTGCCATCAGCGAGCTCGTTCGGTCGGCCGCCTCGGTGCGGTCACTTTGTCAACTCGACGACCAAAGCTCAGAAACTCACTGCGCCTTCTGCGATCAGCCATGACCTGCCAATGACCTTGGGAACGACCCTGCTCAGTCTCGTGCGCTTGCGAGTGGTGCCACAGCTCGAGCGGCGCCGCTGCCCAATTATCTACACCCTTGTACGTAAATTTATTTTTTTTCCTCAAAAAACTGAAAAACGTGAAGGCCAGTTTTTTCGGGAGTGAAAATTTTAGAATTTTCGGGAAAAAACGAAACTTTCGGTAAAAAAAGAAATAAAAAGTAGCTTCCTTAGGAACGACCCAAAGGCAAGCAACAAATGAGTACGACCCCTCCCCCCCCCCGCTTCGCTCTTGAATACAGTACCCAGCGGCTGCATCCCCCCCCACCTCGAACACTGCTATCGCCTGGAACTACTAAAACGACCCCCTCTTTCTTGGCCCTGCGAGGAAGCAAATAAACGCTCCCGCACCTCCGGCGCAAGCTTCGCCGGCAAAGGTACGAACCACATCATCCATGGGCCGTCGCCTAGCACCTCCTCCTGCAGGGTCCTCCACAGGCCACGGCTTGAGCAAAGAGACGCGGCGTTTCTTGCTCCCCGGCAATCTTCGATATTGGTATCAACAACGCCAGCGGTGGCGGCCGTGGCGTCAGCGGCGCCGGTGCCCAGAGGATTTCCCGGATAACCGACAACCTTCTGAAAACCCCCTTCACGGTGACGCGCAAGGGAAAGAGCAGGAGAGCGCGCCGATTCTCCCACTACCGACCGCGCAGTAGCACCAGATCCACCACTGCTGCTGCTGCTGTCGATGTTTCTAGTTCCCGTCGTACTTCGCAGGGCAACTCCTGTACTCTTTTCTCCCTCGAGGAAACCAAGCAACCCACCGGAAGATACCGGAAAATCTCCTCGCGAGGGCAGCGCCCGTACCCGATACAGCAGCGACTGCCGCCCGCGGTCCGAGGCGGACATGGATCTCACGGGACCCGCCGCCGCCGCCACCACCACCGCCGTTTCCTCGGCTCTGCGGGCCGCCGATGCCGCTTGCATGCGATCGACGGTGCCGGCGTCGACAGCGACGCCGTACCAGTGCACGGACAGGAGGGCCACAAGCCAGGAAAGCACCGCCACCGCTAGCACCGGCAGAAGGATCCCCCTTGCCACCGAGGCAACACGGTGCCAGCAGCGGAGCCCTGCGCCACCACCACCGTCGCCCCTAATCAGCGGAAACGATGACCACAACAACCACAACGAAGACCACGACGACGATGATGATGTCGAGGCTTCTTGCCAAGCGCTCGCTGAGTATTGCGCAGCGGTTGCAGTCGCTTCCGCCGCCGCCACTTTCGCGACACCACTCGAAGCGATTTTCGGTGAACCGCCGACACGTCCACGGCCTAGGACGCGGAAGTAGAGGAGGTTTGCGTGAGCTGCGCAAGCGGCCGAATATAGGAGCAGGAGGACGAACTGCTTGTGGTTGCCCGCCCCGATGCAGTTCGCCGCGTAGATGCAGTGGTGGTCCATCCTCGCCACGCACCCACCGCAACGGCGGCAGTGGTGTGCCCTGGGTCAATGGCAGAGCGGGTGGAAAGAGAAGGGCGGGCGAGGAGGAGGAGGTCAAGCCGTTAGATTGTTAAAAGCAACAAATCGAGCTCTGGGCGAAAGCAATTATTGCCCAATCGGTTCCGTACCAAAATACTTTGCATATAGAAATATATTAGCAACACTTACTTCCGCCGCTGATGATGTGGAAGTCAGTGCTGTGCGCTTCAAACAAAAAACCAGAGTATATAGAGAGTCCAATCACCAGTATGGTGCGACGAATGCCGCACATAGTGCCCCCCGAGGGCGATACGGGGAACACATACACCCAGTGGACCGAAGGATGAACGTTTGACATGAGTCTCCTCGCAACGCAACAAAAATCCGCCCGGTTAAGCAATGCCGAGAAAACTGGCGCGTCCACAGCAAATCGTTCGAAGCCTTTTTCCGGGTTTCTACAGGGCAACCTTTGCCTGTATTGTGCGATGTGTAGATTGTTGTTTTTTATCAAGGTCGATACGGCTGACGATTTCAAACGTAACACTCTATGTTTTAGGTCAATCCAATCCATCGCGACATCCAGTCAGAACACTCCGAGTGTTTTCCTCAAACCACGCTTACGAAATAGTTCTGAACTACTTGTAACTGCTGTGACGTTACGTGCAGAAAAAACACCCCGAAAAAAACCTTTGGCGTCAGGGCCTTGAAACCAATATATAAATACGCAGAAAAAAGATGGTGGGCACTTCCTTTTCTCTTTTTACTTTTTCCCCCACTCTGCTATACGTGCTGCCAACCTGACCTCGGGGGTTTGAAGGCCTGGCAGTGACCGCACCACTGCCTCGATGGTAGCGCTTTTTGTTCCTTCAAGAACAAGCTCTCGTCCGGCGCACAGAACCCCGGGTCCGCGACCTGAATTTTTAGCGCAAGCAGAGAGAGGGGGGGAAGGGGGAGGAGGGGGGGGGGGGGCGACTGTGACGACGACGATGATGGCGATATGACAATCGGCGACATCACTTACAACAAAGTACTGATTTGATTAGGTACGGTTTGGTTTGTTGTAGAGTTTCCTCCTCACCGTAACGGCCACGTGCGAAAGGAGCGCCAGCATCAGGAGGATGTGAAAGCACACGAAATGCGCTCGGTTAACGGCGATGGCTTCCGCAACGCGACCTGCTGCCGACAGACAGAGAAAGGGAGCGATCGAACAGCGAACAGCGAACGGCGACATAGATCGGTCGCTACAAAAACAGATCTACAACAGTAGTAACAGTATACTCCTGTACAGTTTCCAATGTAAAAGGTTTCCAAGGCGAAATGAAACCATCCTGTCGCGAAGATAATACGTAAGCTGCCACGGCAACAACAAAGAGCAATACATTTTTTTTGTGCGACAAACAACTGCAATAGCAATAGGCGACCTGCGCTTGTTGCAGGCTGAGAGAGAGAAAGAGAGCGGTCATTTCACTGGTTTAAGCAAGGCGCTAAAGCCCGCGCAACCTAGCCCATGTAGAAAAAAGCAACATGATAACATGTTAAGTGCGCCAACTTAAAATAGTAGCCCCGTCACAATCAAACACGTTCACGACCGGCTGCGTTATGTTACATAATCTCAGGTGGTGCCGACTCCAGGGCGCATTCGACGGACGAAAAATTATGCCCCGCAAATATATTCGCAATTCCCAGTTTTTCACAGGATAGGAATACCACATTAGTGTCAAGACGAATATTTGTTGCGGCGTTAACCCTGCACTTTCCGTTGTCAGAAACGTCAACTTTTCGGAGGACCTCACCTATCACAGATCCGAAGGCGCGGGTGCCGGTGTCTCCATTCGCGGCGACGACTGCCCCCGCGGGTCCTAGTTTCCACCAAAGGTCGTACTCAACTACCGCCGCAAAAACCCTGCAGTTGATATATGTACATCATGATTATTAGGAGCATAGCACATCAGCAGCAGTTTACCGTGTAACACGCCAGACAACACACCCCCTGGGGCGAGTTTTCCGGGCCAGCTTTCTTCAAAACTAGGGGCGCACATCCAGCGAGAAATGCAGCTTCGGAATTATATCGACGAGATATTGGCATAGACGCGTCGCTCGGCGTTTGCACTCTCCTCGTTGTCGACAAAATTAGAGCGGAATTTTGTCCAAGGGGGTTGCGCTATCTTGGGAATTTTACGATATATTCCGGAGTACCTGGTACATAATTAGCCCGTCCTCGTACTGGTATGTAAGTGCGCGTCCCGAACGCCTGTGCTCGTAGTTCTTTCGCGTGATGGTATACTGCACCATGCGTTACGAATCAGTGTCAGTTACAGGGGTAACGGTGACAGAGGCAGAGGCGTTTCGTAGTTGCATGGGGGGGTCATTTTGCGGCCCCTCCATCAATTGTTCGTGGACCCCCATCAGACTTGACCCCGATGGTCACCGACCATCGGCTCTGGGAATCAGCAATCATACACTATCTATCTGTTCCTTGCTGGGAGACCTCCTCCCCTGTGCACCAGAAGCCTGTGCGGCCTCTCCCCGAACTAGACCAAGTGCACGCCTTGACTCGGTCGTCTCGTCGCTACTCCCGAGGACGGTCATTATCCTATATCGTGCATGTTGCAGCCAGGTTGACACTGCTGTAGTACTGGTATAATCACACTGCTTCTGCACCCCAGACCTCATGGCCATAGTCTGACCATTCGCTACACACGTTACAGTAGTTTACACCGATCAATCGGTATCTACAGCAAAATATGTCTCCGAATTCGCGTTAAAAATACAAGAAAAAAAAAGCAGCCGCCCGGCGGCACCTGTACTCCTCCCCGTCCATGCACAGACCGCGCGTGCGCTCACCAGACAAGAGCGGGAGCGAGGAAGCGCCGCAGCCGTCTTCTCCTTCTCCTCGCTTTTGCGGGCACCAGGCGCTGTCTTTGCTCCGTGCATCCCCCTCTTGTGGCTCGCACCGCCTGCAGTCCAGCAATGCACCTGCACCTGCTATTGTTGTTGTTGTTGTTGTTGTTGTTGTTGTTGTTGTTGTTGTTGTTGTTGTTGTTGTTGTTGTTGTTGTTGTTGTTGTTGTTGTTATTGTTGTTGTTTTTGTTGTTGTTGTTACTGCTGCTGCTGCTGCCCACTAGCGCTGTCGCTCGTTTTTCGCTGGCCAATATTGGCGTAGTCGCCAGTATTTGACTGCCCACCCTTGGCTTAATTGCTCGTCCTTTGCTGAGCTTTCTTGCTGGTAAGGCGCTGCTGGTGATTGACTTTGTCGGCCGTACTTCGCTGGCCATTGATATTGCAAGTCGTTTAATATCTTCGTTCGTTAGCCTCGGTTGGTGTACGGGGGGCGCCGTGATGCTGTCCGTCAAGCAACCACCGTGCTCGTTATCGTCATCGTCGTAGGCGCGGCTGACTCTGTCTGCTATTTCCACTGTTACCGCTGATGCCGCTGGTGCTGTGAGCGCCCCTGCTGCTGCAGCGGATTGTCGAGGATGGTGGTGGCATGGATGTGACTTCGAGGCAGCGCCGACGGAGACCGCCGCAATGAGAAGCGAAGAGCGCCACCTGTTGTTGTTGTTACTACTGCTGTTGCTGTTGCCGTTGCTGTGGTTGTGTCTCATGGCGTGCCACGCCTATAATAGAGGTCGTTCCAGCAGATCCGTAACCCGGATCGCCGCAACCCTGCGCGTTAGGGAGACACTTTTAGCAGGGTTGGCGGCGATGCCGATGCTGCTGCTGCTGTCGAGTCAAGGGGGTCTGGATCTTACCGACGGGCATACTTTTGCAAACAAGCCCGGAAAATCGGGTGATGTGTGGGGAAACAGCAGTATCATAGTACCAGTGCGAAGCACATGCACGGAGAGAACACCGAACACGGCAGGGAAAGCGCACGCGTGTGAGGCGCGGGGGCAGGTTGACAAGCTGCTCGGATAGTACCATATGTTGATATCGCGAAACGCGAAGTTCCTGCTCGCCGAACGCTGTACAGCTGACTGTGCCGCCGTCGAGCTACTACCGAGTTGTCGCACAGCAGTTTGGTCTACTTCAGGCAGTTCAGAGGGTATCAATCGTAATTACCAGGTACTGATTACGCCGCGTCCAACCATAGTAGCTTTGCAACGAGCTCATATAGGGCACAGAGCACAGGGTTGAGCGACGGAAAGCAAGACCAAGACACAATAAAGCACACAACCTACCTGTAGCACTGCGATCCCTGGCCCCACACTGGGCAGCGGCGCACACTGCCCTGCGCTAGCTGCCTGCCATATTTCGCTCCATCTCATTGGGCCCGAATGTTTGCCCCCCCCTCCACAAGAACGCCACTGCTCAATGTTGCAAAACCGTCATTTTCGTTGACTCCGCAGCAACAATGGGAAAAAAGGATCCGCGGAGCACGCACTTGACACAGCAGGATGCCCACCACGCGAGGCACGATAGGTAGTGGCAGGCTGAATGCCGCCATAAACGAATCGAACGAGGATGACAAGCACGGTGATGTTGAGGATGGGCTGCGACAACCGCTTCTCTCGAGGCAAGGCGATGGAGATGCTGGTGACAGAGATACCTCTGGTTGCGCGGAAACGGCGAATTACGATGATGATACTGGTGCTGCTGCTGCTGCTGAAACTGAGAAGGAAGCTGGTCCGGTGACGAAACCCTCTTCTTTCATCGACTTGTTTTTCTTCGCTGACATGGTGAGTTGTGGAGTGATTTATGGCAAGAGGATGGATGCGTTGATGTGGTTCGGGTTGGGGTGTGCATTGTAGTGTTTCCGCAGCTGTACAGGAGCAAGAGCAGCAGCAGCAGCGGATTGAGCAGCCGCCTGTGTTCTCAGCAACCACAGGTGTAGGTCTTGCACAATCATACTGCTGCTGCTGCGGCTGCTGCTGCTGCTTCTGACGCTGGCGCTGCTCTGCTATCCTACCAGCTATGCTACGCGCTCATATTCTCATACGCATCATACGGTATGCTATCTGCATATGAATATGACGGTACTGCTGTGCTGTCGTCTGTGTAAAAAACACGAGAACACCGTCATCGCGCAGGGCAAAGAGATGGTAGTAGTATCTTGCGAAACGTCCACACCAAAGACGATTGTATTCTGACTCTGCTCTACCATGTATCATGACCAAATCTGTTCGTAGTGCGCGGGACTGCGGGGTATATATATGATGCATCGCCGCAGCTGGCAGCTGGCTGCTGCTGCTGCGGGTTGCAGCAGCTGCTGCTGCGGGCTGCGGGTTGTAGTCTTAAGTTTTGCAAAATCAAACGAGGCACGCAAGGTGCAACAAGGAGGTCCACTAGGGAGGTTCAAGTGGCCTGCTTTCTATGCTGGTCTTGTATCGAAACGTACTGCTGAAAGTACTGCTGCTGCGGCCTCAAGTATATAATCTGTCGAGCTCTTCTCACTTCGCGCAGGACGGAGCTTAACACGTGTTCTTTACGCGCGATTCCACGGTTCCAGTTGTATCATATGATGCGAAGTGATTTGGTACGAACGTAATTGGACAGAGTTCCTGGGAAGCATGACCCGTGGCTCGTGGCTCATGGGTCGTGGTATAGCCACGGGTCGTGGTGTTCTGCTTGCTGATGCTATAGTTCTGCGTCAGAGGCAGCATGATCCACCGGTGCGGTCCAGCGGTATGATGAAACGTCCGAGTGTATGCTCGTATCTCGTGCTGGTGTCATACATACTGCTGAACAGCTAATATTAATAGCTGTAAGTCCTCTGTAGATCTGAAGGGGCAGTGGTGCTGCTACTGGTGCCACTACTGCTGCTATTGCTACTATTGCATCGTATAACACGGTCAGTTGAGACTATGAGTACAACTACAGCTACGTACAGCTCAATGATATGTACAATTACTTCAAATGCTTGTAGCAATATCTGGACAACGTTTTCACACGTGCCCCCAAAATACGTCATACTCCGACTATACTTGGTAGGTTGTGAGTCGGCACGATTTAAGTCGCCGACTAGTTTTTAGTCGGACTTGTAGTCAGTCATGAAACGGAGGTGCCGACTTTCCGACTCATTGGGATTCCTTACCTGTAAGAAGGCTTTTTAATGCGGGGGACTTTTTTTTTCGTGAATAGCTGCGGGCTGCGGATACCCCTCACATGCCCTGTGACACTCCAGCGCACAGCGGGAGGTCGACACACACGCACACATGGCGGAACAGCCCATCTCTCTCGACGGTGCCGACGGCGTCAGCCCTGGCGCACCCAATGCCAACGCTGAGGGCGGAGATCCCGTCGGCGACGTGTGGCCATTATCGGCCCGCGGACCACCTTGCCGAGTGCACGCGACCCCGAAACTGTGCTCTACCGCGTGAAGCATAAGCAGCGGTGCAGCATGTCGCTCAGATCCAACAACCCGCTGTGGCAGTTTTCGTGGTATCCCTTAAGGACTCGCTCCCTGGCATAGCCGTGTGCAAGTTTTGCGAGGCGAACGGTGATTTCGCCGATGCCGAGGTGAGGTTCGGGTACCTTACCCATTTGAGGCAGCATCTAGACCTGAAGAGGAAATGTCATCGGAAAGGGCATCGCGAGGCCCCGAAAGAACATGAGGCGCGTGGGGCGGGTAGCAAAAGCGGAGGTAATGGCGGGACCTCGAGTGAGAAAGGTGCGGGGAGCATCATTGCCTATATGGACGGCGCCAAGCCATTCACGAGCAAGATGGTTCGGTTCATCATCGACAACTTTAATTTATCGGTGGTTCAGGACTTGCGGTCGTCATCGACGAGCGCGTTTCGCGCAAGGTTGGAAATACGTTAGCAAAGGAATAATCACGGAGGGATCTAAGAGCTTTTCTTTTGGGGGTAATTTTTGTACCGCTCTCCTGGTGATGAGTTCGCTTTTTCGCTCGTATCCACGCCGGGTAATATTTCGACTCAAACAATTGCTGTCACGTTCCTCTAGTCCGGAGTAGGTTACATATGTTGTACTTCTCGTTTTTTGTGCATTTATTGTGTAAAATGAAGCTTGTTTAGTTTTTCGTTTGAAACTTGTGTGAATCTAGGTGACATTTTTTGCGGGTTTCTTGCGTAAAATGAAGCCAAATAGCGCATTTTTCGCTCCGTCGGCGCCTCCAGCGGGATCCTCCGGAGACGCCTCCGGCGCCTCTGGCGGCCCTCCGGGGGCGCCTCCAGCCACCCCACCCCTCTGCCGGGGCAGCTGGCTTGGCGATTCGACTTGCCGACTCGACTTGCCGACTTCGCCGACTAGCGACTAGTTATTAGCCGTGAAATGAAACCGACTCACAGCCCTGATACTTGCAGTATCGATACTGCGAGCACTGAGATTATTGCTGTTTTGACGGTCGAAATGCCGGGAGTGATTTAGTTAGAGTGCCTGGTATTAGGTACAAGTGCTCGCCGTGCTATCGGCCGTAGTACCGCCAGCACTGCCGGTGCTCGCAATACGGAACCCCGAAATACTGCGAGTATGGGCAGTATCCGTAGGATCCCATCGAAATAGTTGAAACCAGGCAGGATCAAGGATACAAAACCCCAACATACTGCGATTACTCACAGTATGAGCAGTATCGAAACCTGAAATACTGCCGGTGCTCGCAGTACGTCCAGTATTCCTCCCCCTAAGTGCTTTACGTTAGTCCACTGCTAGGAGCATAAGTGCAACAGTATACACAGTAGTACCATCATTGCTACCACCACCACTACTTACGACCACCACTACTGCTACTACTAGTGCTGCCGCTCCGACGAAGCTCTTGGTGTTTTTTCTGCCTCGCCGTCCAATTGAACCAAGCAACCTCCCCACCCCCCCCATGAACTTCGCTTTTCATTCTGCGTCGAGTCTCCACTGTTCTCCTCTCTCCTTGCAATCGTGCCCGCAACCACAATCGTGCGCACGGCACACCGCATGCCATTTTAAAGGAAACCCCCTTCATGGATCTACGTTTTGTTCCGCACGCGCCCCCCCCCCTCCCCTCCCCTCCCCTCCCCTCCCACGCACCGTGCCTCAGCTGGACTGGCTGCTGATGTTGGTGGGGACGGTATGCGCGGCTGGCGCGGGGGTGGTGATGCCGCTATTCTCCATAATTTTCGGGGACATCTTAGACGCGTTCCACAGCCCGGACCCTACCGAACAGGTCTGTGCCCCCCGCGCTTTTTTCGATAGTGTGTCGATAACTTTTCGATACCGCTTCGATACCGCTTCGATACCGCTTCGATACCGCTTCGATACCGCTTCGATAACGCTTCGATAACGCTTCGATAGCGCATTGATAACGTTTTTCGTTTTTTTAAACGTGCCATCCTGTAAGTAGACGTTTCGTTCCAGACGTTATGTTCCAGACGTTTCGTTCCACACGTTGCATTTGAGACGTTTCGTTCCACACAAACGTTTCCTTCACTCGAGTAGTAGACACTTGTTTTTGGTCCCGCGCCTTAGGGTACTCTGCACCACCGTACCACCTGCGCTCGTGTTCTCACTTTGTACCCCCCCACCCTTTCCCCCTTTCCCTCTTCCCCCCTCCCTCTTCCTCCCGCCCTTACCTTGCTTCCTCCCTCCCCCCCCCCCCCCCCCCCTTCCCGGACCCCTCCCCCCTTCATTCCCCCCCCCCCCCACTCTTAATATTCCTGCGTGTGCTCCCCTCTCTGTGGCGAGAAAGGTGAACAAGAACGCCCTCTACTTCGTGTACCTGGCGTGCTTGTCCTTCGTGCTCAACACCGGCCTTAACACGTTCTTCGCTATCTCGTCGGAGAGACAGGTGTGGCTTCGGGTGGGGGATGGGGGGTGGGGTGGGGTTCTTGCGCGCGTACGAGTAAAAGGTTGAAGTTTATTCCTCTTTTACTACTGCAGAACACCAATCCACACTAATTCCAAGTACATCATTCCGAAAAGCGTGGGTGCGGTTATAAAGTAAGGGAGTTGTTGTTATTTCAAGGTTAGTTGAAGTTCTTTTCTCGCTGTAGCAGTGACCATAGAGTAGTCTGATTGGAAGAATGTTTTCCCCCCCAAAGAGAGTGCTGTTGGAAAGAGGCAAAAGTTGACGTTAAGGCGTTTATTTTCTCTTTTGCCGCGCGTTACGATGTGTGCATGTGTGCTTGTTCTGCCACTCGATTTGTTATGCATCTTATGCCCTTGTCTCTCTCCGCCCTCGCTCGTCTCTCGTTTTTTTCTACCGCCCTGCTTCTCTTGCTCCTGCTGATATTTCCCCTCCCACCCCCCCCCCCGTGGCTGGTTAACATGATGACACTTTTTCTTGCTGTTTTTGTTGCTTAGATCCGGCGCATGCGCATGAAGTACCTGGTGTCGGCCCTGCGGCAGGAGATTGGATGGTGAGCTAAGTCCGGGTGACGAGGCGAACACATACTCGGGGTAGACAGCAATTAGTCGGAGAAGCAGACAGACAGAGAAGACAGAGAGACGGAGGGGGAGAGACAGATAGACACGACAAAGAGACCGTGAGGCAAATAGAGAAATAAGGCGCATAAGACAAAATAGAATTACAGAGAGATACCCGACCACAGGTACGCAGATAGACAAGACTGGTCGAAAATGACACCGATAGATAAACGAGGCAAAGGTGCAGATAGGCGGATAAACGAGACTGAGACACAGTGACGCAGATAGACAAGCGAGAGAGACAAAACTGAGGTACGGAGGCAGACACAGATAGATAGGCAAGACAGGGACAGAAGCAGGTATACAAATATCAACCTGAGAGCTCCCCTGTTGGAGGCGTTTTGGGAGAGTGAATATTTCGGTTCCCAAAACCCTCTTGCTCGCAGGCCCGCACCCCCTTCCACGTGGTTGGAAGAGGAGGCATCGATCGACCCCTACTTCTCCTCCTCGCCCCCCCCCACCTCCCCCCTCCCGGCCTCCTCTCTCTCCTCCTCCCCTTACCCCTCCTCCCCGTACCCCTTCACCTCTTGCTCCTTCTTCTGCTCCTTCTCCCCCCCCTCGTGCTCCTCCTACTTCTCCTTCTAAACTGTGCTGGTATGTGGGGTGTTGATGTCCTAGGGTTTCCCTCGGATGCGGACTTTGTTTGTCTTTCTCTTATATCTCTTTCGTCGCAAGATCCCCGACCCCCCCCCCCCTTGTTTTTAGTTCTTCCGTACCGTGCTGTTGTGTTTTTTTTCTTCCCTCTACACTGTATGGTAGTATTAATATTATACGGGTACATAGTTATATCCCCCTAAATCTAACGTACTAATGTGCATGCTAACTGCCCCCCGTCTGTTTGCTGTTTGATTAAATTGTTTCAAATACGTCAGCTGTGAGTTCGATCAATTTTGATGGGTCGATACTCATCTTTGCAACCTGCGTGATACTCCGGTCGCGCGTTTTTACACATGTATTACTCTTTGGAGGAATGTGATTATTGTGTACTTCGTACAACATACCTGGTACATGACGTCGTAATTGTCATGATCTGTGACAGGTTCGACACGACGAAGCCGGGAGAGCTGACAACGCGCATCAAGGGCGACACGCTCGTCGTTAGACAGGGCATCGGGATCAAGGTGCTAGTTCTGCTGCTGCTGTTGTCGATTATTGAACCCACATGGTGGCAGTGCTTCCGACAAAGAGGATTTTTCTCGTTGTTGTACTCGTCGCTCTTCTATGGCTTTCTCCCTCCTTCCCACCCCCGCTCCCTCTCCCCAAGCGGCGACGGCGACCGTTAGCACATCGAGTAAAAAAACGAATCTCTTCTCTCTTATTTGACCCTCCTCTACTTTTTCTGTCTCCCGTCCACTCCTCATTCCACCCCCACCCCATCCTAACGCCTGTCCTCCTCCCTTCCTCCCCCACTACCTCTATCCTTCTTTTCTCCCCGCCCCCTCCGTCCCCATTGCCCTTCCCCCCCCCCCCACACCACCGCCCCCCCAGCCCCCCAGCCCCAAAACTTTCTCCCGCTCTACGGTCCTGCGGACTACGATCATGCATGACTCCATAACTATACCCCCTCCACCCCTGCCCCTGCTCCCCCCCCTATTGGGTTAGCGATGCCTGCCTAGTCGGTGAAAACCCGACGTGCTCCGTCCCGGCATTGTAGGGATGCGAGGGTCTATACCATATGGTCTCTAGACTACGGCTATGCATGAAACGAGTGCACCCCCCCCACACTTCTCCCCCTTCCCCTATCCCCCCTCCTTCCGGCGGCTGTGGGCAACAGCTGGCGCGACTGATCCAGTTCTCGAGCATGTTCGTTTCCGGTTTCACGATCGGCTTCGTAAGGGGCTGGGAGCTGGCCCTGGTCATGCTCTGCGTTGTGCCCCCCCTGGGCCTCGCGGGCACCCTGATGTTCAGGAAATTGTCGTCCCTGGCCACCTTGACGCAGAAGAATACCGCGGGAGCGGGCGGGGTCGCGGAGGTTGGTGGGGTTGATTTGCGGGTTTGTGAGTTTCGATTTGGGTTTTTGGTTCTGAGATTTGGGATTTTGGAGTTTTTGGATTATGGTTTGGATTATGGTTTGGGTGTAGGAGTTGGGTGTATGATTTGTCTTTGTGTTGTTTTACAAAATGACACTTTCTTCGTGTTTTTGTGTTTTCTTCTAAATCGATTGATTGGTTGAATGGTTGATTGAATGATTGATTGCTTGCTTGATTGATTGACTGGTTTATTGGTCGATCGATTGATGGATCGATTGATTAATTGATTGACTGGTTGATTGACTGATTGATTGGTTGATGGATTGATTGATTGATTGATCGATTGGTTGTTTGATTGATTGATTGTTTGATTGATTGATTGACTGGTTGAATGGTTGATTGATTGGTTGATTGATTGACTAGTTGATTGATATATTGATTTATTGATTCGATTGATTGATGGATCGATTGATTAATTGATTGACTGGGTGATTGATTGATTGGTTGATTGATTTATTTATTGATTCATCGATTGATTGATTGATGGATTGTTTAATTGATTGATTGATTGATTGATTGATTGACTGGTTGAATGGTTGATTGATTGGTTGATTGATTGACTAGTTGATTGACAGATTGATTAATTGATTCATCGATTCATCATTGATAGATTGATTAGTTCATTGCTGATTTGATTGGTTGATTGGTTGACTCTTTGGTTGATCGAGCAGGAGGCGATATCGTCTATCCGCACGGTGGCCGCCTTCACGGGCGAGAAGAAGGAGTGCAAGCGCTACGAGGGCAAGGTGGACGAGGCCATGGAGACCTCCATCAAGGCCGGCATCGGGTGAGAGAGAATGATAACGTATTACACAAAACAATCTCCGCGTTTCACCTCAATCTGTAACCCCACACACGATTAACGCCTCACCTCGGAAATGGTATGGAGCGTTTTCTCGACAGCTGTAGTTCCGTTGGAGGTTTTTAATCTGTCTGTCATGTGTTTGCACTTGGCTCTGTTTGTAATGTCTGTATGCCCCTCTATCCCTATGCCTCTCTGTCTCTATTGATGTTTACGTTTATGTCTGTATTTGTCCCTCCCCCTCTCCATCCCTCTTGCCCTCTCCCTCTTCCCCCCCTCCCCATGTTGTTGCCCCATCTCCATCCCTCAGGATGGCGAGTGCGCTAGGTCTGATGATGTTCATCATCTTCTGCTCGTATGGGCTGGGTATGTGGTACGGGGCTCGAGAGGTGGCGCGCGACATCCGTCGGGACTGTGTGGGGGATGGCTGCAAGACCGGTGGCGCCGTTCTGACGGTGTTTTGGGCTATTCTGCAGGGGGCCATGGTACGGCTGCACTTGCACCATGAATACAGCGTGTACCTGTACATACGTTGTGACTGTTTGCACCGCACAAGTAATAGCTCTAGTATTAATACTTCGAAGTAGTAGTTTAGTATTTTTTTTGTACGTAGTAAGGTTTTTAGCATTATACGGGTAGCTTGAATGGAGTTTTTAGTGCTACTGTACGTGGTATGCTAGTACCAGACACCCTGGCGTTTGTTTGATGTATTTTATAAAATTATTCTAACGACGTCAGTTGCGAGTTCGTCGAACTTAGGGTCGATACTCATCTTTGCAAGCTGCGTACTGTACAAGTATCTATCGCATGTCTTTAGTAAGTTTCATAAATCAAAACTTAATATAAGAGACAATGTATTATGTTACCTATCATGTATAACCGCTTAACGTATGAATTGTTATCTGGACACTTTGATGTACTGATAGAATATCATTAAGTGATGCTTTATTAGGTAGCAGTATGGTATCGGTTTGATCTACCTTATCAAGCAGTAATAGGGTACTTGTATACTTTCGGTGGCGAATTTTGAGCAAATTATCTGTTTCTTGTTGTACTTTCTACTATAATACTGCTGTAGCATATACATGGCGGATGGTTTGTGGGTGGATGGCTTTATCAGGGTTATTGGTACTTGTGGATCAATACGTGTGTAAGTTTTTTTTTTAGTTTAGTGTATCAACCCTGATATATATGTAGTGTGGGTAGCTCCAGTATTCCTTCAGTGTATAGCTGTACTTGGTATGATATAAGGAAGTATTGTGGCTAGACTGTCAATATTCGTACCTCCTTTCGTATGCCCATTCACCCGCCCTCCCTTCTGCTTCCCAAAACTGTACTTGGTAATCGTACCTCCTTTCCTGTACCCATTCACCCCGCCTTCCTTCTGCTTCCCACATCTCCTCTCACCCCCCCTCCCCCCACCCTTCTCCCCCCCACCCCCCTCACCATCACTACCATCACTACCACCACCACCACCGATATCACCACCATCACCACTACCGCCACAACCACTACCACCGCCACCACCACCACCACCACCACCACCCATCAACACCACCACCGCCACCCATCAACACCACCACCGCCACCGCGACCGCCACCGCCACCGCCGCCACCGCCACCACCGCCACCACCGCCACCACCACCATCACCACCACCACCACCACCACCACCACTCCAGTCAATCGGTCAGATGGGTCCCAACATCCAGGCGGTCGCGGAGGCTCGCGGTGCGGCGGGCCACTTGCTGTCGGTCTGTCGGCGAGAGCCAGCGATCGACTCGTGCTCGGAGGAAGGCCTGGTTCCCGCGCCGGAATCGGTACATGGAAAGGTCGAGCTCAAGTAAGATCACAACAACAACAATCGAATACCTGGCACTATACACCAGAAAACATAGGTATATATTATATGCATGTTGTATCGTATTTGGACAGGTTGTAGATAAGATATTTAGCGTAATGAAACGTTGTCATACGTAGTAAATAACTGCTTCGCCCACCTCGCCCCACTTCACCCCCATCCCCGCCCCACTTCATCCTTCCCCCTCGAACACCCCTACCCCAACCCCAACCTCTCCGACCCCCTCCCCACCCCACCGTCCCATCCCCATCCCCCCATCCCCGTCGGGATCCACGTACCCCGGCGAGGCGCACTGTGTACACACATTACCCCCCCGCCCCACCTCACGCCATCCCCTATCCCTCACGCCCACTCCGTACCCTCCTAACCTAACCCTTCCTCATGGCCTCGCCGCTTCGGTGGCAGGAGCGTGCGGTTCGCGTACCCTTCTCGGCCCAAGGATCAAGTTTTCGACGACTTGAGTCTCAAGGTCGAACCCGGCTCCACGGTCGCCCTTGTAAGTGCCTCAGGTTTCGCTCTCCTGTGCTGTTGTACTACTCTGTACGCCTGTACTGCTATATCCCTGTACTTTTGTACTCCTATTATGTTCCCACCTAAAGTACTCCCATGCGGTGCTTACCCACGGCAGAACAGGAGTACAACTGTACAGTACAGGGATACAGTGATTGCAGCAGTAGTACAGCGAGTACGGGAGTACAAGAGTTCAAGAGTACAGGAGTACAGTAGCGCAGTAGCACAGGAGTGCAAGACCGGGGTGACGAGCATAGGAGTACCGGAGTACCTGGTACAATAGATACAGTATATGGCACTATTCTACCAATTTTCTTTTTACGTCTTTACTCCTGACCTCCTGTACTCCCTGTACACCCGTAGCAGTACTGAACTACTGTACTCACAGTATTCCCGTTCTCCTGTACCCATGTTATCCTGTACCCCTGTACCTCCTGTACTCCGTGTACGCATGCACGCGCTACTGTATTTCTTTGTGCTCCTATACTCCGTCTTTTGATGGGTCTGTCTATTCGCCGGGCCGCCTACCCGCCTGTCGGTTGATGGGTCAATGCTATACGCGCGTACGTTCTTCCGCCGGTCCCTTCGTTGGTCTGTTTGTCGGTGGATCCGTCGTTGAATCAGGTTGGAGCGTCGGGCGCCGGCAAGTCGACGGTGGTGAGCTTGCTGGAGCGGTTCTACGATCCTCAGGAGGGGTCCGTGCTCTTGGACGGCGTGGATGTCAGGGTAAGTAACCAAGCAGCTATTACGGAAATCCAAGGTGCGAGTAGGAGGAAATTTACTACAAAACGAGCGGAAAATCAACACAAAAAAATGGGAAGTTTCTACGCCTTAACCAGTCGCGCTCTCCTTTTTTAATGTCCGTGTTCGTGTGAGCTTCTGCAGCGTGTGGATCGGGCAACAAGACATTGATGAGTTAAACGTTACAGCCTATGCTATTCTGGGCTGGCCGATTTTATTTGCCGGGTTACTTGCGCGGTGGCTGGGCTAACTTGTTGTCTTCAGTCGTCAGGAGTTTTTTCGTTTCACCCCATTTTTCAGCTTGCGACACCCCCGGGATTTCAAGCGAACCACGTCCCAAAGGGGAAGCTTTTGTGATGTAAAGAACGCAGATCCCCCGACCGCCACGCTGCTTTTTGTTTTTTTGTTTCATCCGGCAATACTATACCATTCAACCGGTCGTACTCGCAGTTGACGTTTTTCAATTGTTTAAAAAACTATTTGTAACAGCGGATCTTCGTAATAGTCAGTGCATACTTCTCTGGACGGAAATATAAGAATCGTTGAGGTGTGAATATGGATGGAAGAACGCTCGTTATACTGCCGTTCGAAGTGATATGTTTCTCGTGCTTTCTCTGTTGTCTGTCTTGGTGTCTCGCTTGGTGTGTTTCTCTATCGCCGTCTCTCTTCCTCTCTGTCTCTTTTTTACTTCCCTCTGTCTCCCCATCTCCCTATCGGCACGTAACATTGCACTCCATCTAGAGATATTTTTGTGTATTCGTCTTTCTATGCAGGACCTGTCTATCTATATGTCTTATCTCTATCTGTATCTGCCTAGCAATACATTGAAATGTCTGTCTATCTATTTGTCTGCCACTGTGCTTTTTGTGATTTGTGTGTGTGTGTTTTTTTTTCAATTTTACTTTCCAGCTCGACTCGTAGTAGGTATTACCCTCTGCGACCTTCTGGACAACCCACGGTCACAGCTCTCATCTCTTCTCCCCTCGGTACGCGTCTCACTTTTATCGCGCACCGGGCTCAGCGTTTTCACTTTTCCTCGATTTACGTGTTACCTGGTATGTATCTATCTAGTCCGCTAATATATTTATCCAGTTTGCCTATCTATCTACCTTTTTGTCTCCCTTCGTTATTTTTGGCGGCCTCGCCGTCACTTACAATGTCGTATTTACCCACTGTCCCCTCCCCTCCCCCCCCTCCCTTCTCCCCAATGCGAAAAGGATCTGAACATCCAATGGCTGAGGTCCCAGTTGGGCCTGGTCTCTCAGGAACCCGTGCTGTTTTCGCAGTCCATCGCCGACAACATCGCCTGCGGCAGAGAGGGGGCAACAAGACGCGAGGTAAGAATCCACACTAACCCCACCACTAGGACACCTCACGCCGCTGTCTAGCTGACCCCCTTCCTTTATCTTCCCTGCCTCGTTCTTCATGTCTACTTCCATAATTACCCCCTTTCCCCCTTTCGGTGAAACCCAACGTGCTCCGTCGCGGCATTGTAAGGATCGAGGGTCAATGGTCTTACGACTACGGCTATGCATAAACTGAGTACCCCCCCACCCCCCCCCCCCCCCTCCCCACCCCCCCCCCCCCCCCCCCTCACCCGTTTTTGTTTTTGGCGGTCACCATGATAGTTATCGAGTAGATCATGTTGTGCGGGGTGGAGAACCCTAATTGCGCACAAGGGGAATGATCGCATCATGTAGTGTGAAGATGGCAAGGCACCCACGAGGCAGTTCCATAGCAGTACCCATTCTGTCTCTAGAGTGGGCACACCAGAAAACAAGGTAACTCATTGGCGCTGTCACCCATAATCAAGAAAGTAGTCACAAGGTGCTGATGTTTGTCTCACGAGCGGTTCTCGGAAGGAAGCAGTTCACCCTTCACGCGACTCGTCGAACACCTCACGGCGCTTCGGGCTTGGTGCGAGCAATATCTGCCTGGTTGGGGAAAACCCGACGTGCTCCGTCCCGGCATAGTAGGGATGCGAGGATCTATGATCATACGACTACGGCCATGCACGAACTGAGTACACCCCCCTCACACTGTGCCCCATCCTTTTGCTCCACCTCGAAAGACATGCGTGGTCAATGGTCACATGACTTAAGGCAAGCAGCAAATGAGTACGCCCCCCCCCCATGTCCTCCTCCTTTGCCGCATCTCAATTTTAGGTAGAGGAAGCAGCGCGGCTTGCCAACGCATATGATTTTGTCATGGAGTTCCCCGACGGCTTTGACACGGAGGTGGGGGAGAGGGGAGTGCAGCTCTCCGGTGGGCAGAAGCAGAGAGTCGCCATCGCGAGGGCTGTGCTGAAGGTGGGTCGAGTGGGATAGAGGGAAGGGAGGGGAGGGGGGGGGGTGGAGCGGAGGAGGTGGGGGTACTCTGGGGTAGGGCAGGGTAGGGTAGGGTAGGGTAGGGTAGGATAGGGTAGGGTAGGGTAGGGTAGGGTAGGGTAGGGTAGGGTAGGGTAGGGTAGGGTAGGGTAGAATGGTGTAGGATATAGCCTTTGGTGTCGAGCGCGGCCACTGCTGCCGCCGCTGGTACTTTCGCTGTTGTCGGAGTCTGCATCGTTTGCGTGGAACATGAACGTGGCAAAGTATGGTGGCGCTTAGAGGGGAATTTGTTGTTCTGCAAGCAGGGGTGTTGGCCCCCCCTCCCTCGTCCCCGGTCCCCTTTCCCCCTTGCGTCTCTTGCAAGTGCGGGCTAACCAAAGTGGTTCAGCAGACTGGCTCCCTCGCCCCGCCCGTCCCCCCCCTTCGGTTACCCCCGTCCCTCCCTTGCGGCTCTTGCGAATGCAGGCCTAAAAAGAGGTCCAGCAGGCTAACCCCCTCCCGCTACCCCTTCTGTTTATAGGACCCTGCTGTCCTGCTCCTGGATGAGGCCACCTCGGCGCTAGACGTGGAGAGCGAGAGGGTCGTGCAGGCAGCGCTCGACCGCCTGCTGGAGATGAAGCGCGGAACGACGATTGTCATTGCGCACCGACTATCCACTATTCGGTGAGGAGGCAGAGGGAGGGAGTCAGCCCACGGTAGGGTTGCAGCAACAGAAAGTCCCTGTGCTTCTCACATGAAGAAGTCAATATTTCACCCGAAAAATGACTTCGAAGGCATTCGCTGGCACAACCCGACCAAGCTTCTATGCCGTAGTCCTAACACAACATGTACTCTCGTGAAATTACTTCATTGACCTGCAGTTCCTCACATGAGGAACTCAATCGCCCAGGGGCCTTTTGGCGCAATCATACAACTGCAACCCCCTGCCACCGTGGGATGAGTCTTATCTTTTATTATTGGGAAGGAGTTGTGGGTGTGGTTGCAGAGGGAGGGAGGGAGGGAGGGAGGGAGGGAGGAAGGGAGGGAGGGAGGGAGGGAGGGAGGAAGGGAGGGAGGTTGGTGCCTTGCCTACGGCTGGTGGGAGATGGGGTAGGCGAGTTTCGCGTGGGATCTGGTGAAGTAAAGAAGGAAAACATGCCAGGGAGGAAGGTAGGTAGGAGAGGAAGATATGAAAGACGGAAGGGAGAGAGGAAGGGAGGAAGGGTCGAAGGAAGGAAGCATGTATTTGAAACAACAACGGGGGCGCGGTTGGGCAGGATGCAGCGGGCGGATGAGGCTGACCCCGCAAGCCATCGTTTGGATCATGGCGCGCGGCGACGTGTGGGGAGGGAACAGACATTGTTGGGAGAGCGGCGGGAGGGGGCGGAATGCCGTATGAAGTACTATTCGTCGTGTTCTGTGGCTTGTTCTTCGGCACGAGCAAGATATTCTCTACTTGCAATGCTCACCGCTGGCGTACACTCTCCCTCCCTCCCTCCCTCCTTCCTTCCCTCCCCCCTCCCTCCCTTGCCCCCCCCCCCTCGGCGCCCCCACTCTCTTGCGCATGACAGCAACGCTGATAAGATCTGTGTGGTGGAGGAGGGGCGGGTGGTGGAGACGGGAAGACACGACGATCTCATCAAGATTGAGGGTGGGAAGTACCTCCAGCTTGTCAAGCTGCAGCTGGGGGGCGCCGTCAGCGGAGACGGGTAAGTGCTGGACTCATGACGTAGGTGTCGTTGTGACATCGTGTCGTTGTGACGTCGTTACCTAGTAAATTGACGGCTGATGAATTGGTGAATTGGCGACTTTTGATGAATTCACGGCCTTTGGTGGCTTGGTGAATTGAATTGGTGACTTTGTGGAATTGTGCCTTCGTGAATTGAATTGGTGACTTGATGAATTGATGGCTTGGCGGCTTGGTGGTTTGGTGAATTAATGGAAATGTGCCTTGATGAATTGGTGACTTGGTGGCTTATTAAACTGACGACGTTGTGGATTGATGACTCTGTGACCTCGTGACTTCGTGACTTTGTGACCTCCTAACCTGGTGACCTGGTGACCTACTGGTGTCGCGGTGTTGACGTGGTGATGGTCTGATGGTGACCTGCCGACCTGCTGGCGATCTGATGGTGACCTAGTGCTGACCTGGTGCTGACCTCGTGGTGTCTGGATGCGAACCTGATGCTGACCTGCTGGTGATCTGATGGGGTAACCACGTAGTGAAGTTGTAACGTTGTGACCTGTTGACTTGGTGACTTGATGACTGTGTCCACCGTTGAGACGGTGAATGACGAAGTACATCCCACCGATTTGGTCGCTTTGTGATTGTAGGTACTCAGACCCCCATCATAGAGGTCACAACATAGCATGCATGCATTTCTCCCCCCACACACCCCCTCCCTCCCACTCCACCACCCCCGGCCCCCGCCCCCCCCTCCCCCCAGTGGGCACCACCCCATGTTCCACCCTTTTTCTGGGCCACCCTTTACTTACTCTAACATCACACGATTGCGGACGCACTTTGTTTTTTTCGGACGCACGGTCAACTTGACAGGCGTGACGGTGGCGACGGTGGGAGTGACCAGGACGCCGAAGAGCTTGTGCCGCCCTCCCGCTATCGCACCAGGAGCATGTCGGTGTCAGGGGGGGCGGACTCGTCGGGTGGAGGAGGAGGCGTTAGGGGAACGGGGGTTGGGGGGGGGGAGAGGGAGCACTCGTTCAGGAGGCAGTCTTCTTTTTCGTCGGTGATGACCGCGGAGCCCTCGGGCCTGGACATGGCGCTGTTGAAGGATGAGATGACCGACGGAGAGGTTAGAGATGGGGAGGGGTTGGGGGGGGTTGCGAAGGGGGGGCGATTGTTTGATTGATTCATTGGTTGATTGATTGATTTATTGGTTGATTGATTGATTGATTGATTGATCGATTGATTGATTGATTGATTGATTGATTGACTGGTTGAACGGGTCATGGTTTCGTTGGATTTTTTAAGTTGGAGTAAATATGGGGCGGGGAAGAAGGCGGTTATTTGATGGAACGGTACGTGGTTTTTGTTGGGGTTATAGATGTAGTTGTGTTTGAGGCATCGAGTGTTTGGATGGAGGCGGTGAGTTCGTGCCGTGACGGATGGAATTGAGGGGAAAGCGATGTAGACGTATGTATGTATTCGGAGGCGTCGGTGTTTTTTGTGTGCATATGTGATGTGCATGTACGTGTGTGCGTTCGGGTTTGCTGAGTGCACCACTCCTGCCTCCGTCACCGCTCCCTTGGGGGGGGGCGCCCCCCCCCCCCCCCCCCCCCCACTCCAGTTCTTGGAAAGAAGGATGCACTTCACCCTTCATGAGACTTGCCGAACACCTCACGGCGCTTCGCGCTTGGTGCAAGCAATGTCTGCCTGGTTGGTAAAAACCCGACGTGCTCCGGCCCGGTGTAGGGATGCGAGGGTCTATTGCCATACGACTACGGCCATGCACAAACTGAGCACACGCCCCCCCCTCTCCGCTCCCATCCCCCATCCCGCTGTCACTCCCACCCC
This sequence comes from Undaria pinnatifida, assembly GCA_012845835.1. Taxonomy (NCBI): domain Eukaryota; class Phaeophyceae; order Laminariales; family Alariaceae; genus Undaria; species Undaria pinnatifida. Next base: position 7,987,528 of record JABAKD010000010.1, read on the forward strand.
CCCTACCTTCACCCTTACACCCTGCCACCCCTAACCCCGCCCCAATTCCACCGCCACATCGTCAACCACCACCACCGCCGCCGCCACCACCAAAAACAACAACAACAACTCCGCCCTCGCACGTGTGCAGAAATCCTTGCCGAAGGTTAAGCGGAGCCGGCTGTGGGCCCTCGGGCGGCCGGAAAGGGGTTATCTGGCGCTTGCTTTGGTGGCGTGCACTTTCAGTGGCACCGTGTTTCCCGTGTTTTCGCTAATCCTGTCGACGATCATCTCGTTCTTTTACCTCGACGACGCCGACGAGCTGGAAAGGAAGGTGTGTTGTGTGTTGTGCGTGTGTTCGTGTTTTTTGCCGCTGCTGCTGCTGTTGTTTTTGTGTGGTGCGGTGGCTGGGGGGGAGGCGAAGTGGTAGGGTGGTGGTGATGGTGGTGGTGATGGTGGTGTAGTTGTTTTTGTTGTTGTCGATGTTGTTGTTTTGGTTGTTGCTGCTGAGGGTGTGTTGGTCATGTTTTGTTGTTTTCTACCTCCCCTATCCCTTTTCTCGTTCCTTTTTTTTCCCCTTTTTCCTATCCTCCTCTTTTCCTGGTTCCCCGCCTTTATTTTCACACACATGCACAACGCACACGCGCATGCGCGCCGCTCCTCTGCTTTTCCGCTTCGTGTGAAGGACGGAGGGGTATCATATTTACATTTTTTTGGTTAGTTTGTTGTTTCGTTTTTTTTGTCGTTTTCTTGTGTTGTGTTCTGTGCTGTTGTGGTATCCGAGTTTTTTTGTTCGGGTGTGTAAGTCTGGTTACCCTGTAATCTAGTTGCTTGGTAGTCTAATGCACATGTAGCTATTGTACTTTTTATTTTGAAGTAAAATGCCCTTCAGCTGTGAAATGGAGGATTTCGTGGATGCTCATCTGTGCAAGCCGTGTGTGATACTCCTCCGATCGCGCGTGTTACGGGGTGTGTATGTCCTCATGAAGGGTATGGGTCGGCGACTCCCCTTAGTGCTAGCTATTTATAGTACCAGGGTCAACAGGGTGATACAAAGACGTTCAAACTTTAATCGTTCTGCGTGCGGAAACTATGTAACCCGTTTTGAGGTGGACAAAACTTAACGGCTGTAGAACGCACCAGATTTTTACATGTAATGTAATTACCGGCGAAGGGAGGGGGGATAGCTGTAGTCGTATGACCATAGACCCTCGCATCCCTACAATGCCCGGACGGAGCACGCCGGGTTTTCGCCGACCAGGCACATACCGCGTGCACCAAGCGCAAAGCGCAGTGAGGTGTTTGGTGAGTCGCATGAAGGGTGAGCTGCATCCTACCATGAAGCACTTGTGAGGCGGATGCCCGCATCTCGTGCGTATTTTCTTGCGCATCGGGTGGCAGCTTCGAATTAATTTATTTGTTTTCTGGTGTGGCCACTTCCAGAGACAGCAGTGGGGAGCAGGGGCGGTGGGGGTTAAAACATTATCGCTTAAGAGATTGGGGCTACAGCACGAATGATGCGAAGGCCAACGAGGGATACGAAGTATGACACCGTAATAGGTACTGGTACGTGCCTGGTATTTTTATTCTTGTGTCACGTTTGCCCGTGGTCCGTCCATGTCGCAGTTCTTGGCATAGCCGCCATGGTCTTCAGTAGGGCTTGAAAGTTTTGCTTGTCTTTGAGTGCGACATTGGTGCCGTCGTCTGTTCGTAAGCTACAGTAGGGGTCCCCCAACAAGACGGTATCCCTATATAAGGCGGTATCTCGATACGAGGCGGTCAACATCGCTTGGCGCAGCTGGGGAATTGCATTCATAACCCGGAATGAATAAGGCGGCTTCCCCCGGTAAGGCGATCATATTGCTCTAACGCGGTATCTCGATATAAGACGGTCAACATCGCTTGGCGCAGCTGGGGAATTGCACTCATAAGCCGGAATGAATAAGGCGGCTTCCCCCGGTAAAACGGTCATATTGCTCTGGCACACCTCCGCATTAACGCCGTGCCCAAGAGCAGACCGCATAATAGAGCACTGCCCAAGGCTGTGATCTCTGTTTACAGAAAACACTGTTAGTATGCGATGGCCGGGAAACTCAAACCTCGGAGAGAACCGGCGCGAAATCGGGTTTTCGCCACCGAGATTGGGTTTCAACGGATCTCAGTCGGAGGCAGAGATGAAAGACGCAAATTTTAGAATTCCAAATCGCTCTTGACTTTCACGAAGCATCGTATGTATATACAAGGGCTCCGCATGGGTGCCGGCATACGCCGGCACCCGTGCTTCGGGTAGGGCAGGGCAGCACTTCGAATTGTTCGATTCGATACTTGGTACAGTAAAAAACATCACCACACACAATCATAGTCTGCGCGTACAGTATGTAAGGTAATGCCAAGAGTTCGATATAGACTAACAATCATAACAATGTACTAATATTAATAGCTACCGTTTTTTAAGTGAACCCGATTCCGAGCTTCATTCATCAGATTTCGATCGGATAAATCCGAGAACACGCCGACTGACCCTTTAGTCTGGCGACGAAACGTGTCGAGTGCGTTTCTTAGGATAGTTTTACTCAATCAAGCATCCGGGGCCAGTAAGGTGACTGATCATGTCCGCTGCGTGTGATTAGAGAAGTTGTACATGGACCAATTGTATAATACAGCAGTCAGTCCAGATCGAGTCGATCGGTGCAACTTGCTTGGGCATCGTATTATTACAGCAGCAGTAATACACTTCACTTTTTTTCTTTTTTCCTATCCCATTTATTTTGATGCTCGCATTACTCTCGCCCTCTCAGTAGTATAACTTTGATCCGGGGTCATATAGCGGGCTCCCCTCCCCCCTCCCCACTACGGTCCCTGCCCTAATTTTTATCGTGGGAAGAATTCAGCATTTTCTTCCCTCGTCGATTCGCGTCGATTTGTACCTACCCACGCTGCTATTGTGGGCGATTTCAGCAGTTAGTTATCCTTTTTTTCTCATTTATTTCTGCAAATAAATGTAGCCAACAAAGCTCACAACGGTGGTCATTTAACTCAAGGACCAACGCTAGTATTAATTGTAGTACTATTCGAGTGTAACCCCACTAGACCACCGAGCCGACCGGCTCTATATCACTCACTGTCCCGGTGGCGTATAAGGTTATATCCTCGAGCCTGGTATTATAGGTCAGCTTCGTGAGTTCGAATCCCCCCGAGTGCGTACTCGTATAAATTTTCGTCTTGTGCACTAATTGGCTTGCGGAAAGCGCGAGAGCGTGAGTTAGCAGCACTCGATGAAAAATCGACGATCAGTGGGTGCTGAACCCTATGCGCCAAAAAAATGAAGGCGATAACCGGGGGGGGGAAGGGCTGACCACGGCTTGTATGTCCAGAAGCTGGAAAGTAGAAGTAAAGTGTGCCAAAAAAAAGCTCACTAGAAGAGATGATCAATCAGCAATCAGCAGCAAGGAGCACGTCAAGTACGAAGCAACACATACTTATTTGTCAGTTACGTACCAACACGACCGCTTGCACTTGACCGGCAAACGGCCACAGCAACGGAGTGAGGGACAACAGCAACAACAAAGGACGCCATCCACACACCGCCTATATATTTCTCCAGAGTCTTCTTGGGGAAAAAAAACACTAAACAATGCGATACCGGGACGAATGCATGCCACCACTACTACTGGTTTCTTCCGTGGATACTGTCTACCTACTACCACCTTCGCGTGGCGCAGCTTAACAACAGGAGGGACTTGAAAAATACAACCCTCGAGGCCCCGGGGACGCAGCCACTCGCAATGCTGCTGTGTTGCTTTTTCTGGCGCAGCAATCGTAATCACTACCACCTCCTCCTCGTTTAGTCATGCGTGCGCTTGCCACGTCTATATCCATATATTATGTTTACACGTGTGCCTACCGAAATTCAATGAACAAAAGCACTACTATGATCCCTACTGCAGTTACCATGGGAATTTTTTTACAGTAACATTATTATTTGTTTTGGGACAAAATATGACGCCAATTTGGAAATATTGTGTTGCCAAGTTTTATTTTATCAACCTCTCCATACATCAGAATCCGAAGAACGACTGAAGAGATCGTTTAAAATACAAAATTTTGCGCGCTTCTCGCTTGGACGGCGGCCTTCGAACAAAGTGCTTTGACCGAAAAATCCTATAGCACTGCCGACTTTCCGACTTAATAATCACTTGATTCAGTAGCTCAGTGGGTAGTGCTACAGTTGTGCTACAACACATATATGATAACTACCATAACCATTCATAATGTCGTCAGCGCGCACGCTTAAAAACGACAATATGAAGTCGATGATCATCGAACTCACGACACATGGCACTACCCACTGCACGTCACTCAGTAGAACTCACAGTGAGTGGGTTATGCAAAAGACCAACCAAAATATGTTTTCGAGTTCGTTAGTTAATTGTCACTGACTTCGTAAGAGCGACCTCCGGGGCTATCCCCTCTCCACGCACTATATACAGCAGGTAGTAGTAGTCAGGAGAACACTAACAACTATCATAACCATTCATAACGTCTCCAGCGCGCACGCTCTTGAATACCAAATATGATCTGGGTGAGAGTCGTACTCACGACACGTCCTTCGTTGGTTATATAGCACTATACCCACTGCGCCGAAAGGAAACGACACAAAGCAGTAGTAGCTACGATAGGGCAAGCGCTTCGAGGCGGCCATGAAAAAAGCATGGTCGGGAAGAAATTTAGATGCCAATTTGGAAATTATGCCAATTTGGAAATGTCGTCCCTTATTTATTCGTTCAAGCTCTGCATATGCCAAGATCCAAGAATAGCTCGGGCGTATACCGCCCAAAATACAAAAAAGAAGCTCACTTCTCGCTTGTCTCGCTCAGCGTTTATCCGCGTTCACGTCGAGGTGCGGAACGGATACGGCAGGACGAGGGGCGTTGAAGCCGCCCGCCGAAGCCGGCGCTCGAACGAAGCTATTTGACCGAGAATTCCAGTTCCGACAATCGCATACTGAGGCCGAGACGGAAAAAACTTCTGACCGAATCCCCCCAAAAAAGAATGATCATATTTATATTTATTTTGTGCATCGTTTTATGTTTTGCTGCGTATCTGATGTTTCCAGCTTTTTGACGCTCTTCGTTCGCTATTTGACGGTTGCGAAATGGTGTGGTTGTCCTTCTGTTCGCGCTCTTTTCACAGGGTTGTCTTCCCCCTTCTCCCTGTTGCTGTGTATAGCCAAACGTGTATAGCAATTCCGTATTGACCTTGTTTCCTCGTTGATGTTGCTGCTGCTGTTCTGCTGTTACTGTTTTGGTTACTGTTACTGTTACTGTTACTGTTGCTGTTGCTATTGCTGCTGTTGTTGCCACTGTTGTTGCTGTTGCTGCTGTTACTGATGTTGCTGTTGTTGCTGTTACTGCTGTGGTTGCTGCGGTTGCTGCTGTTGTGGTTGTTGTTGCTATTGCTACGGCTGCTGGTCTGCTGCTCTTGCTGCTGCTGTTTCTGGTGGCTTTGCCACCCTTCCCGCTGTTTACTGGTCCCCCGCTCAACGTACGATCTGCTGTCGGACAGGCGTCGCTTTGGTCCCTGATGTTCGTCGTACTGGCGACCGTGGTGGGTCTCAGCTTCTTCGTGCAAGTGTCCAACTTCACACAGATGGGGGTCCGACTCACCTCGAGACTCCAGAAAATCACCTTCCGAGGTAATTCCAGGAAGCTTTCCGGTTGAGGTTAGCGTGGGTGTAGGGTTAGAGTTAGGGTAGGGTTGACGTTGGGGTAGGGTTAGAGGTAGGGTAGGGTTAGCGTCCTACTCACCGTGCGACTCCAAAACAGCACGTTCCGAGGCACGTTCCAGCTAGCGTTTTAGTTAGGGCGAGCGCTAGGGTAGGGTTAGGGTGGGGTAGGCATTAAGGCAGGGTTAGCATTAAGGTAGGGCTAGCGTTAGGGTATGGTTAGCGTTAGTGTATGGTTAGCGTTAGGGTAGGGTTAGCGTCAGAGTAAGGTTAGCATTAGGGTAGTGTTAGCGTTAGGGTAGTGTTAGCATGAGGGTTAGCGTTGGGGCAGGGTTAGCGATAGGGTAGGGTTGGCGTGAGGGTAGGATTGGCGTTAAGGGTAGGGTTAGCGCTGGGCTAGGGCTAGCTGAGAAGTGTGGTGCCGCAAGGTTCTGGTCCCTCATACGTTGCCACAAGAAAGAACGCCGTTCCCTATCTACATCGTGTTCTTGCCCCGGTCCCCCCCCATATCGGCCCTCTGTTTGGTCATTCTCGCTCCTGCCCCGCACGCTCCTCCCCATCATACGTTTTTCTTGCTGCTGTTATTGTCATCGTTATTGTTGTTGTTATTGTTGTCTTTGTCGTGATTGCTACCTTTGTTGCTGCCGTTGTCGTTGCCATCGTCCTTTCGCAGGCATCGTTCGGCAAGACATCGCGTGGTTCGACAAGGAGGACAACTCGACGGGAGCGCTGACGGCGCGGCTGGCGACGGAGGCCACCCTGGTGAAGAACATCACCGGCCAGAACCTCGGAAGGCAAGCAAAAGCAACGAGGATTGGAGTTAGGGTTGGTGAAAGTCGGATTTGATTAGAGTTAATGTTGGTTATCCCCAGGGTTGGTTAGCGTTAGGGTTTGTTAGAGTTAGGTTTTTGATTGTAGGGGACGTCCTGAGCTTCGGGTCCTTGTCTTGGCAAATCAATCGCTTTCACCGACGCGTTTATTTAATGCCGCCACCACGCTGTCTTAGCGGTGTGTTTGCTGCTTCTAAGTTCACGATTTTTAACGCTTTTGTCGCCCTCTGACGGCGTACCGTGCGTGTCAAGCGCTATAGCTATGCCCCCCTAGCTTCCTTCCGACCCCTCCCTCCACAGCTTGCTCCGCTTCGTGTAGACCTTCTGATTCCTTCCCTACCCTTCTCCCTTCCTCTCCCCCCCCCCCTCCCCCCCCCCACCGCTCTCTCATTTGTCGCCTCTTTTGAGCAGGATGTATCAGAACGTGATCACCGTGTCGTCGGCATTTTTCATCGCGTTTGTGTTCGGTTCTCCCCTCCTGTCCGTTGTACTGGCCGGCATCATGCCTCTGCTCATTCTCGCGGGCTTCATACAGGTACACATCATTATTGCATTGGTGCATGGGTACATGTGATAGACGCATAGATCCATGGGTATACATGATACGTGCATAGCTACGCGTGATTGGTATATAGGCGCATGGGCACATGTGTATGGGTACATACGGCATGGGTGTATAGGTACATAGGTGTCCAGGTGCATAGGTGCCTATAGGTCTCTAGGTAATAGGTATGTTGGGTACCCAGACCGTCTGGTGATAACTGTCCTCTAGTGGTTTGATGATCTGGATCCCAACTGGTTATGAGCCACGTTATGCGCTAGCGCACTCGATGCCGTGCATACTGGTGCATACTGTAGATGCTTACTGCTGCAAGTGCGTCTTGGTGCATGGGTATATATAAGGGCATCCGTGCATAGGTGCATGAGTGCAGCCTCGCTCCCTCCAGATTGTGCGATCCACCCGTTCGCCCGCGTTTGAGGTGGTGTTTTTTGTACATGCTGCACTGAAGACAGAAGATGCCTCGCCCATCGTCGACCTGGAGAAGTAGCAGGGGCAGTAGCAGCAGTAGTACTATACATCAGCAGTAAACAATTCCGCCTGAAAACGGGTTGTATGGTTGCCGTGCGAAGAATGATTAAAGGCTGAACATCCTTGTATTACCCTGTTGACCCTGGCACTATTGAGCACCAATGGGGCTCGCCGACCTGTCCATCGTGAATACACACCCCGTAACACGCGCGATCGGAGTATCACACACAGCTTGCAAAGATGAGTTTCGACGAAACGTTCCATCTTACCGCTGGAGTGTATTTTTTTTTTTTTCCTTGTATTTTTATAGTAGTGGCAGTGGTGGTGGTTTTGGTAGTAGCAATAGCGGTAGCAGTAGCAGCAGCAGTAGCAGTATACAAGGGTTAACAGTGTCAGTACAGTAGCAGTCATAGCAGGTGCAATAGGAGTAGCAACAAAAGTGGTGGCAGTATCAGTGGCATTGACAGTGGCAGATGCAATGGCAATGACGGGCGTAGTATGCGTAGCCTAGTGGCTGCAGTTGCAGTAGCAGTAGCAGCAGCAGTAGGCTTAACAGTATCGGAAGTTGATAGCCTCCCGTTCATTCTTACCATTGTATGCCGTGGAGCCTTACCATTGACGCTTGCCATTGCTTACCGTTGATGTTTGCTCTTGGTGCCTACCGTTAATTCTTTACTCGTGCTACGATACACAAAAGCTACGGAAGAGGTACACCTTTTGTTTTCTGAGGCTCCTAACCCCTTGAAGGGGGGAGCTCTATGCCTTTTAAGGCAACCACTATAGAGAAAATCGAAGACGCATCCTTGCGAACAACCGCATGTTCTATATAGATATAAACGGGGGGGGGAAAGCCCCCCACCCGAAATGTCATTGCTTGCATGGTTTTTTTTTTTTTTTTTTTTTTTTTTTTTTTTTTTTTTTTTTCAGCACACTTTCACTTTCCAGCTTCTGGACAAGCCGTGGTCACAGGTGTCATCCCTTCTCCTCCCCGGTTCTTGCCTTCAATTTTTATCGCGCATAGGGTTCAGCAATCCCACTGCTCGTCGATTGTACATCGAATGTTGCTAACTCACGCTCTCGCGCTTTCCGCAAGTCAATTTGTCCACAAGAAAAAGTCCCAACGAATTCATACGAGTATGCACTCGGCGGGGCTCGAACTCACGAAACTGACCTATACCAGGCTCGAGGATAACCTGATACGCCACCGGGGCGACCGGTTAAGGAGTCCCGACTTTCAGATTGTTTTTTGCGAAAAAGTGTTACCTCTGTTGTAACAGGCGTCGGTAGGGGTAACACTATCTGGCTGACAGTATGATACTAGTCAACCGACGAAGCGACTGCCCACGATCGCCGGAATACCATTGTGTTGACTGTACGAGGCGTACGATATGGCAATGAGGCCGTCTGGGAGCTGCTCGTAGAGACAAGAAAGGATGTTTCTCCCGGGAGACAATAGTATGGACCTCGGGAGGTACTTTGTTTTGTACACTGTACATCTGTTCTTCTAGATCAACCATTTGTGTTTTTGCATTGTTTTTCGTTACATCTGTTCTTCAATGCCAACCAGTTTGTGCTTTACACTCTTTTTCACCCCTTTTGTGTGTTTTGCATTATTTTTCGTTGCGTCTGTTCTTCTATGCCAACCATTTTGTGCTTTTTACTTTTTTCGTCACGTGCCTGGTCCAGGGTTGCTCATCGAGTTGAGCGTCGGTGTTTTTTTTTAGGTGTAGGAGCTCCGGAAGCGACGATCCTCGACGCATATACTACGATAGGGGGCGTATCACCTCATATTTTTGCGGCTCCTCATATGAGGAGATAGATCCCGACCTCACCCATCCAGTTGACTTCGAGATGCAATAAAGGCGCCCCCCCTCCCCGATGAATAATCCAACGGCCTATAGATACATATAGCGCAAAACACAAACAAGACATTCCAACAATACTCAGTAGCTTCCTCAGGTGTAGAGCTCAATGCACAAGACGCTCCGGCGATATTGGGTGGGACGGCGCCTATTTGCAACCTGTGGACGGAACTTAAGTACAGTCCTCACCCCATCAGTGTTTTCGTGTGCTAGGGGTGAAATGATTGAAACGGGGTGCTCAATAGACCACACCTCCATTTTAACTGGTCAACACCTCTACCCTCATCCCGCCCGGACCGGATCCCATTGGGCACCCTGCTCCCATTTGTTAGGTGCACAACTAGACTAGATAGGGCTGGGGTTAGGATTCAGGTTAGGGCTAGGGTTAGTGGAATAGCGTACGGAGTTCAGTTCAGAGCTGCAGCTGAGTTCAGTTAAGAGCTGCAGCCCATGGACTCTAAATAGTCGCTCTCAATGGATAGTGTAGTCGTTGGTTGAGCATTCGTTGAGGAGCCTCGTCCCTCAGAAATAATTTCGCTAATAAACGCCACCTCTATCGAAACCCCCCATAGTAGCGCGCGTCCCAAGGATAAAATTGGTGCGCCCCTATCGTTGCGTATGTGTTTGCAACACGCGCTACAGGTTAAGGTGGTGACCAGCAGCACGTCCAAGAGCCAGGACTCGGTCGCTAAGGCGGGAAAGGTCAGAATCGGGTTCAGATCACACTCGGATTCGAATCCGGATTCTTATCGGGTTCATATTGGGATTTAGACTACGGTTACTACTTCTAATCATGCTCGGATGATGGGTAGTATTCGGAGTCAGATCTAATATTGCCATTCGGATTAAGATTAGGAGCCAGATTCAGATTATTAGATTCGGATTAAGATTTAAGGTTCAGATTCGGATTCGGATTCAGATTCGGATTCGGATTCAGATTCGGTTTCAGATTCAGACGCGAGAGTCGGATGCAGATTCTCCCCTCCCCCACCCCCCCAACCCCTCTCCCATGATCGCCTCCCGTTTGCCCGTTTACACAAATGATGAATGTGATAGGTGGCCGTCCAAGCCATCGATGGCGTCCGTACGGTGACGTCCTACAACCTCACCAAGAAGGTCATGGACATGTACAGCCAGGAGCTGGTGGGGTCCCTCAACGAGGGGCTGAGGAGGGGGCTAACCGATGGGCTGGCGCTGGGGCTGTCGCAGTTGATATCCCTGGGAGCTTATGGATTCATTTTCTGGTTAGTGGTGGTGATGGTGGTGATGGTGTAGTGGTGTTGGTGTTGGTGTTGGTGTAGTAGAGTCGGTTTTGGTGTTAATGCTGAGATCGGTTTTGTAACGAGTGACGGGCGTTCCCCCTCTAACAATGGCATGTGGTTTGGGTTGGGTTGGGTTGGGTGGGCGTAGGTTAGATTGGGTTAGGGTGGGGTGGGGTGGGTTAGATTGTGTAGGGTTGGGTAGGGTTGGGTTGGGCCAAGTTGGATTGGCTTGTTTTGGCTTGTTTTGTTTTGTGAATCTGGGTTTTACCTCATTTCTTTTCGTTCGTTTTGATGTTTCGTTCTTCGTCCAGGTGGGGAGGGCACCGAGTCATCGACGGAAAGATGGAGTTCGCACACATGCTGAAGAGCCTCACGGCGGTCATGATGGCGGCACAGGTGCGACGGCAAACGAGAGAGCTGTTCGCCGTGGCAGAGAAGGGGATACATGTGGAGGCGGTCAGAGGGGGGTTGCGAGTAGGCGAGCAGGCGGAACTCGGCGAGGGGGGAATGATATGCGGGGGAGCGGAGGGCGGGGACGGCGGCGATAAGTGTGTCGTTAGGTTCATTGTTTTTTTAGAGTCACGCCGGTAGCGTCCTTACGCGACACTGGTACCTAGTGTATCTCATCATCACTACCGACCCCCCCCCTCTCGTTAAGACGGTCGGTAATTACGCCGCACTGGCGTCAACCCTTACATTTTTTTTTCATGCATGCGTGCATACGTTCGCTCGTTCATGTTGATTCCACCTCCATCCTCATCCACGTTGCTGTGCTTCCCAAATGCCTCAATGCGGCGACATACAACGTGTACATCCATGCCTACCCGTCACATGTTGGCCTGCATCGGCGGCGGCGGCGGCGGCGGTGGTGGTGGTGGTGGGCGGCGGGGGTGCATGGGCACGGCAGGGAGTCGGTCAGACGACGAGCTTTTTGGGCGATTCTGCTGCTGCCAACGCTGCGGCCGCTAGAATTTTCGCCATTGTGGACCGCAAGCCTGTCATAGACTCAGCAGATGAGGGGGGGCAGCGACTTCTCTCAGTCAAGGGAAGGGTCGAGCTCAGGTACGGGAGGGTAGGGTGGGTTAGGGTAGGGTAGGGTAGGGTAAGTAGAGTAGGGTAGAGTAGGGTAGGGTAGGGTAGGGTAGGGTAGGGTAGGGTAGGGAGGGTAGGGTAGAGTAAGGTAAGATAGGGTAGGGTAGGTTGGCATAGGGTCGGATCGGGTAGGGTAATGTAGGATGGGGTAGGTTAGGGTGGCGTAGGGTAGGGTAGAGTAAGGTAGAGTATGGTGGAGTAGGGTAAGGTAGGGTAGGGTAGGGTGGGTAGGGAAGGGTGGAGTACGGCTTGATGTTGTATTTTGTTGTATTTTACCTCGTTGACTTTAGGTCTTCTGTTTATGTGCTCCGTTTGTGCTCGGTTTATTGTTTAATTTCGGTTCGGTTCGGTTCGGTTCGTTCCAGCTAAAATGGAGCTGTACGCAGCTTAGCGTGGTGGGGTAAGGTGCGGTGCTCTACATGTCCGTGTTGGGCGTGACCACGGCATGGGCGGCGCATGACGTGTGGACTTTCTCTTTTATTTTGATTTTTTTGGCTCTTTAGTAGTGTACGAAGGTATATGATGGCGTTTGAGTTCTGTGACTTCCCAGCCTTGCGCACTACGGCCATGGAACAATGGAAGCCATGGCGCAAGGAGGGCCTGCACTCCATAATCTATTCCCTATTGATGTTTCGCCTTTGTTTTGAAATGAAACTACTTCTCCGATCCCCTTCCCCCCCCTCGCCCGTGCCATCTCTTTGTGTTGGGTGATCTCAGGAAAGTCCGGTTCCGTTATCCGGCGCGGCCAGATGCTATCGTCTTCCGTGACTTTAAACTTCGGGTGGAGGCAGGGAGCACGGTCGCTCTGGTGAGTTGGGCTTAGGGTCAGAAATAGTTTGTTGCGGTTAGGGTTAGTAGGTCGGTGAGGCGGTGTATTGACGAGTCAGCCGCAGCACGGAGTCATCAAGAGTAACGCGCCGCTCTAGCGCGTCAGCTGAAGTGAACTCTCGCACTGCGTCGACCTCAAATTTCCGGGAGCACGTCCCTCCTACGCCCTCCCTCCCCTTGCGCCATGGATGGCTTGCAATGGTTTCGCCTCTAAGCACGAGTAACTTATGAGGTTGCCTACCTCGCATTGTTCGATATGCCTCTCCCCTGCCCCCCCCCCCCCCCCCCCCCCATGTCTGCTGTGTATGTGCGACATAATTCCACTACGCCACCCCCAACTTTGTTGCTAGCCGTAACGCTAACCCTAGCGCGAACCTAACCGCCCTATCCCTATCCCTAACTCTAACCCAAAGACCCTTACCCCATTCCTCTCCCTAACCCTCACCGTATCACTCACCCCAACGCTAACCCCAACGCTAACCCTAACCCTAACCCAAAACGGTAACGAAAATTCAAAAACCCTAACTCTGACACCATGCAAGTGAGGGCCTCCTTAGTACGGAAATAACAAGCATCGTCGAGACGCGTGCCACGGTAGAGGTAGCATTTTTTAGACTGAATCGGATTCTGAATGCCAGGGCTCCTCAACGTAAAATCGTGTGATTTTTTTTTTGGGGATAATTTTCATTGTCCACCCTGGGATTGTTCATCGTGTAAATATTTTTATTTTGGGCCCCCCACCTTAACGCTATCCCTATCCTTGCCCCTGACTCTACCTGTAACAGGTGGGCGCGTCCGGTAACGGAAAGTCGACGGTGATCAACCTCCTTCTGAGATTCTACGACCCTGAAAGCGGAGCTGTGCTGCTTGACGGTGTGGACATCCGGACCCTTAACCTAGCATGGTTGAGGGGGCAGATTGGCCTGGTTTCGCAGGCAAGCTTCTTTCTTGAGTGTGTGTTTTTGTAGTTCTATTTCCCAACCGTAGGCGCCACCATAAACCCAACCCCAACCCTACCCTGTGCCTGCAAGCCTGAACAAAACCTTGACCTTGACTCTTCTCCTGGCCCCAGCTCTTTTCTTGACTTTAATGCTACTGCAACGCTTGTCCTGACCCTAACCTTAATCCTGGAGTACTAGTAATCGCCATAAACTATGGTATAATAGTAATAGGGCTAAACCTACCCTGCGCCTGTATGCCCGACCTTGGTGTTGACCCTGACCCTTCTCCTGACCCCCGTCCTTTTACCCGACCCTGGCATTAAGCCTTGTCCTGGCCCTAACCGTAGCCAACATGATTTTTTTTCTGTAGGGACCTACGTATACCTGTGTCGGCGCCATTGCGCGCGTTATGCTCGTCGCGGATTGTAGTTATACAACACAGGCTCTACGCGCAAGTTCCAGCGCCACCCATCAGCGCCGGTATCGCCTGAACCTCCTCCTCCCCAGCCCTCCCGGTGATGCGCCCGCCGTAGAGTGGCCGCTGCCGAGGCCGCACGTCCGACCCCCGCGATCGTCTAGCGAACTCTCCCCGGAAGAAGAATCGGAGTCGCTGTAAGACTTGAGTGAAGGGAACGTGTCAAACAGTGACCACATCCGATCCGACATTTTATCTGCGGCGTTTTGGTTTTTGTTCGCAGCTGCTGTATTGTAATGATTGCTATTTTGGGTGGGCAAGGGGCGTTTCATGGGCGTCTGTCGGCGGCGTCAACGACACAACAACGGGATTTGTGGTGCGAATTCTAGGCTCATGTTGTCGTTACTTGCACACTGTTTATAAGGGTTAGTCTGTGTCTTGTTGTGTAACACGAAATATAGCGTAAAGCAATTCATCCCGCACGTTTGGTTGGGTGCCAAAAAAAAAAGTTCGTCTTTTCATATGATACCAGGTAGGGATTAGATACTAGAGACTACCAGGTATATATATATACCAGGGGGGCTTCGCCGCGGCGGGCTGCCGCCCGCCTTGGCTCCACTCATGCCCGTATTTTTCGAGGATGCATGACATATGTTCGGAGTATAGGATTACAGGAAAATCGAGGCTGCACATAGGACAGCACTGCCAAGGGGTACATTCACATATAATCGTGTTTGAATAAAGAGAGAAACACTGGAATCAGGTGAAAAAATACACAGCATAACAATATACACCAGGGGGGCTTCGCCGTGGCGGGCTGCCGCCCGCCTTGGCTCCACGCATGCCCGTATTTTTCGAGGATGCATGGCATATATTATGAGTATAGGATTACAGGAAAATCGAGGCTGTACATGGGCCAGCACTGCCAAGCGGTACATTCACATAAATCGTGTTTGAACAAAGAGAGAAACACTGGAGCCAAGTGGAAAAATACACAGCAAAAAACTGCGTCGTCCGGCACACTATGACGAACAACAACAGTAGCAGCAGCATCAGCCCCCGCACAACTTTAATGTACGTGTAATTCCGACAACAGCAGGAGGAGCGGCAGCTGCTGCAGTTCGGCAGCAGCAAGCAGCATTTCCAGTTCAACAATATGCACATAAATGATGTACATATCATACCTCACGAGCGTAATACCTAGATTAATAATGGCACTAAAAAATGATAGTTGCTATTTATATTCGACTTAAATTGTGAGAAAAACGATGTAATACATCAACATTAATTTCCGTGTCACCTAACACGTTAATGTCTTCGGCGTGGTTCATTGCAGGATTAATTTGCAGGATTAATGTTCATTATTACTACTGATTAGGCTTTGACTCATGAAAAACTTACTAGAAACGGGTGACCGGTGAATTACACAGCTTGAAAAGATTCACAAAGATTATTATCGACCCTAAATTTATCGAACTCACACCTGACGTTACAATAGTTTTATATAATATGCATACGATAATACTTTGAATTTTCCTTGGGCCGGTACGTAAAGAACCAAATTATGAGGGGAAAAATAAACAGCAAGTGAAAGAGGATCGGATAATGTACACACCGAGGCTCGAACCCAGAGGAAAGAAAACAAATATCTAACTTGAAACAAAGGTGAATTCACTGCGAGTCGCGGCCAACAATTAACAACCGTCCGGGGCTACCCTTCAAGCTACTGTTGTATGATTACTACTGGGACAACATTTTGTGTTGTTATACGTACGACTACGCACTTGGCGTTACGCAACAGAAATTGGGCAAAAACACGATTTTGCAGGACCCGTCAGGACACGAAGCGAGAACGGCCGAGGCCACCCCCGGCAGAGTCGGGAGGGGAGAGCAAGGTGAGGGACGTCCATGAAAAAGCGTGCCGAGAAGTGGGTGGACCTCAGCTCGTGTTACCTCGAAGACGGCTCAAACCTGGTCTAAATCGGGCCTCTCGATCGCTGAAGCGACAGGTTCTACATATTCATACATGTATTTACTATTCATGTACCAGGTATTTACAACAACAGCGAGCAGCAGCAGCAGAGGCAGTCCGACGACAAACGCAAGCCGTAGATGTACAGTATGCATGCATATAGTATCAGCAGCAGCAACGCCGTACGATTCTTATGTGCGTTTAATTTCAACCACAAACAGCATGCTGCAGCAGCGGCAGCACCAGCAGTACGACAAACAGCGAGCAGTACTCAGTGTAGTATGCATAAATAATAATAACGTGCTCTCACTTTCGGCCGGTACCCGGTACGTATCATACAGCACGCACACAGCAGTGTAACAGCTGCTAGCAGCAGCAACGCCGCACAACGTACAACTCTTCTATGTGCGTTTAAATTCAACAACAGCATGCTGCAGCAGCGGCAGCACCAGCACGGTAGTACGCAAACAGCAACCAGTACCCAGTGTAATAATACATGCATACATAATACTATTGTTTCACTTTAGGCCGGTACCCGGTACATACAGAACAATAAAAAGGGAAGCAACACAAACATGAACAAAAACAAAGTAACATAAAATTGCAAGGAAACAAAAAAAAACACGTTGAGACCCGGACACAAACAGGGGGAAAAAAAGCACTTGAAAAGAAAAAAAAGAAAAACGCGATGATATGGCAAGGCTCGAACCCGGGACTGGTGAATTTAAAATGAGGGTCTAATATATGTTCACTTTGGGTCGGTACCCGGTACATATAGAGCCAAAAAAAGGGGAGCAACCCAGACATGAAATAAAAAAGAGACAAAAAAAATTGCAAGGGGGAAAAACAAACACGAAACTCGAACGCAAACGGGAGAAAATAAAAGTTGAAGATGGCAACGCTCGAATTCCCGACGGTGAATACAAATACTGACCGTCTAACTGCCACTCTACTACTGCTGCAACTGTGCTGGAACTGCCTTTTACTTCAAAAGGGAAATTTAGTGTTTTTATACGTACGGCTCCGCACGTGATATTTCGGAACGGAAAATTAGCAAGAAAGCGATATTTGCGTAGCCCACCACGACACGAAGCGAGCACGACCGACGCCGACTCCGGCAGGGTCGGGAGAGTCAAGCAAGCTGAGGAACCTCCGGGGAACAGCGCGCCGAGAGATAGACCTCAGCTCGAGTTGTCTCGAAGACAACTCAAAATTTAGTCTAAATCGGAGCCTTCGGCCGCTCTCGTGCGAGCGCCAACATATTTATACATGTATTTATAAGTCCTCCCTTCGGGGGTGAAAATACATAATAAGGAGGCAGAAATGCTACGAAGGCGGAATACAAATTGAGCGTAGAACCCAAGAACTACTAAAAACATACGCAAACGTAGCAATGGCAAGGAACGACAAAGCAGAAAGTAAGGAGAAAGTGAGAAAGGCGAGCAGACCAAAAGATAGTGACGCAAGGAAAGAGAGCAAAATCACATACATAAAGGCGCAGTATTAATATTAATAGTATCATTATTAGTAGCACAACGCAACAATACAGAGGCAGTAGCAGGAACTAAGTAGGAGCAACAGACCAATACCAAAATGGAAAGAGCATTTAATTACTGTAGTAAGTTGACGATTGTTTTTGTTGTACACACACGAGTAGTTCTAGTTTGTATTAGTAGGGAGTTTCGGGCTCCTACGCCAATTTTTCATTGCAGTTGTTACATGTGCTGCATTTGAGGCAACCCCCCCCCAAAAAAAACTGTTAATAATCAAAGTTAGTTATATTTGTATAAGAAAAAGTAGACAGGAACATGTATTAATAGTAGGGGAAGGTGAAGTGAGGGCAGACGGCTCAATTAATTAGACTGACGAAAATAATCTAGAAATGTCGTGGAAGTTGCACAGTTTGTATAACAATGCATCACTCGAGCTTTTGAGCGAGAATACTGACCCAAACGCCGTGCCAAAGCCATTGGCGAGCTCGAAAGAGTCTAGGACAGCGGCCGCAGTAGTAGAGCAGCAGTAGCAGCAGCAGCAGCAGGCAGGCAAACAGGGAAGCAACGACCAGAGCAGGAGGACCGTTCCGCGTTCCCCCATGCTTTTTTCTCCCTGCGATGTTGTCTGGCGTTGTTCGAAGGTCGAAGTTTGCTTCGCGGCATGTACCGGCCTGGTACAGGTATCACAGTAAACATGGAACACAGCGTAAACACACAGGCACACCGCGCACCACAACCAAGCAGTGGTCAGCTACAGCCAAGCAGCGGTCGCAGAGAGTCTCGGGTAGCAGCAGGGCAGTAGCATAGCAACAACAGCGGCAGCAGGCAAGCAGACAAGAGCAACAGGTTTCCCCCCTCTAATATGTTGCAAGCTGTGTGTCATGGCTGACAAAAAACATCGCTGACGATCTGGCCTAATACTTGTTGGCACACTAAACTGACGTCACCGTCACCACTCTGTAGTCTAACAAACTGACAGTCCTGAAAGCTATTCCCCAAAAGGTAAAAGCTAACAGCTATTCCCACGAAAAGACCTGGTGCTAGCCAGTCATGGTCGATGGCTAGCGAAAAGTCCAGGGAAGGGCTCGGCTAGCGACCGACCGCGGCAGACGCGTTTATATCTATTACAAGTAATATATTGCGGTTTTTTGTTGTGTTCTCCAGGCTTCAGCCTGGAGTCTCCCAAACGGAAATGATTTTGGTGAAGCCCACATTCTATGAAAAGCCCACTTGAGTGAAGCACAAAAATCACAACCAGGGGTACCCCTTGATCGATTGACCCTCAAAACCCGTTCTCCGGCGACAGCAGCAGCATCGCGACATTTTTTGCATGCCTCGATAGCCTAGCACATGTCGTCGGCCTCGGCCAAGTTTCGGCATCAGAGGTGGACGGTGTACGGAATATGTGTCGGGAGCTCACCGACGTGCCCCCAGCCAGGAGTTGCACCACATGCACCACTGATGCGTCCATTGCGTTTGCAGCATCAACGATTTCTCGACATTGCGCGAACAAAAAATGGCATGGGTAGGCTTTGAGGATCGGCCTCTCTGAGCCCAACAGGATAGTGTGAGCACAGATAGACTGCACCAGCGATTCGCCAGCCCTTTCCACCCCTTTATACAGCGCGACCAGGAACGGTGCTCAAACCTGCTCGAAATGGGAGTTCCAGAAAATATTCAGTTTTTACCCAAAAGGGGCAGGCGAAAAATAACCCGTCTCAAAATTCAATTCGGCCAATCGCTGCTGTGGTAGCTCGAAGTTAGACGTAACAACAACCGCAACGCGCTGGTGTGATCCTTGACGTCATGGCCGCCTCATACAAGCATGTGCAGGCCCTGGTGCTTCAGCTGAGTGCTCTGAGGTACCCTGGCAGGGGGTCTTATTTGAAACTATAGATGAGCTTGCCGGGCGAGGTCTCCCAAGCCAGGGAAAAACAGCCTATTGCCAGGTAGCTACCAGGCAGACTCTTGTGCATTTTGTGTCTGTGTACCGGGTCCGTCGTACCTTGTACACAGGTATCATCGTGGTATGGATCCGCACACCGCCGACACAAGCATCAGGCACTGCGGGCGGCAAGAAGGCGTTGGGTTCCCTGCTGTAGCTCGCGTTCGGGCTTCGCATAGCTTCGTTTAGCGCTATTAATAGCTGTGCAGCGCAAAACGCGGTACAAGAAACTTGCAACATGTGTACCCGTATACTACATAAGAAACCACACCCCGGTGATTACATTTTCCGTTTAAAAAAATATATCACCGTTTGTGGTATCCTGTGGGGAATGTGGTATCTTACCGTGTACCACATAAGAAACCACACCCCGGTAGTAGCATTTTCGGTTTACAAAAAAATACCACCGGGTGTGATATCCTGTGGGGTGTGTGGTATATTTTGCAACCCGGATGATAAAAGTGCAGCTCGCAGGGGCCACGAAGAGGGTGTGATAAACCACGGGGTGTTATAGCACTTCCGCACACCCACGGGAGGGCGTAGGGGCTGTGGTAATGAGGGGTGTGATAAAAAGAGGGGTGATAACACTGCCAGTAACGAATCGTACTGCTGCCGCACACTTGAAGGGTGTGGAATTGCGGGGCGTGCTGACGCTTCTGCGGTACTTGTGTGTGCTGCTGCGAGCGAGTCAGCAACTGGGCTGAGCCAGTGCGGTGGCTGCCATATTGGTGCCTGTTGCTGTGCCAGCTGCTGCTGCTGTCGATTCTACAGCAGCAGCAGGAAGAGCAGTAGCAGGAGGAGCCGCAGATGTAGAAGGAGCCGAAGGTGTAGAAGAAGTTTGCTCGGGTCGAAAGAACGAGGTGATCGGTCGCGTCTGCATTGCTGCGGTCGAAGCAATTGTCTAAGGAGCGGATGTGTTCGCGGCGGCATTCTGTTCTCCCTCCACGTTCATGTTGTTGGAGGTCTCCATACGGGGTGTTTCCCCACATACAGAGAGTGTGTGTTGTGTGATCCCCAGACAAATGCTGTATCACCCCGGTGATAAGAGGAGGGGCCCCGTGAATGTATCCGGCGTAACGTCAGGGGGTGTGTTATCTCATGTAACCCGGGTGATAATTCGCCTCCTCGTTAGAAGTACCAAAAAGTATCACCGGGGTGTGGTTTTATGTGGGAGGTGTGGTTTCTTAGGGTTAGGATGTACCTGGTATTCATATACGGTAGCCCACTTTTGCGTTTAATGTACAAGGGCTCCGCTCCGCGGGCGGCTGATCGCGCAAGGAAGAATGCAACTGAAACATATGTAAAGGGAACAGAAAGAAGAGGTTCATGGTTTGGTGCGACTAGCTAATTAATAATGCCAAGAGCAGCTGCTTGTGCAGAGCTAGTTGGCCTGTGCTGTACACTGTGCTGTGTGCTTGTTGGCGATGTCACGTTCTGATCGGCAGTACGGGTGTAATTGACGGGGGGGGGGAACAAGGGGACGGAGAGATGACGATCAACTGAATAAATCAAAAAGACGAGTACGCAACACGTACGTACATAACTGTACCTGGTACGTGGCAATTCGCATCATACCTGGTGCTGCTGTATGACACAGCACCTCACCACAGGGCAAGGCAGCTATAATACCGGTATATTGCTGGGCTCAGCTGAGCTGGGGGTGCATGCATTGCGACCCAACGATGTAGTATGCATGTGTACGCACCTCTGGTGCTGTAGGAGTATTGGTACGTGGTAATACTAATGATAATCATGACTGCATGACACGCACGAGAGAGTAAGTACAGCAAAACACTCAGCACGGCACAGCGATGTCTCTTAAATCGTGCTCCTTAAATCGTGGCCACCGCCTTTCTTTTTACAATTACTTCTTGC
Source organism: Undaria pinnatifida (assembly GCA_012845835.1). Taxonomy (NCBI): domain Eukaryota; class Phaeophyceae; order Laminariales; family Alariaceae; genus Undaria; species Undaria pinnatifida. The sequence continues at coordinate 8,008,777 of JABAKD010000010.1, forward strand.
AGTGCTTTCAAAAAAGTCGGGCCTAAATCGGGCCTGGAGGCAAGCAACGCGAATGATACTCTTTCGCTTGCATTACTAAAACCAATAGATGTTCCCGGTCGTAAATGCTGGCTGCTAATTAATACTTCCGGGATGTTTGCGTGAGATCAGATTGGGTCTGCTTCAACGGACAATTCAGACTTTCGAAACAGAACTCGATTTTCAGATGGCTTGCGAGGACCCAAATCATGAAATTTTGCTCTTGAATTGGAACCAAATTTCTAGGAATTTGAAAAGTACGAGAGGCAAAAACCAACGGCTTCGTGCGAGACGCTGGTTGAGCAAAAAATTACGTCGGGTCAGGCACCAAGTAGCTGCTGCTGCTGCTGCTGCTGCTTCTGCATGTGTGCTCTGTGCTCTACGACAATCACGCGAAGGCTGTCCATTGACGCCACCGGGGCGCGGTGTTGTGCTTGCTTGGGTGGGGTGCATGTGTCGCTGCAGGGCCCAAAGCACGACTACAGCAGTAGTACTTTTTTTTTCGCTGACCGCTATAGATAGAGTGTTGTCTTCACAGCAGTGCAGTAGAAAAAACGTCGAAACAGGAAACAGCACCTGCGTCAATATGCTCCAGCGGTAGCCGACAAAGCACGCAGCGGTGTCATCGATGTTGCATGTGCACCCTGCCAACCCTCCACCACAAGGATTTGCTGGCCTTCCCCGCGACCTAGCGCTGGCATGGCCTCGCCACACGGGTCGTGCCTGTGCTAAGTTGTAGTTTGTTGTGGTGCAAACAATGTGCCAAGCGAGCCCGCTCGCTTCTGCTGCTGCTGCTGCAGCACGCTGTGCGATATACGTACGCCACGTAGATGTATGCTGTTTATTTGCTCACGCGAAGTTTTCATTCTCCCGGGGCAACTGCGGGTTGTCTTGGAAACAACGTCCTTGTTCGGTTCGAAACCCAAAAAACCAAACCCAATCCAACCTGCTTGGGAAGATCTGGGCCCATTTGCGCCATTTTGGGTCCCGTTTTTTTGGAAGTTGATTATTTTTTGGGACCGGGGGAACAGAAATAGGCCAAACCCAATCCGAATTCGAACTACGCAAACGCACTAATTTTGCAAAAGAGGAACGTGGTACGACATAAGCATCGACTATTCAGGCAATCATTGACACTTTGTTGGATGGGACTGCAGGCGGAAAACTGTAACAAATATAATGTAAAAGTAAAAACAGGAAAAAACACCTGCTGAACCTCTTGGGTGAATGATTATCAATCAAAACCAACGAAGAACAATTATGCGAACCTTTGAAACGCCGCCCGTCTTCGCCGATATCTTCACCTGGACGTATACAGCACATGGAAAATAAATATGTTCATGTACTGTATACGTCCCGGTGAAGCTGTCGACCAAGTCAGGCGACGCCCCAAAGGTACGCGTAATATTTCTTCGTTGGGTTTAGTTCTTGATCGTTTACTCGAGGTTCACCGCGTGTTTTGGTTGTGCTTCCAGATTATTTCGTTCTCATGTTTAAGCCGGCAGTCAAATCCAACACACATGCTAGCCTGTTTTTTTTGCATGTCGCCACATACACCCTGCCTGTCTTGGGCGTGCGGTTGGTATACCGGTGACCGTCTCCTTCCGTTCTGCTTGTGTGCACCGTCACCGAACTCCCCCCCCCCCCCCCCTCCTCCTCCTCCTCCTCCTCCTCCTCCTTCTCCTCCATCTCCTCCTCCTTCTCCCTCTCCTCCTCGCCCCCCTCGTCCTCCTCATCCTCGTCCTCCTCGTCCTCGTCCTCCTCCTCATTCCCCACCTCCTGCCCCCATTACGCCGACACCCAATATACAACACATCAATATACACTATTATATTGTTGGGTATCGTACTAGATATCGGAAACTTTCGATCAGGGTGACCCAATCCTACCGGTGAGGTTTAAACACCTCCTGACCGGGCCCGACCCGACCCCTCCCGACCTGACCAGCGACCCGACCCAAGAAATTTTAAAAGCCTGGTTACCCGTGCAAACCCCTGGCAGCATCGAAAATTTGATATATTATGGCGTATTTCGAACATTTTTGCCCTGCCCCCCTCGGCATCTCCGATTGTTTTATGCTGATATCGTGTGAATATGATACTAAATGAAAGTTTCCGAGGTGTAAATGTCGACTAAGTATATACCCTTTTTCGGTTATCGGTGTTGTGTCGTTGAAAAGTTATTGCTCGATATCCATCTCTAACTTTACACGCGCGGCACTCGTCCAGGAACCGGTGCTGTTCGCCACTTCGATCGCGGACAACATTGCCTACGGTCGCGATGAGGCGACAAGGGAAGAGGCGAGTGTTTGGAATACAAATGCATAGGTAGCACTGCATCTGCTCTGTCAGTTGGTTGGTTGGTTGGTTGGTTGGTGGGTTAGATTGGTTGGTTGGTTAGTTGATCGGTTGGCTTGGTTTGTTGGCTGGCTGGCTGGCTGGCTGGTTGGTTGGTTGGTTGGTTGGTTGGTTGGTTGGTGGGTGGGTACGTTGGTGGGGTGATTGGGTGGTTGGTTGCATGATTAGTAGCTTGTAACATGAGCTGCTCGGGGTATTTCTTATAATTCTAATGTAATGAGGATTTAGTGTGGACTACCATCCATTTTGTCACAGCTGGGCCAAGTCGTACACGCTACCCGCACCCTCCCCCGCCCCAATCCCACCCCACCTACACCTCCACTCCTATCTTATTTTCCATTGGCCGGACGCAACAGGTTGAAGAGGCCGCTCGGAAAGCGAATGCCCACGCTTTTGTGAGTTCTTTCCCCGAGGGCTACGACACCCAGGTGGGCGACAAGGGGGTACAGCTGTCCGGCGGGCAGAAGCAGAGGATTGCCATCGCCCGCGCCATCCTCAAGGCGAGTTAGGTGTTTTTGGCAGCTTGAGGTACTCTTCTGTCCTTTTTAGAAAAACAGTTTTGCTGCTGCTGCTACTGCTGCTACTGCTGTTGCTACCTCTACTGCTACTGTTGCTGCTGCTGTTGTTGTTGCTGAGGTTGCTGCTGATGCTACTGCTGCCGCCACCTTAGAGCGCGATGCAATTTCCAATTTTCCAGCATCGGCGACCCGCGTATTCTTGTAGTATACCAGGCACGCATTTCGTAGTTTTTTTTTTCAATTTACCACGTGCGTGTGCGTGTTTTATTTGGTTTTTCTCCGACGCGGTCCGCCTCAAAAGTCCCTTTCCGAGCTCGCTAACTCCCCGACTCAAAGGTCAGAACCCATCGACTAGCGATGATCACGTGAAACTACGAAATATGTGACCCAGCTATTGTTGGTCTGCTAGCTGTAGCACTGCGTATCCGTGTGTTCTATCAATATCAGTCTGCCAGCACCGTCCCGTGCCCTCTCAACTTGGTATTGCCACTGATGCTATAAACCGAGCAATGTAAACTTGTTGCCATCTAGGTTAATTTTTCGAACAAGCCCTGAATACGAACCAGCACGCCTCAATATACTAGTATCTTGCAAGCAACACACGGTCTATTATCGGTTTGGTTCCCGCTCTCTGCTACTGTAGTCCTGTTTTTTTTCGTACGGCGGCGACGGTCTCTCCAACGGTTGTGCGTCTGCCAACCAACCAACCAACCAACTATCCACCCAGCCTGCCAACCGATAACCATCCAACCAACCAACCAAATTACCAACCAACCAACCAACCAACCAACTACTGAACCAACCAACCGGTTATGCGACCAATCAAGCGCATCAACCAACCACTCTGCCAAACAACCAAAAAACCAAAAAACCACCTCACCATCCAGATAAAAAAGCAGCCAACCAACCAACCACGCCATCAACCAACGAGCCAAATAAAAAACCAATTACGGGGTTTCTGAACGAACCAATTAACCAACCAACTAACTACCCAACCAATCAACAGCAAACCAAGCAAAGAGCAAAACATCCATCCATTCGTCCATCCATCCACCCAACCAACCAACCCAAAACAACCATCCAACCACACCAACCAACCAACCGACCATCCTTCAGGACCCCGCCGTCCTCCTTCTGGATGAGGCCACCTCGGCGCTGGACATGGAGTCCGAAAGGCTTGTGCAGGAAGCCCTGGACCAGCTGGTGGATATGCGAAGGAGGACTACCATCGTCATCGCCCACCGCCTTTCTACCGTGAGGTAAGGCCAAAATGGAAGTCCTGATGGTGCCTTTTTTTCCTTGTCTGTTTTGTAGTGTTTGTTTTTAGTATATACGGAGTACTTCGTATCTGTGGTTTGTGTATGATGGTTTATTGGTTTGTTATTTTGTTCGTTTGCGTGTCGCCTTTGTCTTACTGCTTTCTTTTGTTTTCGCTACTATAGCCTGCTTTTTTGTTTGGCCTACACGTGCATCGTCGTTGAGGTGTGCTCGGTCGCTTGACGCGCGGGCGTGAGTTGTGTCCGTGGTGGTGGTGACTGCGTTGTCCGTGTTGGTGACTGCGTTTGGTGTAGTGGTGATGCTGGTGGTTGGGGTGATTGGGGTGGTTGGGTTGGTAATGATGGTGGTGGTGGCGGAGGTGGTGGTGGTGATCGTGTTGGTGGTACTGTTTTTGTTTTTGTTGTTATCGTTGTCGTCGTCGTTGTTGCCGTTGTTGCTGTGCTGCCAATGTTACTGTTATTTGTTATTGCCACTATTAATAGTACTGCCGATGATGATAGTACTAACGCCCGCAGCTTCGTTGTAATTCGCTCTTTTTATGCAGGAAAGCGGACAAAATTTGCGTCGTGCACGCTGGAACCATCGCCGAACAGGGGTCCCACGAAGATCTCATCGCCATGCCTGACGGGCGCTACAAGGTGCTTGTCGATGCCGCGGAAGGCAGAGGGGGTTCGATGGCCACGTAATCGCGACCCACGTCTACCGTCAGGAGTGCGATTTGAAGTATGAGCTCCCTTCCCCCCCCCCCCCCCCCCCGTCCCCTCCCGTCCGTCCCTCCCCCTCCCCCGCCCTGGCCTCTCCATCCCATCGTTTCCGGCATAAGATTGCACGCGGTGGGAGTTGTGGTGTTGGCAGTGGTAGGGGGCGCGGTCGGCGATGGACAGAAACTTAAGTTCCACAGGAGGATTGCGGGCTGGGGTTTCTGCAGTGTTGGGGCGGGCGGCGGACGGGCGGGGGGAAGCGGGGGAGGGACGGGGGTATAATCGTTGTCATGCACGGCCGTAGTCTGTCAGACCGTAGACCCTCGCATTCCTGCAATGCCGGGACGGGGCACGCTGGGTTTTCACCGACCAAGCAGACGTTGCTGGCACCAATCGGCGGCGGCGGAACGGTTCCCGGAGTGTGGGTTTTCCCCGGAACGCTCAGGCTGTGTTTCTTGTCTGAATGTTTTGTATGAGAGGGTCGCTAGTGTGTACACAATTTGGTTCGTTGTGTTGAGCTGCGTCGTCGCCGTCGTCGCGATCGCCTTCGGTGTCGTCCAGATCTCTTCTTTTATACTTGAGGATCATCCTGTTCAATTCTAGGGGAACAAAAGCAGCGTATTCCGTGAGGTACTCGATTTTAAGAGCCCCTTCGAACCAAAGGCGTCGGTTGACGGCACTCTTGCCCCTTGACGGACAGCCGTCAAGGAATTACAACACACACACTAAAAATAGTATGATAGGTCCAAAGATGCCTTGACGGGTCAAAACTAGACGTCAACCGACGTGTTCCCTTGGAACGGGCAGGTGTCACCGTTTTTATCTCTGCCCCGCTCTGATCATCTCAGATTGGGCACCATAGCGTATGTAGTGTGATGCTCGATTAAAAGCCTCTTAGAACAGGCAAGTGTGACGGTTCCTGTCTTCACACCGCTCTTACCTCAGATTGGGTATCGTATAGTTATTAGTATAGGGGTCACCAAGCGCGACAAAGACGATTTGACCGCTCCTGTCTCCGCTATCTCTATTAAGCAACGCCATTAAACCGAGTACCAGGTACTCCGCTGCTGTATAGGGGTAGAGGAGAACGGATGCCAAGAGACACGAAACGGCCTCGCGTCCGAGCTGCTTTTTCATTTTTCGCGTTGTCGTGTTTCGAGCGCGTGAGCAAGGGCGGGGGGGCAACATGTTCTTGCCCTCCGTGCAACTGTTATTTCGTCATTTCGTCGAGAGGTAATAGTCACTTCGTTCCTGTGCGCGGTAGGCAGCGGGAATTGTTGCAATTTGAAGAGGGAGGGAGGGGTTCAGGGGGCGGGGCTGGGGAAGGGGGGGCATCCGAGAGACACCACGACCCGCGGCCGTTGATTGGTTTGGCGGCGGAGCATGTCGTTTGTTGATTGTTGTCATTCGTTGCGGTTGTTTTTCAGAATAAACGACACCAAGTTCTTGATTCCACGGTGGTATGATCGTGTCTTCTAACCAGAAGAAATACCTCAGGTCCTGGCAAAGCTGAATTGATCCACCCCTTTCATTAATGTTATGGATCTGGTGCTCGCCGATGTGCCTTCCCGAAGCCCCGGGGCGTTCTACCTGCTGCCGCGGCTGCTGTTTGTTCTAATAATAATAAGAGTCGCATACCGTAATTGTGCGAGTCATCGCACCCCCGTGCGATCGATTTTTAGAAGATTCCTAACTTTGGTTTTTATCGCACAGGGGTGCGATAACTCCGGCATGTGCGATGACTCCGGCCCCTGTGCGGAAAATGAATTAAATGATTTGATTTCCCGTTCTGACGCACACCCCTGTGCGGTAACTCCGACATGTGCGACTCTGAACAAATCACACCCTGCCATGCTGTGATGTGAATGCACATCCCTGTGCGGCCGACATGTATGTGCGATACGGAGGAAACCACACACCCCACTGCTGTACTGGTGGCGCACCTTTTGAACGTCCTCCCTGTGCGATACCTAACTCTACCATGTGCTACACGGAACACACCCCTAGGGTGGAAACTGATAGGCACTGCTGCCTGTGTGTACGGTAGGATTTGAGTTGGTTTGTGGTATTGTCTGCGAAGAGAGGAGAAACGGCGGAAGGGAGGTGTGCCGTAGGTAGGTAGTGTTATAAGGCTTAGTTTGGGTAAGCTATTGGTTAACCTTTTGCAAGTGGTCAAACGGACTAATACCCCACTAATTCCTTAACAAATGACAGACCATGGGTTTTTGGGTCGTGGGTTCGATCCCCACCATCCACATTAATAAACTTTTCAGAATTTCCCCATGTCGAACTTGAAAAATACTCTCCCTGGTATCCCCAGGAAATGAAACGGCTTGGATATTGACAGAGGTCCGCCGTATATCCGGCCGACCTGCTATCCCGCCGTTTCAGGGGGGGAGAGTGTTATAAGGCTTAGTTTGGGTAAGCTATTGGTTAACCTTTTGCAAGTGGTCAAACGGACTAATACCCCACTAATTGCTTAACAGTAGGTACTGAGTTGTCGGCTGCCGTCGTTCCGTTGCATGAGGTACAGCAGTACTAGGTAGGTCAGCACCGCATCGTGGCAGGGCCGGTGGTGCTTTTTTTTTTTTCTTTTTGGTGCGGTCGCCGAATAAAAAATAACAAAAGCGAGAGTTTTTTTCATGTATGTATGATATGCACCTGCTACAAACAGCGGTGAGCCCCGGTTACAAACCGCTAGAAAAAACGGATCGTGGCACAATTTTTATCCTGAGGCCACACGCCACAGCTGCTAGCATGCAACCTCACGCTCGAAGGTGGCACCAATATCGGAGTCATCGCACCCCTGTGCGATGTGCGATGACTCCGACCCCTGTGCGGAAAATGAATTAATTGATTCCAAACTTGAAAAATTAACGCACAGGGGTGCGATGACTCCGGCATGTGCGATGACTCGCACAATTACGATATATATATATGGTGGTCGGTGCAAACCAAATACTGCAAAATAGTCAGTCGGATTCGCCACATATTTTTTTCGGAATTTTATCTCTCGATACTCGTACGCTGTGTACGTACGCAATCACAATCGTAGTCGGATATGTTATTATCATGAGCGCGCATGCTTGTGTAAAGATACGGCCTCGAAAGGCCTGTAGGTATCCGAATTTGAGATCATTTGGATGGGTTTCGTATGATAAGGTTGGCGGTTTATATTCGGGGAAGTTAGGAATTAGATCGGAGGCACGCGCCTCCGATCTCAGAAGCTATCCCGGGCTCTGGTGGAAACGAATAAAGCTACATCTCTACGAAGGAACGAAAGTGAGTACTCTCCGAGGACCTGCTCAATTGGCAGACCTGCAGGGGGCACTCTGTGTCCCCCACCCTTTAATTTCACATGTGGCGTCGACGGCAGGACACGAACCTGCGCGTGAAATCACAATGGGTTTCGAATCCATTCCCTTAACCACTCGGGCACGCCGACGCGCTGCGCCCAGCACCTAACTTCACTGTGGGTGGTTGGGCATGGGTATACAATTCTGTCTCTACCATCCGCCAGGGTGTGAAGGCGAACACCGACGCCAAGGTACTCAAGGCCAAACTCGCGCTTAACTGGACGGGCCCATACAAGGTCCTGGCCGTCGGTCCCTGCTCCGTAGCCGAGACCCCGGACGGCTCGCCGCTCGGGAGCAACTTCTCCCTTCCGACCTGCCTGGTTCGGACGCTCGTCGGTGTGTGGCCATCGAGCGCTGCAAGCCCTGTGCCAACCCCCACGACAGCGGGGACATGCCCAAATACCTACCGGCGGGGCTAACACAGTATATGCTCAACAAATTTTCCGAGAAGTCCCCGCCGTACCACGTCACTCAAGACGACGTTTCGACTCCCCTCCAACGGCTGGAGGTGGAGCAGATCACTGGTCATCAGTCGGTACGGGGGCGAGGTGGCGTCATCGCGGTGCTATACAAGACGCATTGGGCGGGACTCTCCGAACCGTCCTGGGAGCGGGAAATGGACTTTCACCTCTCCCGCTCCCACATCTTGCGTTATTGGGCCGGAACCCCGGACCAGCACCGCCAAACCAACCGCCTTTACCGCCGAATGCGGATCGGGGCGGCACAGCGTGAGCTCTCCCGCAACAACGGGAAACGTTTCCTAGCGCCGGGCTACGCCTGTGTTCCCCGCACCGATTGGCTCCGCCGCTACCACGACACAGTACTCCCTAAGGGAGCCCACTTTTGGTACAAGGGAGACGATGGTTTATGGTGACTAGGAAAAATCAGCGCGAGCACTACCGCGGACAAGGTATACCTGGTCCGCTTTCTGGACGACCCGGGACCGATTAAACTCCCTCTTCCCCGGGCGCGCTACACGACTTCAACGGGAGCCGTACGAGGCTCTTGGTGCTTGCAAGTTCACATCGCCAGTGCGTTTCCTCGGGGAATCCAACGTAACGTAGACGAATCTCGAGGCGCGGTCGTGGCCAGTTGACTTCCAAGCCACCACCGCTTCTCGATAGTTCTTCATTTTTTTGAGGTATGAGTTTTGCGTCTTTGTCTTTGGGTCGTTCGTAGTGTCCTGAGGGTCTTTGTCGAGTTTTGGGGCGGTTCTTTCCATTTTTTTTTCTGTCCTGCCGAACCCCCTGCTCAGTGCCGGGTCAGGGTTCGGGTAAAACGCCGCTATCTGAGGCGCAGGGCTGTCGCCTTTTCGTCATTGTTCAATTTCGCCCTGCCGACGCCCTCCTCAGCCCAGAGCCGGGGGGCGACCAGTGTACGGGTCTGTGTGTCATCTTTTATGTTTTGTGTGTTGTATTTGTTCTGATTTTTTTTTGTCTAAACACTTCCTCCCCTAGCGGGGCTGTAGGTGTTGACACCTTCCATCCCGGGTATTCGTCGTTTCCTCGTCTAACCCCCCGCCTTGCCGATGGCCCGCGGGAGGTTTTTCGCATGACTTCTCCCTTGTGTTAGCGCCTGTGTTCCCCTCCATATTGCCGAGGGCTCACCTCGCCATAGTACCTTTTCTGTGATTGGTTTACCGTAGAGCCTTCCTGCCCCCCCCGCCACACCCGCGGCATGCGGCATGCGGCAGGTTCTAGAGCCTTTTCTGCCCCCCCCGCCACACCGGCGGCATGCGGCAGGTTTTTGATGGGTGACTATTGCCTTGCTGTAGGGTCTGCTTTTCTTTCTACTGCTTTTCTTCGCGTGTTCCTGGCTCCATAGCCAGACGGTTAGAGGTGTGGGAGTGGGGTTTGAGGAGCCGCATCTTCGACTCATGGTCTAGTTCGTAGAACCGGAGTTTCCCCGAATCTTCCATATTTCTGCATATGCGACTCATCAGGGTGGGCTAGTGTTAAGATACGGCCTCGAAAGGCCTGTAGGTATCCGAATTTGAGATCATTTGGATGGGTTTCGTATGATAAGGTTGGTGGTTTATATTCGGGGAAGTTAGGAATTAGATCGGAGGCACGCGCCTCCGATCTCAGAAGCTATCCCGGGCTCTGGTGGAAACGAATAAAGCTACATCTCTACGAAGGAACGAAAGTGAGTACTCTCCGAGGACCTGCTCAATTGGCAACCTGCAGGGGGCACTCTGTGTCCCCCACCCTTTAATTTCACACTTGACAGGCTTCCATACATCGAACAGATTATTACTGCTGTTGTAGCATATCCATTTCCATTTACAACTATCTACCTGGTTATATCAGGTGTGCAGGGATGCGCCGGCGCACCAGGGATGGATGTATCTTCCCTTCCCTAAAAAACACAGATGATGTCGGTTGACGGCACTCTTGCCCCTTGACGGGCTTGACGGACGACTGTCAAGAAACCCCGCACAGTAAAACTAGTATGATATGTACAAAGACGCCTTGACGGGTCATAACTGACCGTCAACCGACATATTTGCTCAAAATTGTCTAGATCATGAGAAATAAGTATAGAGTTGTATCGACCCTGTCCTCGTAAACCTGAAATCCGGCGGCAACATCTTAAGTCTACCTGGCGGAGCGAGAACGGAGAAAAAAGATAAACATAGATTTCTTCCACTTTCCTACACTACTGTAGACGGCGAGCGCACTTCTTGGCTACTTATTTCCTCCTCTTAATTTGTTCAAAATTCTCCGCCAGATTTCTTCAGGTATGTATGTTTATACCGTTTTATACCGAGAGGGGCGGTACAGGCCTTTCGAGGCCGTATCTTAACATTCTGCCAACAGTTTCTTTTTATTTTAGATTTATACCGGTATAGTCTATATTATAAAATTAAAAATACACTCCAGGTGTGAGAGATCGAAGATTTTATCGAAACTCATCTTTGCAAGCTGTGTGTGATACTCCGATCGCGCGTGCTACTGGGTGTGTGTCCTCATGAAGGATATAGGTCGGCGACTCCCCTTGGAACTAGAGTGTAGCCTTGTACCAGGGTCAACAGGGTGATGTTAATTAGTCTGTGCGCGGAAACTATAAAATCCGTTTTTGAGGGGGACAAAATGTGACAGCTGTGGAAGGAAATGCATGAGTTTATCAAGTGTATCCTGTAAGTCGTATAACCGGTGAGGGGAGGGCGGAGTTTTTAAGGGCGTGGGGGTCTGGGTTTGAACAAGAGGGAGCGGGGGGGGGAGGGGGCGGGGGGGGCAACGGGCGGGGCAACTCCATCTGTGCGTGGAAACTATAAATCCTTTAAGGGGATAAATACGACAGTTAGTTGTGGAAGGAATGCACCAGTTTATCATGTACATCCTGTAAGTCGTACAACCAGTGAGGAGAAGGCGGAGTGTTCGAGGGGGTGGGGGAGTGGGGGGGGGTGTTGGGCAAAAGGGTTTTTAACAGCTTTAGGTCGCATATATGTAGAGGTTTGCTATATGCGTGGTGCTAGGTCTAGGCGTGCGGGTGGTGGGGAAGGAGGGGGCGTTGGGCGGGGGAGGGGGGGGGATTAATTGGAGCTGCGGCATGGATGTAGTCTATACACCACCTACTGTAGTGGTGAATGTAGATGTGGATGTAGATGTAGAGTAGATGTAGACGTCTCAACGTCTCAGAAACACAACAACACAGCTGTCAGGATAGATAGAGTGTGGTTCCGCAGTCCTTATAACCAGGGTGGGGTAGGTTGTGAAATGTTGAATTGCAAAAGCAGTCAATCAACCAAGTGGCAAACCTGTGTGTGCACGAGCCCGAGTCATCGAGACTCCACCCGTTAAACATGATCTACTACTATTAATAGCTACGTAGGTGTTATAAGGCTTAGTTTGGGTAAGCTTTTGGTTAACCTTCTGCAAGTGGTCAAACGGACTAATACCCCACTAGACTAATACCTTAACATAGGGTTGAAAACGGTTGAAATGGGGCGCTCAGACCACACCTCCATTTAAATTGGTCAACACCTCTCTACCCTCATCCCGCCCGGACCGGGTCCCATTGAGCACCCTGCTCCCACTTAGTCGGTGCACAACTAGACTAGATAGGGCTGGGGTTAGGATCAAGGTTAAGGTTAGGGCTAGTGGAATCCAGTTAGGATTTAGAATTTAGGATCTCTGTTATCCTTATTATGCATCATGCATCTTGCTCGAGTCTCGAGTCAGCACGGATCCTGTACATACGGACACTTTCGTGAGGCATTAAAATGATCGCGCGAAGCGCGAAAAAAAAGTTGGAGGCGTTTTGGAACAGGGTAAAACCTCATGAAAAAAGTCGCACATGCCTCCCTCTCATCACAAGAACGGGGCTCACACAACGCCCTTGCGGAGAAATAAGAACTTCGTAAAATTTATACTGAATTTAGTCACATGGGGTACATCATTTTCAAAAAATACGAAATTCAGCCTAAAAAAACAAAACCTCGGTTTCTTATCAGAGGGCCGACGGCACAATACTCTGAAAGTAGTGCAGGACATAAGAATGGCAAGCTGATACTTCCAGGAAGACAAGAAATCCGGGAGCTGAAGTTAGTGCAGATGACACCCTGTCCCAAACAAGAAACCCCCAGCCCCAGCCAGGATTCCTGTTTCTCGCTATCAAATAGGCACCTGATACTTGTACAAGTAGGTGTAGTGCAGATAGATCATTCTAGGCACAACGCTGTTCATACAGCAGTAGCAGTAGAAATGAAATATTAATACGTCGTAGGAAAAAAAGGAAGAAACCGGAATAATACTGGCCGAGGCTTAATTTCTTATTCGAGAAAGGGTGAGTTCCTCACGACACTCCCTTCAGCACAGCGCCTCTCAATCGTCTTCTTTTCCTAGCAAGGTATCAGCACTACTCTACAAGTAGTGCTGTATCACATAGACTAACATGTACAACGGCAAGCATCACCAACCAGCCGCAAAGCAGTGATTTTTTCATGCGTTTGTTATACAAATGTTGTCGTCGCTATACAACGCGTTTCTTTTGCGCACGTTGAACTCCTTGGCGTGTACCGAATGAATGAAGTAGGGCTTTCGGTGACAATATATATTCGACTGGAAAACGATGCGGGTGGTTCCGCCAAAAAAGACGACACGTCGAACACCACCAAAAATAGGACCCATGTAACTCCAGTTCAACCAAATGATTGGCGACGCCTTTGAAAAAGCTTCCTTCTTCCAATATAGACACTCCTGTGTGGTGTGCGTCTTGTCACCGAACCGTTCTTGCCGCCCGGCGACATCCAGCATCCCCATCATGCCCGGCAAAGGAAGAGAAATAACAGGGGGGTGGGGAATAGCTACGAGTAGGTACCAGGTAACGCCCCCCCCCCCCCCCTTCTTCGTTCCCTATCCCCAGGGATGGAAAAAAAGGAAAACATGGGAAGGGAAAAACAAAACAAAAAGAGGTCGCAGTTTTGTCGACAACGGTGCTAGTATCGCTGTTGAGCTCCCGCCCCAGAGATGAAACAGACGATCAAACCGAGGTCCACACAAAAAGAAACCGCCGGCTCGCAAAAAAAGCAGAAAAAAAAAAAAAAAAATCGTACGGTCTACACTCTGTGAATTAACAAAACGCAAACTCGACCCGATACTGCAGACGCTAACCTACCACATCAAGATGGGCCGTAGTATCAAGCGACGATCAGGGGCGTAGACCCTACTATCTGTGCACTTTTCACGTTCACACCGCGACCTCGACCGCTTTCCGTCTGATCTAATCGTTTTCCCAGTTCTGCAGGCCTCGGGCCAGTGCTTTTCTGGCGGCACATTGCATTGGGGCCGCCCGTCCCTCCCACGCGGGGCAGGGTGAGCCTCCTGCTACGCGCCTTCTTGTCGACGGTGGCCGCAGTGAAAGAAAATCTGAGGGGCCCGGAGTCGGTCCTTGGGCTTCTTGGGCATCGGCTGGCGGCGCCAAACTACCCAGCCTCATCCCTGCCGCCGCCGCCAAAATCCAACATATCTGCAACTGCTGCCGACACGCCTGCACCTCCCGCTGCGCCCCCTCTTTCACTGCCGCCACGAACGCCACGAACGCCAACAATACCTGCCCCAGACCAACTCCGCGGAACAAGAGGGGAAACAACGTTACCAACAACACCCGCAAACATCGCGCCCCCCTCAGCTTCCTGCAACCTAGCACGCAATGCAGCATGCCGTTGACCAACAGAGATAATCGTGTTCTTAACGTTGGCGTGCCCTTTGATTTCATCGTAGTGATTCTGAAGTAGTTGGGAGGTCGACAAGACGAACCGGCCCCTCACCCCGAGCATCAGGTCCCCACAATCTCTGAGAAAGGTCGATTATTTCACCAGTGTCTGCCACGTCAAGAGCAGCGACCCACCCAGGGAACATCGGGCTATCCGGTGACCAGCTGACCGTGTCGTTTTAGATCATCTCAACCTCAAACTGCTCGTAGCACGCTCCAATCTCCTTCGGCAGTCCGCGGTTCTTCGCAGCCATCCCAATATAATCCAGCGATGATTGAACTCCAGGCGAATCGAGTGGGCCAGCGCAGGAGACGCGCAACAGTAGCCTGCGGACATAACGATGAAAACCCATTAAAAAGAGGTAAACAGTAACAGCAGGCTGAAAAAATAGTCAACAGATGTGCGTCAGGTCCATGATAACACGAATTACCTGGCTGACTTCCAAGCCGAGGAAAAAACTCAACATGTTACAGTACAAACAATGCAACAAACAAAACCGTGCGGTATACTTGACGGCAAATACTATGAGCATCGGGTTATGACGCGAGGCCAATGTGATGGGTGAAAATGGTTGCTGTACTTGCTAGTGATAGAAGAGTCACGCAAAACACACAGACCAAGCCCCTGTACTGTTGGTACATCCGACACAGCGACGAGTGGTGATCCCCGCTCTACTTTTCCCTGTTGCGTAGTACAGCGGCACGCCGTCAGGCTTGCTTAGAAACCAGCTTCGATGTGCTTGCGGAGCAGCTTCACGACCTCCAGTGCTTTCGGGCGCGGGATAATTTATCCCCATTTCGCATCGATCACGTCGCAGAACTAACTGATCACTCACTGAATCAAAGCGAGTCAACAACCGTGTCCGCTCGGGCACCAACCGCCGACAATTCCGCAAGAAACACGTCCAGTTCATCTCTACTTCGTATATACTTTGCTACCTATTCCAATGCCATTTTTTGCGCTCGAAGAGCACTTTCTACCTGAAGTTGGAAGCGAGATCGGCATGAGCGTATTGGTCACGATACATGACCTAGTACAGGCATTGTTTTCGATGAGAGCTAAAGTCTCTCCATATCACTGATCCGAACAACGATACAAGTGACGTCAAAATCACTTGCCTCCTTGATGTCTTCCAGATTTAACGATAACGCAAGCATCTCTCAACCAAGCCATGGAGGGCTTGAAGGCGCCGTGACTCTTTTTCACCCGGAGCGAGATACGTCGGAAGCGCGTGGAAGGTATCCAGGCGAACCTTGAGCATGTGTGGGCCATCTCCCTATACAGTTGAGCAACAATCAACGTGAATTCAGAACACTCGAACAGAAAAAAATCAGGGTAGTCCTCGGGAAAATTCCCGAGGTAATTTTCCCGTGCTGTACGTCGGTCCCGGTACTCGGCGGAATACCGTCATATTTGGGCAAACCGTGTACCGCCGAAGGCGGTACCGTCAAAAGTCGAAAAACCGTCAACCGTTTAAAAAGTACCGTCATTTTGCAGCACCGCCATAAAAGTACTGTCAAATAAGCGAAGTACCGTTTCCCGTTTAGAAAAACCGTCATATTCAGAACCGTCAAAGATTGTAGGGTGATGGTTTTCATTGAATGTTTTCATGTTTTAGGTTTTATTGTTTTATTGTTTACAGTAGTAGTATTGTTTTATTGTCTTATTTTGGTGCTAAATGTCTAAATGTTGTTTCGCGTGAGGCTGGTGAGTTTGTCAGCTTGACGGTTCGACGATTAGTCTAGCCTCTATTCGTCCGTTCTATATAGGTATGCAGGCACATCAGCGGGGTGGTGCCGGCATGCTTGATCGCCGCCCGGCAGGTACTGTCAAGTATTTCGTCATTCGTAATTCTGTATTTCTCAGTGGCGGAACCGTCATATTTCAGTACCCTCAAAAAAGTACCGTCAAATTTGGCAGAACCGGGACCGGTACCGTCGTTTTGCAGTACCGCCAAAAAAGTACCGTCAAATATCGAAAAACCGTCTACCGTCTAGAAAATACCGTCACTTTTCGATACCGCCGAAAAAGTACCGTCAAATTCGGCGATACCGTGTACCGCCAAAAGTGGTACCGTGAGAAATCGAAATACCGTCAACCGTTTGAAAAGTACCGTCATTTCGCAATACCGTCCGATCTGGTACCGTAAAAAAAAACGGTACCGAGGACTACCCTGAAAAAAATCGTATACGTGTACAAAGCGCACATTGACGCCGAGCAGATTTCAGAAACAAACAAAACATATTTGCCGCCTCTACTTGTACAGCACTCACGTCGTCCTGTTCGACATTGCCACCGATCCCGTCTCCAGCTCCTAGGTCGCAAGCGCGGTCGTGACCAACATCAAAGTCATACCCGTCGCCACCGTCCTCTTCGCCCTCGTCCGAGTCCGCATCATCTAAGAAAAAAAAAAAAAAAAAAGTTTGGCTTGTTTGGCGAAAAATAAAAACGTGAGCAAGAAAATGAGGAACGCACTGTGGGCAGGGCGTCAGACAAGTTGTGGGCAAGGCGTCAGACAAGTCAGCTCAATTTCTTCCTAGGACGGGGTAGGGCCTTACCTAGCGAGCCCACCACGTGGCGAGGTGCTTCGGTAGCGAACCAGTCGGCGTCATCGTTGTAAGCGGCACTTGCATTCGGGTTCGGCCACGGTGCCGGTGTCGCAGGGGGGGCTGTCCAATCGGCCGCAAGGCGAACATGGGTAACGTCCCGCAGAACAAGCCTGTCACCACCGCCGTCGCAGAATTCCTTCATCGTCACACGACCTACACTCGCGGAGGAAGGTGCCTACTTGTGAGCTGGGTACGTAGCAGGCTTGACCGCGTCGCTCACTTTGAATACGACGCCCTTCTGGCCGCCAGATTGACGTGATTGAGGACGCCACCGAAGCAAATATCCAGCGGCAGTCTCAAGGCCCTGTACGTTCCCAACACCAACACAACTGGCATGGTTGTTTCTCTGGAGTCGCACCTGGAGTTCCATCGTAAAATAGCCCAGGTTTGGGGGGTGATGCCAGGTTTGGTCGCTTGTGATGCGGATGTGCCGTGCATGTTGTTCATTTTGATGGAGTAAAGGCCTCCATAAATGTGGTACAAAACACCCCAATCGCATCTGTGTTCCCGGCGGCAAAATGGTCGGACCCGGGCCGCATATGGGATCCTTCCATATCTCGTTCTCCACGTAGACGAGAACGGACGCGTAAGCATCGAGGCAGGCATACCCTACCCGTGACGGCACCGTAAGCATTTCAAAATGCAACCATCATTAACATTCCACCTACAAGCAGATTCAAGAGCACGGCGTGTGAACAGTGGAGCACCAGAGAGTGTGCAGTGTTGGTGGTAAGATGCGACAGCTAATCTTCGTGATGGTGATTGACTGCTGAGGATCTGATGTGAGGTGTGAATGTTATTTAGATCCGAAGACAGCAGGGGTTTCCATTTATCTTTTTCTGGATTCTGGTATGGGATTCGGGGATGAAGTTAAGATCGCTGGTTTCTTGTGTTTTGGAGCTAATACAACAACTTATCTCTCTTTTTTTCTAGCACCTGAACGGTGCTGACCAGCCCACCTCAGTCAAGGGGGGATACCTTCTGGTCAGTATACCTGCCTGGCTTAGGCGTGTCTACAGGCGCCAAAAATCAAGCTGGCAACAAAAGACGTTCGATAATCTACAACGAGCGTGAACAGGACACGCGCATAGCTAACTGGGGTAGTATCACCAGTTGGGCGTTGAGGGGAGAACTCCGGCGAGACAAGCGGAAGGTCGGGTCTGTGGGCAACTCTTTCCCAAGCATACTATTAATAGACACTATACTCGCCAGCGAAAGAGATGTCGCCTGCACCCAACATGCTTTCGCATGAGTCAGCGCGTCCACAGCAGTGTTCGCGGCTTTGACCTCATCCAAATACGTCGCGTCTGACTTGGTGCTGAGGCCAGGTCTACCATGATATCCTGGGTACCAAATCACGCTGGATTTCACCTTGCTGCTTGAGAAACGCAAGCGAGAATTTTCGAATTGAATACGCCTTGTGCCAGCTGCGAATTGCCGAACCAAGAAACACGACTGACACAATTGTACCAGGTGCCAGTTATCATGTACCAGTCATCATATGCTCAGAGCTATACATCACGTATACGAGTGTACAAGCTGCGACAGCAAACAAGCTTCAGCAGCAGCAATAGCTTCAAAATAGATGGGGAAATTAGCCACGCTGTTATTTACACGAAAATATGAAACTCGGGATACGTTATACTGAAGTTAATGTAGAATAATGTAGAGTGCACCCTCTCCCAAATAAGAAAGCCAGCCTAGGTAAGTATTCGTGTACCTGGTACATTTTACTAATACGAGGTGTGTCCTGTACCACTGCATCTGGTACCTGGCACACGATTAATCTGAGGTCAGGTATGGTATATACTTCGTACCAGGTACCAGGTATCGCATGCTCAGAGCTATGATACCTGGTACCCCTGGTAGATTCGAGTACAACCAGCAGCGCACAAGCAGCAGGAGCAGTAGCCTACAATGAGTACAAAACATCTACATACCTGGTACGACTCGTACCTCGCATCCAAATAGCATTGCCGCGGACAAGCTGCTGATGCACAGCAGCACAGGGCACGTAAAAATGCAAAAATAAACCTGATAATAAGAAAGCCAGGGTGATATTTAGCTACCGGGATACTTAAGAAGCTCGGGGGTCAGTATACTGAAGTTCTCTCACAGAGAACAAACCCTCCTGCCTCTGCCAAATACGAAAGCCAAGCTACTGCTGCAGGTCAGGATTTCCGTGCCTTGTACGAATATACAGCAGCAGTACTAGAGGAGTACAAGACACCCACCTTGTCGTATTACATGATTAAAGGTGCAGTAATAAGAAAGCCAAGGTGCTATTTTCAGGAAAATAATAAACAGCTCGGGAGCTGTTATACTCACGTCAGTGTAGAACGTCTCCCCTCGCAAGTAAGAAAGCCAGCCTGCCGCAGGTACCGCAGGTATGCATGTTTCTTATCTGGTCTGGTGTCCTGTACTGCTACTGTACCATATGGTACTAGGTATGAGATTCGTCCGTACAGCAGCAGGTAACAAACAGAAGTCCACGATAGGACCACTCACATCCGGCCTTGTGTAGCGTAGCTGGTAGGGCTGTAAGGAAGCTACCTCACCCCCTTGGTTCCCCCCCTTGACGTGATTTCTGCTGGTCTTGACAGAATAGTGCTCTTGATCTCGATGAATCGACGCTGCCCTGGTTCGCTGCTGTCAAAATAGATGAAGTTGCACTTTGCTGTGGTTTGCTCTCCCGAGCGGATTCATCACCGCTGCCTCCACGCTACTTCCATCGCTGCCTCCACCGTCACGACCTCCGCCGCAGCTGCCTCCAATGTCCCCACCGCTCCGCCGCTGCTGCCTCTAATGCCCCCACCGCTGCCTCCGCCATCACTACCCACCTCGTCGCATCGACAGATTGCAGGCTCCAAGAAACGAAACCAGCCACACTACAACTGCTGCTACAAGGAGGCGCCTTGGCCCGGGACCACGGAAACGAGCCTGGTGGTCGTAGGCTAGGAGAACCGCAAGCTCGAGTCTCGAGCCTCTTGGTCTTTTGCTCTCCCAAAAAAAGGAGTTTGTAGAAAAATAATAGCCTTTTACATTCGTACGGGAAACAGGGGCCAGGGGTTTTCGACAAGTTTTTCAGTTTCCTTTTTTTCACACGCACCAGCGCAGATTGCAGGCAGGCGCGCTGGCCCGGGTTGGCTCGCTGACCCGGGCCGGCGTGCCGGAGAGGAGTGCTGTGGAAGGCAGGGTGTGGATCGGTGGTGGGCCGACCTCGATCTACAACAGCCGATCCGCCCTCCCTCCCGGCGCTTGTTGTTTTCGAAGATTCTGCTTCTGGTCGGAAATTGAAATGGTGAGAGCCCAATATTTCGCCTCTCTTCATCGATTTTGATTGAGTTTCAATGAGCCACGAACGAGCGGTGGGTAGGCTGACTCCATTCAAGCAGATTTCCAGCCAATGTCGCGCTAATGTTGTACACTCGTATGCCACGACAGCAAGTGATACCCCCGAGAAGATAGATCATGCTGGCGCCGTTGGTGTGTTCCGATCGGTAGGGGTGTTGCAACTTCGTTTTGATCGTCGTCGTGGAGACTGCTGTGCGCTATACGCATGCTCCTGCTTTGCCCCCTTCTGCTTTTTTTTCGCGCGCGGAGTTATTCTGCCACTACTGCTTGCTGCTGCTGTGGACAAAAAGTGACACTCGAGCTCGATTTTCGGTGTGCGAGGAAGGTGATATATCATGATATTGCGAGTATGATGCGAGTACGAGGCTGAAGGTAGCAGTCCCGCCCGTGGTATATCACGACTCGTGTGACGCGTATCATAGGCTGGGGTCTCTTTCGATTATATGGGGCCGGCGTGCCCGAGAGGGGCTCGCCCGGCTGGTATCCGACAAGTAAGTAAGTATTCATAGAATTTTGCGTCTTGGCTGCCAGGTGCCACAAAAAATGACCATTGTTTTTTCGTTTTTCGACGAAACGAGAGCCAGGAGTTGTGTCGTACGGCTGTGATACGAGGAAAGCACTCTCGTAAAGGAATGAAATTCATTGCGGATGCTAACACTGTGCCTATGCTCGCCACGGATCTTCTCCCTGCCCTCTTGCCTGGAAATGACCGCCCTGGTTGCGCCTGAGCGCGTGCGACCGTCGACGCACTTATGGGTCCACATGTATGTCCACACACATGTTTATTGCTGTCTGAAAACATACTAATAATATGGATCATGGCTGAAGATATGATACATGGCGTTATGAGAAACCCGTTTTACCAGGTACCTCGTACCTGGCTGGCTGGCTGGCTGGCTGGCTGATTTTATATTTTTTTTTTAGCCCGCTTCAAAAACTCATTGAATTATCGTACTCTATCTCCAAGTGCTTTGTCCCCAAGTCGGGAGTGCGGTGCTGTCATAAGTTTGTCCTACAAAACGTACTGGTAACTGATACGACGTACCTCGTACTGGTACGATGTATTCTTTTTTTTTTTTTTTTTTGCACCCTTCTGCTTTCCAGGTTCTGGACAAGCCGTGGTCGCAGGTGTCGTCCCTTTTCCCCCCCGGTTCTTGCCTTCAATTTGTATCGCGCATAGAGTTCAGCAATCCCACTGCTCGTCGATTTTTCATCGAGTGTTGCTCACTCACGCTCCCGCGCTTTCCGCAAGTCAATTTGTGCACAAGAAAAAGTCCTCGCGAATTTATACAAGTATAAGGATGCACTCGGGGGGGCTCGAACTCGCGAAGCAGACCTATACCAGGCTCGAGGATAACCTGATGCGCCACCGTGGCGACCGGTATATTTACGTGCGAGTACAACAGCAGTGCTTAGTTGGTGACAGCACGTACATACATACCATGGTATCGTATAGACTAAGTAATAAGGTGCAACGGGCACGAAGGTATCGAGAACTACATACTGCAGGCAGCAATGTACTATGCAGCAGTGTCGGCGTTCCCGATGGAGTATGATAACAGTAGGTGATTATCGTCCCTACTAACGCTAACGTCGAGGTCGTTGGTTCAAATCTCACCGAGTGTACACTACGTACTTGTGCTCGTAGGGACTTTTTCTAGCGCCAAAAATGACTAGCGAAAAGCGCGAGAGCGTTATTTAGCAATAATATTTGATAGAAACCGGCGAGTGTTAAGATACGGCCTCTCTAAGGCTAAAAAAGTGAGTACTCTCCGAGGACCTGATCAATTGGCAGACCTGCAGGGGACACTCTGTGTCCCCGCCCAATACCCTTACACGAGCATAAAAAACTGAAGAACTGGGAATAATGCTGAACCCTTTGCGCGATAAAAATGAAGGCATGTGCCGGGGGGGGGGGGGGAAGGTGTTACTATAAGGCTTAGTTTGGGTAAGCTACTATTGGTTAACCTTTTGCAAGTGGTCAAACGGACTAATACCCCACTATAATAATTCCTTTCCAAATGGCGTCGTTGACAGACCATGTTTTTTTCGGGTTATGGATTCGAATCCCACCTTCCACAATAATAATAAACTTTTTCAGACTTTCCCCCATGTTGAACTTGAAAAATAACAAAGGGAAGACACCGACCGGTGACCTCGGCTTGCCCAGAAGGTCGGCGAGGGTAAAACTTCTAGTCTAATGGGTTGAGCTGGAGAGTGAAAATGCTGCTGAATGAATAAATAAAAAAAGGGTTTCCAGCTGTAAAGGCGTTAACCCCGGGTCGTGGGAATGTCATTCTTGCTCCGCAATACTGCTGTACCAGGTATGTTTTGTTTTTTCTGGCTAGAAGGCCATGAGATTAGTCATCGGGTGGCGCTTTCTCTGTAACAGTTGTTGTCGGAATCAGCTTTCGCGTCAGAGGGTGTGCAGATCTCCTCATGCACGTCAAGAGCCTCAGAAAGAAAAGGGCACGCCTCTGTTATACGAACCGCACCGTAGAATGTGTCGAAGGTAGTAGATGGGATGAACAAAAAAAAAAAAAGGAAGAATAAAAAGAGTGTTTAGTTCTGCTAGCATTCATTGGCAGTTATCGAGGTGCAAAACCCCCAAGATACTGCCAGTGTATGTGCAGTATGCTCTGTATGAGCGGTATCGAATACGGAAATGCTGCCATTGTGTGCGACACCTCCAGTATTCCACTACGAACATACTTTACAACCTCGTGAAAGCTGGGAGCATCTGTGCAATAGCGAGGTGCCCCGAAGCACATACATATAATACATACCAGGTAGCCAACAGTACCAAGCACATTTTCGGGACGTTTCACCTGTAACCTTTTTCTTGCCTTCATTTTGGCGCTGTCCTTTTTCTCAGTTCTGTCCTCGGGCTGACCACGCGAGCCGAGGGAACCGACCGGCTGGGTGCTGCCGACGGCGCCAAGCCATTGTTTAGGTAAGACAGTAGAGCTATCATACACACGTGCATGTGGTCTGCAATGTAATGTCATTTGGGAGTTTTTGATCCGACGGGGACTCCTCTTTGCAGCCTCGCGTGCTCGATTTTTCATGTCCCGCCCAACGACGGGAATCTCAGAAGAATAGAGAATAATTGCTACTGTACCTGTTGGTAATCGGTGGTTTTGAGGTACGACCTTAAGTCGATTTTGTTGGGATAGGGTGGGTTGGGTTGGGTTGGGTTGGGTCGGGTTGCGTTGGGTTGGGCTGGGCTGGGCTGGACTGGGTTAGGCTGTGTCTTTCCTGGTTCCCACATACGCGTACATTAGTAGTTCGTACAGCTGACGGCAGTTGCAAACATCCACCAGCGCGAGTTCTTAGCGAGAGTTACTACAGCATATTTTGCCCAATGTTCTGTACATACGAATACAGTAAACTCTACCGTTAGGCCCTATGATTGCCCTTATTTTGCGCCATAACTGAGAACCCGCAAGCAAGGCTCCCTCCCCCGTCCTTAAAACGATAGTAATCGCCTACCTTGGTATTAATAGTTTTTGCTTGCGCGAAGTGGTCAGCTCTGCACTTCCCGATTCGACGTGCTGGGTCGAGCTGCGATTACTTGTGTCATATCTAAAAAATACTATTATTCCATGGTACAGAATCATGCGCTGCAGCTCGATAACGCCTCCAAGAAAGCTACAGTTCAGCGGTACCAGGGTATACGTACTCATAGACAGCGATGATGGACCGTTTACGTGTGATTTGTTTTTTCTCGTTCCTTCCGGCTCTGCGTTACCCTTGACTTTATTTCGTCTTATCTCAGCTCTGAGTTCTTATGCCCGCCCCCCCTTCCTGTCCTTCCGGCTACAGCAGTAGTAATCGCCTTGTTTTGTGCCGGTCCTTTTAATTTTTCGTTGGGGTCATCTTGTTTTCCAGTGCTCAACGACTTACTTACGTCGACTTGTGCTGACCCCAGTCGTAGCTCATTGACATGCACTGCCCCGTCCCTAGTGTGCACAAGATAAAACCGCGCGTGCCGATACTGGGGTCCAAAGTCAGGACTCAGCACCAAATGGTGCGCAGCTAGCACTTACACCGCTGTTGCCACCAGCTCGAACTGCGCGTTTTAGTAAACAGTCGCCCCTCAGCTATTAATAGAGCAGGTACATTCTTGTCAGATTTTGTAAACTTCCAATTAAATAACCACACAAAAACGATTTGGAACGCGCTCAGTAGGTACACTTGTCCTGTCTTGTTTTTTTTTCTCTTGTCATGTCTTGTCTTGTCTTGTCTTGTCTTGTCTTGTCTTGTCTTGTCTTGTCTTGTCTTGTCTTGTCTTGTCTTGTCTTGTCTTGTCTTGTCTTGTCTTGTTTTTCCTTGTCTTGTCTTGTCTTGTCTTGTCTTTGTCTTGTCTCTGTCCAGTCTTTGTTTTTGTCTTGTCTTGTCTTGTCTTTTCTTGTCTTGTCTTTGTCTCGTCTTGTCTTGTCTTTGTCTTGTCTTTGTCTTGTCTCGGCTTGCCTCACCTCGCTCACTCTGCTGTACTTTTCTCCTGTACTGTTCTGCATCATCGTGCACGCTTGATTGATCCTCATGTCGATTTTGCACCTGTCTGTCTGCGCCTTGTTGTTTCCCCTTGTGTCCGCGTTGGTTATGACTGTAGGTGCTTGCAAGGACGTACAACGCGGCCGTGAGAGGAGGCCCAGACCGCAGACCCTATGCTGGAATCCGCCGCCCTTCGTCCGAGCTGCGCTGTAATCATCAGATGGAGTTGGGGATGGAGAACATGTGTGTGTTTGTGCGTGATTTTGAGCGTGTGCTGTAGAAATATTGCCCCCGCCCGACAGGGTTCATTTTGACTTACTTTGGCTTATGTTCAAAATGGATGCTACCGGTATGTGTGGAGATGCCTCCACCGGCTTATTGTGTTGGCGTTTTTTTAGGTTATTTGGCATGCACGTCACAAAGAAAATCAAGAAAAAAGAGACAAAAAAAAATGTGGGAAGGAGGAGGGACGGTGGGGGTGGGGCGGGCACACACGTGTAGACGTGATGGAGGCGGTGTGGGCATGGCTGTCATGTCGTCTTCTTGTCTGGCCGACTCCTTTGTGGAAGATCGCGTTCGACTGTACATTGACGACTCCGGTGCTACTGTAGTGTTGCCCGCCTCGCTTCCACCCCCCGGCCCCCACGGGGAGGGGGGGCAGCACACGTACGTCGTGTAGACGTGATGCAGGCGATGGGCGTGGTGGCCATATCGCGTGGAGACATGAGCGAATAGATGATGGAGGGATGGATGGATGGATGGATGGATGATGGACGGATGGATGGATGGATGGATGGATGGATGGATGTATTGATTGGTCGGTGTCTTTGTATATTGCTTGCATTGGTGGAGACGCTGCTCACCCGTCCTGTTTCGTTTTTGTTTTTGGGAGAAACGATAGTGATCTCTCGCTGTTTTTCTTCTTTTGTTTTTGCGGAGGAATTGAACCCACCCTCATATATATATATTTTTTTGCTGTTTTGCGTTCTTTTTCTTTTTCCCCGACCGAGACGTTTTTTTTTCTGTTTTGCTTTCTGTTTTTTTTCTTCACCTATAGGAAATGATCCTGACCCGAATGTATATGCGGTGCACACAGTAGTGCTTTACATTTGGAGAGGGAATCACTATTACAGTAGTTACTATTAATAGGAGGAAATTGGTTATTTACGATAACGCGTTTTTTTCGTTAGGGAGAGGTTGCGCCTCCTCGCCCGTGACCCTTTTTTTTTCCTTTTTTTGTACATGTGGGGGAGAGGAGAAGGGAGGAGATGGCTTTTGTCCGCCGTAGCATTTGATTTGTTAGCGATGGAAGGTAGCCTGTAGAGGTGTTCCCCACCCACGCCTCGGGCACGCCTTGCGTCCTAAATATGGACAATATATATGCTGCAGGGTTTGTGTTAGTACATGCGTAATATTATGTACTGTAATGTAGTACAGTGGTCTACAGTAAGATGCATCGCTCTTAATAGTAGGCATTTCAGCATGTTATGTCTACTATTGTTGAGGCTGGCAGGAACAAGCGCGTGAGCCAATTTCACGACGTTGTTTTTTTCGCCCACCTGGTGCAGTATCAGCTAAAGGACGGAAGTCGCGTGCCACTGTGTTTGAGGAACGCTTTCTTTCATGTATGCTGTGTTGACGTTGCAGGAAGGGGCCGATCGGGCGGTGTTAGCTCTGTTCCGGGCCGGTGTGCGCACTGTATTATATGATACGTGCGGCATACCTTGCCCGGGTCGAGAGCATGTTATGTCTTGTATTGGGGATCGCGGGGTCGGGAGGAGCATGCCGGGTGTTGGAGCAGAAGTCATGCGGTGTTCTTCGTCCGGGCTAGTGTGCGTAGTGTACGTGCGTTGCACCGTGTCGAGGAGGAGAATTTGCCGCACTTCGGGACCTTTTAATGCTCCCGTCCCTTTGTGGCTTTCTTGTTGGAGCCTGGGGCTGCTTAATCATCCGGGCGCCGCATTTCGGGACCTTTTAGAGCTGCCGTCCATATGCGGTGTTATTGTTGGGGGCTGGCGCTGCTTTGTCAGCCGGCGACTGGTACGCGCTGTATAGCTGTTGTAAGTGCGTTACACCATGCCGGGAGTGAGCTTGTTGCGGGCTTTCCGCCCCCCCCCCCTCCCCCCCCCCCCCCGTCTTTGTTTTGCTGTTGTTACATTTTTTGTATATTTCTGCTTCTTCATTCCTCTTTTTTCACGCGCTTTGTATTTTAGTAGTTGTTTAAAAACCGACCGAGCGCGTGTATTATGTATGTCTCATGCATTTGTAAGTGCTGTACGCCCCGGTGTGTTTGCCGCCCCTCCACACTGCGTCCCGGCTGTGGGCTAAACGAACACTGGGCACACCAGCAGCAGCCAGCGCTCTCTGGGTTGTTTTGTGTCTTTTACAGCACAAGTGGATGAGTGGGGGGGGTTTGAGGGAAAGGGAGAAGGAGGGATTGAAAGAGAAAGCTATCGAGGAACGTCGAAAAGGCAGGGGTAGATGATGGAGGGCGCAGACATGCATGATGTGTATGATGAGCACGATAGTTTTGACATGTATTATGTCTGTTCTTTGTAGTGTGTGGAAGCTGGTTGGCTAGAGTCAGCAGCGGCTCAACCAATTTTTCATTTTCGCTTTCTTTTACACACCCATTCACTGGTCTGATAAGATTGAGGGATCTGCCGGCAGTGTGGTGAGTGTGCTTTTGTATTTCTAGAGCGGTGAAGTTTGTATGGCTTAAGGTAGGTTGTTTAGGTCGTGGCGTGGGCAATGTAGATGGATGTAATACCTAGTAGATGTTGCGTATGTACGTTCATTGCAAGGAGGAGCAGGTTTTGTACCAATTCATATGAATGGACGTCGATGAAGTGGTCAATTGTTGCATTGGGGGATGATGCGCAAAGGGTAACAGAGAAAATGCCGATTGGAGGAGACAATCAGCATCACGTCAGAGCGAGAAGCATTCGACGTGACAGATGGATAACCTTGGCATCCGAACCAAACCTGATGTGGGCAATGTAGATAGATGTAATACCTAGTAGATGTTGCGTATGTACGTTCATTGCAAGGAGGAGCAGGTTTTGTACCAATTCAAGGGAATGAACATCGATGAAGTGGTCATTATTTGATTGGGGGATGATGCGCAAAGGGTAACAGAGAAAATGCCGATTGGAGGAGACAATCAGCATCACGTCAGAACGAGAAGCATTCGACGTGACAGATGGATAACCTTGGCATCCCAACAAAATCTGGTGTGGGCAATGTAGATGGATGTAATACCTGGTAGATGTTGCGTATGTACGTTCATTGCAAGGAGGAGCAGGTTTTGTACCAATTCGAATGAATGAACAGGTCGATGGAGTGGTCATTATTTGATTGGGGGATGATGCACAAAGGGTAACAGAGAAAATGCCGATTGGAGGAGACAATCAGCATCACGTCAGAGCGAGAAGCATTCGACGTGACAGATGGATAACCTTGGCATCCCGACCAAACCTGGTGTGGGCAATGTAGATGGATGTAATACCTAGTAGATGTTGCGTATGTACGTTCATTGCAAGGAGGAGCAGGTTTTGTACCGATTCAAATGAATGAACGTCGATGAAGTGGTCATTATTTGATTGGGGGATGATGCGCCAAGGGTAACAGAGAAAATGCCGATTGGAGGAGACAATCAGCATCACGTCAGAGTGAGAAGCATTCGACGTGACAGATGGATAACCTTGGCATCCCAACAAAATCTGGTGTGGGCAATGTAGATGGATGTAATACCTAGTAGATGTTGCGTATGTACGTTCATTGCAAGGAGGAGCAGGTTTTGTACCGATTCAAATGAATGAACGTCGATGAAGTGGTCATTATTTGATTGGGGGATGATGCGCAAAGGGTAACAGAGAAAATGCCGATTGGAGGAGACAATCAGCATCACGTCAGAGTGAGAAGCATTCGACGTGACAGATGGATAACCTTGGCATCCCAACAAAATCTGGTGTGGGCAATGTAGATGGATGTAGTACCTAGTAGATGTTGCGTGTGTATGTGCATTGCAAGGAGGAGCAGGTTTTGTACCAATTCAGTTAAGTGAACGTCGATGAAGTACCAATTCAAATGAATGGACGTCGATGAGGTGGTCATTATTTGATTGGGGGATGACGCGCAAAGGGTAACAGAGAAAATGCCGATTGGAGGAGACAATCAGCATCACGTCGGAGTGAGAAGCATTCGACGTGACAGATGGATAACCTTGGCATCCGAACAAAACCTAGTGTGGGCAATGTAGATAGATGTAATACCTAGTAGATGTTGCGTATGTACGTTCATTGCAAGGAGGAGCAGGTTTTGTACCAATTCATATGAATGAACATCGATGAAGTGGTCATTATTTGATTGGGGGATGATGCGCCAAGGGTAACAGAGAAAATGCCGATTGGAGGAGACAATCAGCACCACGTCAGAGTGAGAAGCATTCGACGTGACAGATGGATAACCTTGGCATCCCAACAAAACCTTGTGTGGGCAATGTAGATGGATGTAATACCTAGTAGATGTTGCGTATGTACGTTCATTGCAAGGAGGAGCAGGTTTTGTACCAATTCAAATGAATGGACGTCGATGAAGTGGTCATTATTTGATTGGGGGATGATGCGCAAAGGGTACCATAGAAAATGCCGATTGGAGGAGACAATCAGCATCACGTCAGAGCGAGAAGCATTCGACGTGACAGATGGATAACCTTGGCATCCCAACAAAAACTGATGTGGGCAATGTAGATAGATGTAATACCTAGTAGATGTTGCGTATGTGCGCTCATTGCAAGGAGGAGCAGGTTTTGTACCAATTCAAATGAATGGACGTCGATGAAGTGGTCATTATTTGATTGGGGGATGATGCGTAAAGGGTAACAGAGAAAATGCCGATTGGAGGAGACAATCAGCATCACGTCAGAGCGCTAAGCATTCGACGTGACAGATGGATAACCTTGGCATCCCAACAAAACCTGATGTGGGCAATGTAGATGGATGTAATACCTAGTAGATGTTGCGTATGTACGTTCATTGCAAGGAGGAGCAGGTTTTGTACCAATTCAAATAAATGAACGTCGATGAAGTGGTCATTATTTGATTGGGGGATGATGCGCAAAGGGTAACAGAGAAAATGCCGATTGGAGGAGACAATCAGCATCACGTCAGAGCGCTAAACATTCGACGTGACAGATGGATAACCTTGGCATACCAACAAAATCTGGTGTGGGCAATGTAGATGGATGTAATACCTAGTAGATGTTGCGTATGTACGTTCATTGCAAGGAGGAGCAGGTTTTGTACCAATTCAAATAAATGAACGTCGATGAAGTGGTCAATTGTTGCATTGGGGGATGATGCGCAAAGGGTAACAGAGAAAATGCCGATTGGAGGAGACAATCAGCATCACGTTAGAGCGAGAAGCATTCGACGTGACAGATGGATAACCTTGGCATCCCAACAAAACCTGGTGTTGGCAATGTAGATGGATGTAATACCTAGTAGATGTTGCGTGTGTACGTTCATTGCAAGGAGGAGCGGGTTTTGTACCATTTCAATTTAATGAACGTCGATGAAGTGGTCATTATTTGATTGGGGGATGATGCGTAAAGGGTAACAGAGAAAATGCCGATTGGAGGAGACAATCAGCATCACGTCAGAGCGAGAAGCATTCGACGTGACAGATGGATAACCTTGGCATCCCAACAAAACCTGGTGTGGGCAATGTAGATGGGTGTAATACCTTGTAGATGTTGCGTATGTACGTTCATTGCAAGGAGGAGCAGGTTTTGTACCAATTCAAATGAATAAACGTCGATGAGGTGGTCATTATTTGATTGGGGGATGATGCGCAAAGGGTAACAGAGAAAATGCCGATTGGAGGAGACAATCAGCATCACGTCAGAGCGAGAAGCATTCGACGTGACAGATGGATAACCTTGGCATCCCGACCAAACCTGATGTGGGCAATGTAGATGGATGTAATACCTAGTAGATGTTGCGTATGTACGTTCATTGCAAGGAGGAGCAGGTTTTGTACCAATTCAAATGAATGGACGTCGATGAAGTGGTCATTATTTGATTGGGGGATGATGCGTAAAGGGTAACAGAGAAAATGCCGATTGGAGGAGACAATCAGAATCGCGTCAGAGCGAGAAGCATTCGACGTGACAGATGGATAACCTTGGCATCCCAACAAAATCTGGTGTGGGCAATGTAGATGGATGTAATACCTTGTAGATGTTGCGTGGGTACGTTCATTGCAAGGAGGAGCAGGTTTTGTACCAATTCAAATGAATGGACGTCGATGAAGTGGTCATTATTTGATTGGGGGATGATGCGCAAAGGGTAACAGAGAAAATGCCGATTGGAGGAGACAATCAGCATCACGTCAGAGCGAGAAGCATTCGACGTGACAGATTGATAACCTTGGCATCCCAACAAAACCTGATGTGGGCTATGTAGATAGATGTAATACCTAGTAGATGTTGCGTATGTACGTTCCTTGCAAGGAGGAGCAGGTTTTGTACCAATTTAAAGGACTGAATGTCGATGAAGTGGTCATTATTGGATTGGGGGGTGATGCGCAAAGGGTAACAGAGAAAATGCCGATTGGAGGAGACAATCAGCATCACGTCAGAGTGAGAAGCATTCGACGTGACAGATGGATAACCTTGGCATCCCAACAAAACCTGGTGTGGGCAATGTAGACAGATGTAATACCTAGTAGATGTTGCGTATGTACGTTCATTGCAAGGAGGAGCAGGTTTTGTACCAATTCAAATGAATAAACGTCGATGAAGTGGTCATTATTTGATTGGGGGATGATGCGCAAAGGGTAACAGAGAAAATGCCGATTGGAGGAGACAATCAGCATCACGTCAGAGTGAGAAGCATTCGACGTGACAGATGGATAACCTTGGCATCCCAACAAAACCTGATGTGGGCAATGTAGATAGATGTAATACCTAGTAGATGTTGCGTATGTACGTTCATTGCAAGGAGGAGCAGGTTTTGTACCAATTCAAATGAATAAACGTCGATGAAGTGGTCATTATTTGATTGGGGGATGATGCGCAAAGGGTAACAGAGAAAATGCCGATTGGAGGAGACAATCAGCATCACGTCAGAGCGAGAAGCATTCGACGTGACAGATGGATAACCTTGGCATCCCAACAAAATCTGGTGTGGGCAATGTAGATGGATGTAATACCTAGTAGATGTTGCGTATGTACGTTCATTGCAAGGAGGAGCAGGTTTTGTACCGATTCAAATGAATGAACGTCGATGAAGTGGTCATTATTTGATTGGGGGATGATGCGCGAAGGGTAACAGAGAAAATGCCGATTGGAGGAGACAATCAGCATCACGTCAGAGTGAGAAGCATTCGACGTGACAGATGGATAACCTTGGCATCCCAACAAAATCTGGTGTGGGCAATGTAGATGGATGTAGTACCTAGTAGATGTTGCGTGTGTATGTGCATTGCAAGGAGGAGCAGGTTTTGTACCAATTCAATTGAATGCACGTCGATGAAGTACCAATTCAAATGAATGGACGTCGATGAGGTGGTCACTATTTGATTGGGGGATGATGCGCAAAGGGTAACAGAGAAAATGCCGATTGGAGGAGACAATCAGCATCACGTCAGAGCGAGAAGCATTCGACGTGACAGATGGATAACCTTGGCATCCCAACAAAACCTGGTGTGGGCAATGTAGATGGATGTAATACCTTGTAGATGTTGCGTGGGTACGTTCATTGCAAGGAGGAGCAGGTTTTGTACCAATTCAAAGGAATGAACATCGATGAAGTGGTCATTATTTGATTGGGGGATGATGCGCAAAGGGTAACAGAGAAAATGCCGATTGGAGGAGACAATCAGCACCACGTCAGAGTGAGAAGCATTCGACGTGACAGATGGATAACCTTGGCATCCCAACGAAATCTGGTGTGGGCAACGTAGATGGATGTAGTACCTAGTAGATGTTGCGTGTGTATGTGCATTGCAAGGAGGAGCAGGTTTTGTACCAATTCAGTTGAATGAACGTCGATGAAGTACCAATTCAAATGAATGGACGTCGATGAGGTGGTCATTATTTGATTGGGGGATGATGCGCAAAGGGTAAGACAGAAAATGCCGATTGGAGGAGACAATCAGCATCACGTCAGAGTGAGAAGCATTCGACGTGACAGATGGATAACCTTGGCATCCCAACAAAATCTGGTGTGGGCAATGTAGATGGATGTAATACCTAGTAGATGTTGCGTATGTACGTTCATTGCAAGGAGGAGCAGGTCTTGTACCGATTTAATTGAATGAACGTCGATGAAGTGGTCACTATTTGATTGGGGGATGATGCGCAAAGGGTAACAGAGAAAATGCCGATTGGAGGAGACAATCAGCATCACGTCAGAGTGAGAGTCATTTCACGTGACAGATGGATAACCTTGGCATCCCAACAAAACCTGGTGTGGGCAATGTAGATGGATGTAATACCTAGTAGATGTTGCGTATGTACGTTCATTGCAAGGAGGAGAAGGTTTTGTACCAACTCAAATGAATGGACGTCGATCAGGTGGTCATTATTTGATTGGGGGATGATGCGCAAAGGGTAACAGAGAAAATGCCGATTGGAGGAGACAATCAGCATCACGTCAGAGTGAGAAGCATTCGACGTGACAGATGGATAACCTTGGCATCCCAACGAAACCTGATGTGGGCAATGTAGATAGATGTAATACCTAGTAGATGTTGCGTATGTACGTTCATTGCAAGGAGGAGCAGGTTTTGTACCAATTCAAATGAATGAACATCGATGAAGTGGTCACTATTTGATTGGGGGATGATGCGCAAAGGGTAACAGAGAAAATGCCGATTGGAGGAGACAATCAGCATCACGTCAGAGCGAGAAGCATTCGACGTGACAGATGGATAACCTTGGCATCCCAACAAAAAAACCTGGTGTGGGCAATGTAGATAGATGTAATACCTAGTAGATGTTGCGTATGTACGTTCATTGCAAGGAGGAGCAGGTTTTGTACCGATTCAAATGAATGAACGTCGATGAAGTGGTCATTATTTGATTGGGGGATGATGCGCAAAGGGTAACAGAGAAAATGCCGATTGGAGGAAACAATCAGCATCACGTCAGAGTGAGAAGCATTCGACGTGACAGATGGATAACCTTGGCATCCCAACAAAATCTGGTGTGGGCAATGTAGATGGATGTAATACCTAGTAGATGTTGCGTGTGTATGTGCATTGCAAGGAGGAGCAGGTTTTGTACCAATTCAATTGAATGAACGTCGATGAAGTACCAATTCAAATGAATGGACGTCGATGAGGTGGTCACTATTCGATTGGGGGATGATGCGCAAAGGGTAACAGAGAAAATGCCGATTGGAGGAGACAATCAGCATCACGTCAGAGTGAGAAGCATTCGACGTGACAGATGGATAACCTTGGCATCCCAACAAAACCTGGTGTGGGCAATGTAGATGGATGTAATACCTAGTAGATGTTGCGTATGTACGTTCATTGCAAGGAGGAGCAGGTTTTGTACCAATTCAAAGGAATGAACATCGATGAAGTGGTCATTATTTGATTGGGGGATGATGCGCAAAGGGTAACAGAGAAAATGCCGATTGGAGGAGACAATCAGCATCACGTCAGAGCGAGAAGCATTCGACGTGACAGATGGATAACCTTGGCATCCCAACGAAATCTGGTGTGGGCAATGTAGATGGATGTAGTACCTAGTAGATGTTGCGTGTGTATGTGCATTGCAAGGAGGAGCAGGTTTTGTACTAATTCAGTTGAATGAACGTCGATGAAGTACCAATTCAAATGAATGGACGTCGATGAGGTGGTCATTATTTGATTGGGGGATGACGCGCAAAGGGTAACAGAGAAAATGCCGATTGGAGGAGACAATCAGCATCACGTCAGAGTGAGAAGCATTCGACGTGACAGATGGATAACCTTGGCATCCCAACAAAATCTGGTGTGGGCAATGTAGATGGATGTAATAATACCTAGTAGATGTTGCGTATGTACGTTCATTGCAAGGAGGAGCAGGTTTTGTACCAATTCAAATGAATGAACGTCGATGAAGTGGTCATTATTTGATTGGGGGATGATGCGCAAAGGGTAACAGAGAAAATGCCGATTGGAGGAGACAATCAGCACCACGTCAGAGTGAGAAGCATTCGACGTGACAGATGGATAACCTTGGCATCCCAACAAAACCTTGTGTGGGCAATGTAGATGGATGTAATACCTAGTAGATGTTGCGTATGTACGTTCATTGCAAGGAGGAGCAGGTTTTGTACCAATTCAAAGGAATGAACGTCGATGAAGTGGTCATTATTTGATTGGGGGATGATGCGCGAAGGGTAACAGAGAAAATGCCGATTGGAGGAGACAATCAGCATCACGTCAGAGTCAGAAGCATTCGACGTGACAGATGGATAACCTTGGCATCCCAACAATATCTGGTGTGGGCAATGTAGATGGATGTAATACCTAGTAGATGTTGCGTATGTACGTGCATTGCAACGAGGAGCAGGTTTTGTACCAATTGAAATGAATGGACGTCGATGAAGGTGGTCATTATTTGATTGGGGGATGACGCGCAAAGGGTAACAGAGAAAATGCCGATTGGAGGAGACAATCAGCATCACGTCAGAGTGAGAAGCATTCGACGTGACAGATGGATAACCTTGGCATCCCAACAAAATCTGGTGTGGGCAATCTAGATGCAGTACGCACTGTCTGTGTACGAGTATTGTAATAGTAGGTTTTGTACCAATTCAAATGGATGAGCATATCATACATGCAGTGGACGGGGCCATCATTTGATTGGGGTATGTTGGGGTAACAGAGAAAATGCTGATCGGAGGAGACAATCAGCATCACGTCAGCGTGAGAAGCACCAGAAGAAGCATCGACGTGGCAGATGGATAAACCTAATGTACCAACAAAACACCACCGAGGCGTATGCCAACATCCAAAACTATAGTGGGGGTGGAAGCCACCCTGTGTTACTGCCGCGTGAGCACCACCGTCTGTCTCATGGAGGCACTCGAGAGGCCTACCGGGACAGAGAACAGAACGCGCGATGCCAGTCGCCGCCAAAGGTCATGAACCAGGATCGGAAAAATGATGTTCGCATATACAGTAGTATGTTTCTCCAGGCCTGTCTCCCACCGAAGCGAAGTCCTGATGTGCAACTCCAAACGACGCCAACGCTCACCAACAACCCATCATCAAGGCTGTACGGCAGGCAAAGCCTCGTGGCACCGTTTTCAGAGGTAGTCATTCAAATGCCCACTCATTGCCAGAAATGCTGACCCTTTTTCGCTCTGCCTCGTTTGGTGTCCCGCTGATGTTCGGGTTATCGTTTTATTCGGTCCGATCGGGGATCGTAGTCGTTGACCGGAAGTTACCGTTGCCGGCTACTTACCATTGCCTGGAACTTACCATTCATTGCTGGAAATTGGCTTTGGAGCTGGTTTAAGCAAGAGATCCCATGGAAGATTTGAAGCCGGAAATGTCCGCCGATTGACCGAAACCCTCAGATTTGGTTGATATGTTGGAATGGCTTCCACCACGAAGCCACACAGTTGACAGTTACAAACGTCCACCAGCGCGAGTTCCTAGCGAGAGCTATTCTACCTTGTTGGGCTGGCCCTTCATAGCTCCAGCCAGTACGACATATACCGGCCGCGGCTCGCGCTTCATAGCTCCAGCCAGTACGACATATACCGGCCGCAGCTGGCGCTTCATAGCTCCAGCCAGTACGACATATACCGGCTGCGGCTGGCCCTTCATAGCTCCAGCCAGTACGACATACACCGGCTGCATCAACGGCCAGTATACTGGGTCCGCCTTCAGTACGACTGCTTCGGCGGTGCCGGAGCCAGTTGCAGTCAAGCCGCAACCACGGCCCCTGCCCCCGGCTAGTGACGGGGCCTCCCTCTACACTCTACCCCATGAACCCGTTCACCCTAACCCCGGCCGCCCGAGATGATTATCTGAATGCATCTGCCATGAGGAGTGTGTGCACAATCAACCATTTGTCGAGGCTAAGCTAGGCCAAGCCGCTCGCACACACTGATTGTATTGAGCAAAACCGCTTGCTGCGCGTGCTAGCGTACTCCCTACCCCACCGTGGAAGGCCTGACGGGGAAGGGGGGAGGGACAAGGGGGGGGCGGGGTGTACTCATTTCATGCATAGCCGTAGTCGCATGCATTACCATAAACCCTCGCATCCATGCAATGCCGGGACGGGCAGGCGGCTATTGTAACACGGTCGGCCGTCTTACCTCATGACGTCACCACAAAAACTCACGCGCCTATATACGATAATTCACACTCGTTTCGTCTGTTCAAATTGTCGATTCTTTTTCCAGCTCGACACGCAGGGCCTTTGTGCACTCAACGGCACTTCCGGCCAAGCCGTGGTCACAGGTGTCAATCAAAACCCTTTCCCCCCGGTACATGCCTTCCTTTTTATCGCGCATAGGGTACAGCATTCCTGCTGTCCTCAAAGGAGTTGCGCCAGCCAAACATCGGTACGTCATACGGATCGAACGCAGAGCCGCGCGAAGAAAAAAACACCACCAAAACCAAATGCATTAAACAAAACAAAAAACGAAAAAGAGAGGCGCACACAAACCAAAACCGAAACCAACAATAAAAGAGGGGCATGCGTATATAATCCAACCCCTCTCCGTTTTTTCGTCATAGACAAGTACCGCGCTGCCGGCTCCTGTTTACCGTTCACGAAGAAAGTTACAGAGTACGCAAACTCCTGACCAGCTACAACGGGGCGGTAACCAGGACCCCACCGGAAGAAGACAGGACCGATTTGCAGACGGACTGCCGTTCGCGCTACGGCTGTGGCTGCTGTCGCTGCTGCTGCTGCGCTCTTGCTGCTGATAACAGCTGGCGCAGGTTCTGCTGCTGCTGTTACTCTTACTGCTGCCGCCGATGCCGCCGTCGCTGCGAAACAAAACAGAAATGACACAAACCACCGCGCCCCCCCCCGCGGGAACGAAATAAGAAAACATACAAAACAAAATACAAAACAAAATACAAGAAAAAATAACTTCAACAACCTCCCCCTCCCGCTCTAATTCGTCTTCTTCGAAGCCCCTACCCCGAAAAACGCCTCCGAGTGATCTGAGAGCGCCTTGGCCGCCGATACCCTTGCAGCCTCCGCGAACTCCATGACCAGCTTCTGCGTCGGCTCCGCGGTGAACGGCACCCGCACCGGCGCCGCGCAGATCACTACCACGCCCCCAGGCCTCGGCCCTAGCCCCCACGCAACGGCCGCCATAGCAAGGGAAAACCTGCCCCCCCCTTCCGCCCCGCCTCCACCGCCCCCGAGAACGGCGCACGGAACAATCTGCGCGCCGTTACGCATCGCCAGGGCAACCGCGGGGGCCATGCCGGCGGCGGTGGGCACGCGCGCGTCGACGCAGGCGCTCTCTCCGACCTCGAGGGCGGCCTTGAGTGCGGTGGCGGTGTCTTCCTTGCCGGTTGAGCCCAGGAGGCCATCGAGGGCTGAGAGGAGGAGGGACGGGAGGAAGGTCGCCGGGGGCGTCGTTGGCCTCACGGGCCGGGAGAGGGCGCTCGGAGCCACCTTTGTTTTCGATTGTTTTTGGAAGGAGACGAAGAGGTAGCAGCAGAATAAGAAAGACGAGCGATGGCGGTCACGGCGGTAGCGACGGAGGGGGCGGGGGCGGAGGCGAGTTGGGGGAGTGTGACAATTTATTGCGCGTTGCTTGCATGCGCATCGTCTGTCCTCCCACGAGACTTCAGCCTTGAGTACATCCAGTACAAGGCGTAGGTCAGTGGACAACGAGATAAGCAACTCCAAGCAATCGCTAAGCTACGCGAAAGCCACGCGAAAGCTACGCGAAAGCTACGCAAAAGCCACGCGAAAGCCACGCAAAAGCCACGCGAAAGCCACGCGAAAGCTACGCGAAAGCCACGCGAAAGCCATGCGAAAGCCACGCGAAAGCCACGCGAAAGCCATGCGAAAGCGACGCGAAGGCCACGCGAAAAAGCTACGCCAAAGCTACGCGAAAAAGCTACGCCAAAGCTACGCGAAAAAGCTACGCCAAAGCTGCGCGAAAAAGCTACGCCAAAGCTAACCTAAACAAACGATAAAAAAACGCCAAGCTAAACTGGGCATGGGTGGGGGAGGGGGGAGCGGGAGGGGCGGGAAACAGGGGTGCACAGTCTCTCACCGACGCGAGCAGGAGCTGTTCAGGCACGCCGAGGCCGACGCCGACATAGACACACGGCTTCTCTTCCGTTTGTTTGCCCTCCACCACCACGCGCACGCCCAGGTACTTCACCAGGTGCGCTCGGACGCGCGAGTACGCCCCGGCGGGGGGGAAGCGTCGGCAGTCTGTGCTCAGAACGGTGGGTGGGTGGGTGGGTGGGTGGGTGGGTGAGAGAATGGTGTTTACGAAATTACGAGGTTCGGTTAACTTTCTTTAGGTTGGGTAAGTGGGTTGGGTAGGGTGACGGGGGGGTTGGTGGGGTTTGGGTGGAGGAGGGGCTGGTGGGAGGTTGGGTGGAGTTGTGGAGGGCGATTGGGGGGAGGGGAGAGGGCAACAAACATCCTGCCATGTATGCACGATACGTACCAGATATTGGGTAGCGGCGAGCGGGTGAGGAACAAACACAATCTGCGGTACTGTTCTATCAGGTATACACTACATTGTACGATATTTTCGAGTCGTTCACGGGGAGACAGCCAGTCACGAGCTACTCCTCCCTCCTTCTCTTCCCCCCTATCATCCAACTAACCAACCGCCTCCCTAGAGAACCAACCAATCAGCCAACTACCCAACCACGCAACCAACCGATAAAACACTACTGAATCCCAGCAAAATCAATCGAACCCAACCCAATACGTCTCCATCTAACTTTCTTCAACCCAACCCCAATTTAAGCCAATCCTATCAAGTACAACCCAACAAACCCTCGTACATTATGTACCCCCCCCCCCCTCCCATCCAATTAAACCCAATATTGCTCAGCCCAGAGCCCCAACCCGGACCCATCCAATCAAATCAAATCCAACAAACAGTGCACCCCTCCGGCTCTCCCCCCCCTTCTTCCTCTCACGTGTTGCCATGGCGCCGGGAAGAAGAATTGCAGACACGAGCAGCACCACCACGCGCTGCAAAGCCTTCAAGGACAAACTCAACACCGTCCCGTCCATCTCCCCCTCCGAAAACAACGAAGACCAGAGGGGCCTCAGCGCCAAAAAGAGCAGCAGCAAGTAGGCCACAGGGGTGACGAAATCGACGGCCGCGAACAGGAACAGGGAGCCTCGAGCGAGAGCCGTGTCGGCGGCGGTCATCTTCGCCTGGCAAGGTCCGTTTTTGGGTGTTGGGATTTGGGTGTGAGTTTTGGGATTTGGGTGTGAATTTGGGGATTTGGGTGTGCGTTTTGGGATTTGACTGTGAGGGTTTTGGGGATTTTGGTGTGAGTTTGGGGATTTGGCTGTGAGAGTTTTGGGATTGGGTGTGAGTTTTGGGATGTGGGTGTGGGTTTTGGGATTTGGAGGTGACTTTTGGAAATGGGGCATTGGCATTTTGGGGGTGGGTTTGGGGTGCGTGGATTCCGGCGGTTGGTGTTGTTCTTGGCTTTAGAGTTTTGGGGGTGGGTTCAAGAGTTTGGTTTTGGGGTTTGGTTTCGGCGTCAGAAACAATGTAGACGGAGACTCGTGATATCATTGTCGCTGCCGTGTCGTTGTTGCCGGGTGACGAAAGACGGGGAAGGGGGGGGGAACGAGGGGAGAAGACAAGAAGAGAGGGGAGGGGTTCACGCGACGAACGAACGAACAAAAACAAGGAACGAATCAACGCACAACAACCATGGAACGAACGAACCTCCCCCCTCCTTTCCCCTTCCCTTACACTACCAACTCCGTCGCCTGTCTTCACCTTCTCAGACAGGCAGCCCGGCTTGAACTTTCCCGTCTCCAGGGTGGTTTTGAAGGAGGACTCGGCCAGCCTATCCGCCTTCTTCTTAGCAACCGCGGCTTCTACCATGTAACCCTTGGGTGGGCCCTCCTTGCTTTCCAAAGCCGCCAGCAAGCCGCAGTCTACGGCAGTCATCCTAAGCCACCACCACCAAAGATGGAGGGAAGGGGGCGGCGGCGGGGGGGGGGGGGGGGGGGGGGGGGGCACCGGGACGAGGACGGGGGAGGGGAGGGGGGGGGCACGAACCACGTAAGCGAAGTACTCCGTGGTGTCATATGCAGCATTATGCAG
The DNA here is from genome assembly GCA_012845835.1 of Undaria pinnatifida. Lineage (NCBI taxonomy): Eukaryota > Phaeophyceae > Laminariales > Alariaceae > Undaria > Undaria pinnatifida. The sequence continues at coordinate 8,049,989 of JABAKD010000010.1, forward strand.
ATTTTCGCGGTGTATTACACGAACTACACAAGCGACAAAGTACACACGTACCAGGTCCTGGCCAGCAACAGGTACCAGGTAACATGCATTGTCTACTGAAACACGATGATTACGCCGCCCGCACACTCCCACCACTTTATCCTTAACGAACCCTCTGAGGCAACGACGCGTGAGTAGATGGTAGATGGCCCTCCCACAGTATCTGCATCGCTGCATTTACCGTACCTCGGAGACACAGCTCCGCCGGACTTGATGATGGGGGCCAGCGTGGTGAGCGTAGTGTCCGCCTCCATCATCACATCATCCGGAAGCTTTACCTGTCCAGCCAGTAGCAGCAACAACAGCAGCAGCAACAACAGCAGCAGCATCAGCAGCAATAACAGCATCATCAAAATCAACGTCAGCAACAACGCCAACAACCAACCAACAATAACTCACTACCCGTCCAATCGGTAGTAGCTACATCAACAGCAGCAGCAGCAGCAGCAACAGCAGCAACAGCAGCAACAGAAGCAGCAACAACGACATCAAAATCCAAACAGCAACATCAACAACAAAGTCAGCATGAGCAGCAACACCAACAACAAATCAACAACCCTAAAAACTAAACACCGGCATCGACATGAAACATGAACAGCAGCAACAACCGCCACTCACGTTGAATCTCTCCTCGAGCAGCGCCATGAGCTGCATGGCCTCCATGCTGTCCAACCCCAGTGCCCCAAGAGGCGCGTCCTATGTTCAAACAAGCGGAGCAGCAGACCAGCAGCATCGCCCGTCATTACGCGATTTGGGCGATACAGACGAAACAGGCGGAATGGAAAGTTGGGGGGGGGGAGGGGAAGAGGGGGCGGCGGAAGGCAGCTCCTTGTCAGCCACCACCACAGCACTACACCACACCACACCCGGGAACCTCATCGCATGCGAGCCACTCGCTGTCATTCGGTAATATCGGGATAATACGCGGCTGCATCGCAAACAATAGTCCGAGGTACGACAGCGGCGACGCCAGCATCACCTCCCGGCATAGGCACAAACATGCACGGCATCCCCAAGAAACTGTAAGCAACATCAGCATTACCAGCGTCAGCGCCAACAGCAGCACATGAAAACGTCATCACCACAACGGTACATCAAACACCCCCCCTACTGATAAGCAACAGCAAGACCACAACACCCGCTAGCAGCAACCCCTCCTCTGGTTCCCCCTCCCCCCTCCTCCCCACCCCCGCCCCCGCCAATTCTCACCGTGGGGATAGACGAAGGATCAGCCTTCAAAATCATGGCCACCTCGTTTTGCACTCCCTTCAGGACAAGCTCCACGGGCATGTCAGTCGCACAGCCCCTGCCTCCCCCGTCGTCCAAAGGCTGCACTTTCGACTCCTCCACGCCCTCGCCCTCCCCTCCAGGGGAAGACGGGGCTTCGGCTGCCAGAGCGCGCGCGTCTTCGGCGGCGGAGGTGGCGCCGGCTTCTCCGCAAAGGAGGACGGTGTCGGCGTCGAGGGCCCCGGAGGTGTGGGCGCGCTTGCACATGGCTCGCGCTATCTTTCCGGAGGTAGTCTTGGGGATGGTCCTATAGGGAGGGGAGGGGAAGGAGTTCGTGAGGCGGGGTGCTTGTCGATGGCGCAGAAGGCGGAGGGGGTTCGATGGCCACGTAATCGCGACCCACGTCTACCGTCAGGAGTGCGATTTGAAGTACGAGCTCCCTGTCCCCCCCCCCACCCCCTCCCCTCCCGTCCGTCCCTCCCCCTCCCCCGCCTTAGCCTCTCCATCCCATCGTTACCGGCATAAGCTTGCATGCGGTGGGCGTTGTGGTGTTGGCTGTCGTGGGAGGACGCGGTCGGCGATGAAGAGAAGCTTACCTTTCACAGGAGGATTGCGGGTTGGGGCTTCTGTAGTGTCGGGGCGGGCGAGCGGGCGGGCGGGAGGAAGCGGGGGAGGGAGGGGGGGATAATCGTTGTCATGCACGGCCGTAGTCTGTCAGACCGTAGACCTTCGCATCCCCGCATTGCCGGGACGGGGCACGTTGAGTTTTCACCGACCAAGCAGACGTTACTGGCACCAATCGGCGGCGGCGGCGGCGGCGGGCAAGCGGCGGGGAGGGGAGGCAAGCGGCGGGGGGGGGGGGAAGTTGTGTTACTTTCCGCAGTCAATTTTGGGTGTTTGGGAACGGGACAAGTATTTGTGTCACGTTCCGCAATCAGTTTGAGGTGTTTGGGAATGGGAGATATGTTGTGCGGCTTTCCGCAATCGTCTTTAGACGTTTAGGGGGAGGAAGGGGTTCGGCATGGGGGGCGGGTGTGGGGGGGGGGCGTCGTGAGGCAGGAGGGAGGTTAGCCCTTTTTCTGTAGCGTAAATTATTCGAATGTGATGCCTAGTATTGCTTTCCCTTGGAACGTGCGTGAGGTTCCGTGAAAGGAGTTTATTTGTCGTAGGCGACGTCCGCGGCTCTATACTCCAGAAATGGGCCAAAACTTTTTTGCGGGGTACTTCCAAACACTGCTAGCTGCATAGTACCAAGTACCAGTATACAGTACCGGCCGTCTAGCAAGAAATCGGGGTACTGATGGTACTGGTCCAGTCTAAGATCATATTTTGGAAAGGGTCTGTTCCGCCCAAGCTTTAGCGGAACAGTTTCCGGAGTGTTATTTTTCCCCTGAACGCTCAGGCTGTATATTTCTTGTGGGAATGTTTTGTATGAGAGGGCCGCTAGTGTGTACACAACTTGGTTCGTTGTGTTGAGCTGCGTCGTCGCCGTCGTCGCGATCGCCTTCGGTGTCGTCCAGACCTCTTCTTTTGTACTTGAGGATCATCCTGTTCAATTCTAGGGGAACAAAAGCAGCGTATTCCGTGAGGTACTCGATTTAAGAGCCCCTTCGAACCAAAGGCGTCGGTTGATGGCACTCTTGCCCCTTGACGGACAGCCGTCAAGGAATTACAACACACACACTAAAACTAGTATGATAAGTCCAAAGACGTCTTGACGGGTCAAAACTAGACCGTCAACCGACACGTTCCCTTGGAACGGGCAGGTGTTACCGTTTTTATCTCTGCCCCGCTCTGATCATCTCAGATTGGGCACCATAGCGTATGTAGTGTGATGCTCGATTTAAGAGCCTCTTAGAACAGGCAAGTGTGACGGTTCCTATCTTCACACCGCTCTTACCTCAGATTGGGTATCGTATAGTTATTAGTATAGGGGTCACCAAGCGCGACAAAGACGATTTGACCGCTCTTGTGTCCGCTATCTCTACTAAGCGACGCCATTAAACCGAGTACTCCGCTGCTGTGTAGGGGTGGAGGAGAACGGGTGACAAGAGGCACGAAACGGCCTCGCGTCCGAGCTGCTTTTTCATTTTTCATGTTTCGCGTTGTCGTGTTGTCGTGTTTCGCGCGCGTGAGCAAGGGCGGGGGGGCAATCATGTTCTTGCCCTCCGTACAACTGTTGTTTCGTCATTTCGTCGAGAGGTAGTAGCCACTTCGTTCCAGCGCAGGGTAGGCGGCGGGAATTGTTGCAATTTGAGAGGGAGGGAGGGGTTCAGGGGGCGGGGCTGGGGGGGGGGGCATCCGAGAGACCCCAAAACCCACGGCCGTTGATTGGTTTGGCGGCGGAGCATGTCGTTTGTTGATTGTCATCCGTTGCGGTTGTTTTTCAGAATAAACGACACCAAGTTCTTGATTCCACGGTGGTATGATCGTGTCTTCTAACCAAGAAATACCTCAGGTCCTGGTAAAACTGACTTGATCCACCCCTTTCATTAATCGTATGGACCTGGTGCTCGCCGATGTGCCTTCCCGAAGCCCCGGGGCGTTCTACCTGCTGCCGCGGCCGCTGTTTGTTCTGTTAATAATGAGAGTCGCATATATATCGTAAGGTGGTCGATGCAAAGCAAATACTACCTGGTACGAAATAGTCAGCCGGATTCGCCACATTTTTTTATCGGAATTTTGTCTCTCGATACTCGCAAGCTGTGTACGTACGCAATCACAATCGTAGTAGGATATGTTATCATGGGCGCGCATGCTTGACAAGCTTCCACACATCGAACAGATTATTACTGCTGTTATATCATATCCATCTCCATTTACAACTATCTACCTGGTTATATCAGGTGTGTCAGGGATGCGCCGGCGGCACCAGGGATGGATGTATCTTCCCTTCCCTAAAAAGCAAAGGTGATGTCGGTTGACGGCACTCTTGCCCCTTGACGGGCTTGGCGGACGGCCGTCAAGAAACCCCACACAATAAAACTAGCATGATAAGTACAAAGACGCCTTGACGGGTCAAAACTGACCGTCAACCGACATATTTGCTCAAAAATGTCTACATCATGAGAAATAAGTACCAGGTATAGAGTTGTATCGACCCTCTCCTCGTAAACCTGAAATCCGGCGGCAACATCTTCAATCTATCTGACGGAGCGAGAACGGAGAAAAAAGATAAACATAGATTTCTTCCACTTTCCTACACTACTGTAGACGGCGAGCGCACTTCTTGGCTACTTATTTCCTCCTCTTAATTTGTTCAAAATTCTCCGCCAGATTTCTTCAGGTATGTATGTTTATACCGTTTTATACCGAGAGGGGCGGTACAGGCCTTTCGAGGCCGTATCTTAACATTCTGCCAACAGTTTCTTTTTATTTTAGATTTATACCGGTATAGTCTATATTATAAAATTAAAAATACACTCCAGGTGTGAGAGATCGAAGATTTTATCGAAACTCATCTTTGCAAGCTGTGTGTGATACTCCGATCGCGCGTGTTACTAGGTGTGTGTCCTCATGAAGGATATAGGTCGGCGACTCCCCTTGGAACTACACAGTGTAGCTTGTACCAGGGTCACCAGGGTGATGTTAGTCAGTCTGTGCGCGGAAACTATAAAACCCATTTTTGAGGGGGACAAAATGTGACAGCTAGCTATGGAAGGAAATGCATCAGTTTATCAAGTGTATCTTGTAAGTCGTATAACCGGTAAGGGGGGGGCGAAGTTTTTGAGGGCGTGGGGGCCTGGTTTTGAACAAGAGGGGGCGGGGAGGGCAACGGGCGGGGCAACTCCATCTGTGCGTGGAAACTATAAATCCTTTAAGGGGATAAATGTGACAGTTAGTTGTGGAAGGAATGAACCAGTTTATCATGTATATCCTGTAAGTCGTACAACCAGTGAGGAGAAGGCGGAGTGTTCGAGGGGGTGGGGGGGTGGGGGGGGGGGTGGGGGCAAAAGGGTTTTTAACAGCTTTAGATCGCATACATGTAGAGGTTTGCTATACGCGTGGTGCTAGGTCTAGGCGTGCGGGTGGTGGGGAAGGAGGGGGCGTAGGGCGGGGGGAAATGAATTGGAGCAGCGGCATGGATGTATGTACACCACCTATTAATAGTGGTGAATATAGATGTGGATGTAGATGTAGAGTAGATGTAGACGTCTCAACGTCTCAAAAACACAACAATACAGCTGTCAGGATAGATAGGGTGTGGTTCCGCAGTCCTTATAACCAGGGTGGGGTAGGTTGTAAAATGTTGAATTGCAAAAGCAGTCAATCAACCAAGTGGCAAACCTGTGTGTGCACGAGCCCGAGTCATCGAGACTTCACCCGTTAAACATTATCTACTAATATTATTAGCTACGTAGGTATTACAAGGCTTAGTTTGGGTAAGCTATTGGTTAACCTTTTGCAAGTGGTCAAACGGACTAACACCCCACTAATACCTTAACAAATGGCATCGTCGGCAGGACCATGGGTTTCTTGGGTCGTGGGTTCAAGCAAGCCCCACATCCACCATGATAAACTTTTTCAGACTTTCCCCATACCATGTCGAACTTGAAAAACACTCTCCCCGGTACACCCAGGAAATGAAACGGCTTGGATGTATTGACAGGTCCGCCGGTATGTCCGGCCGACCTGCTATCCCGCCGTTTCAGGGGGGAAGAGTGTTACAAGGCTTAGTTTGGGTAAGCTATTGGTTAACCTCTTGCAAGTGGTCAAACGGACTAACACCCCACTAATACCTTAACAAATGGCGTCGTCGGCAGGACCATGGGTTTCTTGGGTCGTGGGTTCAAGCAAGCCCCACATCCACCATGATAAACTTTTTCAGACTTTCCCCATACCATGTCGAACTTGAAAAATACTCTCCCCGGTACACCCAGGAAATGAAACGGCTTGGATGTATTGACAGGTCCGCCGGTATGTCCGGCCGACCTGCTATCCCGCCGTTTCAGGGGGGAAGAGTGTTACAAGGCTTAGTTTGAGTAAGCTATTGGTTAACCTCTTGCAAGTGGTCAAACGGACTAACACTCCACTAATACCTTCACAAATGGCGTCGTCGGCAGGACCATGGGTTTCTTGGGTCGTGGGTTCAAGCAAGCCCCACATCCACCATGATAAACTTTTTCAGACTTTCCCCATACCATGTCGAACTTGAAAAACACTCTCCCCGGTACACCCAGGAAATGAAACGGCTTGGATGTATTGACAGGTCCGCCGGTATGTCCGGCCGACCTGCTATCCCGCCGTTTCAGGGGGGAAGAGTGTTACAAGGCTTAGTTTGGGTAAGCTATTGGTTAACCTTTTGCAAGTGGTCAAACGGACTAACACCCCACTAATACCTTAACAAATGGCGTCGTCGGCAGGACCATGGGTTTCTTGGGTCGTGATTTCAAGCAAGACCCACATCCACCACAATAAACTTTTTCAGACTTTCCCCATACCATGTCGACCTTGAAAAATACTCTCCCCGGTACACCCAGGAAATGAAACGGCTTGGATGTATTGACAGGTCCGCCGGTATGTCCGGCCGACCTGCTATCCCGCCGTTTCAGGGGGGAAGAGTGTTACAAGGCTTAGTTTGGGTAAGCTATTGGTTAACCTTTTGCAAGTGGTCAAACGGACTAACACCCCACTAATACCTTCACAAATGGCGTCGTCGGCAGGACCATGGGTTTCTTGGGTCGTGGGTTCAAGCAAGCCCCACATCCACCACAATAAACTTTTTTCAGACTTTCCCCATACCATGTCGAACTTGAAAAATACTCTCCCCGGTACACCCAGGAAATGAAATGGCTTGGATGTATTGACAGGTCCGCCGGTATGTCCGGCCGACCTGCTATCCCGCCGTTTCAGGGGGAAAGAGTGTTACAAGGCTTAGTTTGGGTAAGCTATTGGTTAACCTTTTGCAAGTGGTCAAACGGACTAACACCCCACTAATACCTTAACACAGGGGTTGATAACGGTTGAAATGGGGCGCTCAGACCACACCTCCATTTAAATTGGTCAACACCTCTCTACCCTCATCCCGCCCGGACCGGAGCCCGTTGACCACCCTGCTCCCACTTAGTAGGTGCACAACTAGACTAGATAGGGTTAGGGCTAGTGGAATCCAGTTAGGGTTTAGGATTCAGGATCTCTGTTATCCTCATGCATCTTGCGTCTTGCTCGAGTCTCGAGTCAGCACGGATCCTATACATACGGACACTTTCGTAAGGCATTAAAATGATCGCGCGAAGCGCGAAAAAAATTTGAAGTCGTTTTGGAACAGAGGGTAAAACCTCATAAAAAAAAGTCGCACATGCCTCCCTCTCATCACAAGAACGGGCCCTTGCGGAGAAATAAGAACTTCGTAAAATTTATACTGAATTTAGTCACATGGGGTACATCATTTTCAAAAAATACGAAATTCAGCCTAAAAAAACAAAACCTCGGGTTCTTATCAGAGGGCCGGCGGCACAATACTGCGGTATTCTTTAACTCTGTTACCGATCATTTCATTCAAGTATTGGGTTGGATGAGGCTTCCTGCTCCCGCAGAAGGTCCTCACCTGTGGATACACCACCCGCGCTGAGGGTGCCTTCGGTCGAAGTGCACTCAGCGCAGCAGTATTTCTCACCTGGTAAGGGAAATGAACACAACTGTTAAAAGAATACCCAGTGTAGGGTGGGTGGGATGGTCTTAACTTTTTCCGCTCCTCGCTGGTATCTCGTCGAGGATTTCGGGGACTAAAACACGAGTGAGCTCGCTTCATAGACATTCCTAGTAATTGGTACGCGTAGCAAACACATGGTTCCAACTTTTGTGCCAACCGTGGGAACCTGCAGTTGGTTGACGATATTACTCTGAAAGTAGTGCAGGACATAAGAATGGCAAGCTGATACTTCACCAGGAAGACAAGAAATCCGGGAGCTGAAGTTAGTGCAGATGACACCCTGTCCCAAACAAGAAACCCCCAGCCCCAGCCAGGATTCCTGTTTCTCGCTATCAAATAGGCACCTGATACTTGTACAAGTGGGTGTAGTGCAGATAGATCATTCTAGGCACAACGCTGTTCATACAGCAGTAGTAGCAGTAGAAATGAAATATTAATACGTCGTAGGAAAAAAAGGAAGAAACCGGAATAATACTGGCCGAGGCTTAATTTTTTATTCGAGAAAGGGTGAGTTCCTCACGACACTACCTTCAGCACAGCGCCTCTCAATTGTCTTATTTTCCTAGCAAGGTATCAGCACTACTCTACAAGTAAAGTGCTGTATCACGTGATATGTACAACGGCAAGCATCACCAACCAGCCGCAAAGCAGTGATTTTTTCATGCGTTTGTTATACAAATGTTGTCGTCGCTATACAACGCGTTTCTTTTGCGCACGTTGAACTCCTTGGCGTGTATCGAATGAATGAAGTAGGGCTTTCGGTGCGATATATATTCGACTGGGAAGCGATGCGGGTGGTTCCGCCAAAAAAGACGACACGTCGAACACCACAAAAAATAGGACCCATGTAACTCCAGTTCAACCAAATGATTGGCGACGCCTTTGAAAAAGCTTCCTCCTTCCAATATAGACACTCTTGTGTGGTGTGTGTCTTGGCACTGAACCGTTCTTGCCGCCCGGCGACATCCAGCATCCCCATCATGCCCGGCGAAGGAAGAGAAATACCAGGGGGGTGGGGAATAGCTACGAGTAGGTACCAGGTAACGCCACGCCCCCCCCCCCTCCCCCCCCCTTCTTCTTTCCCTATCCCCAGGGATGGAAAAAAAGGAAAACATGGGAAGGGAAAAACAAAACAACAAGAGGTCGCAGTTTTGTCGACAACGGTGCTAGTATCGCTGGTGAGCTCCCACCCCAGAGATGAAACAGAGAATCATGCCGAGGTCCACACAAAAAGAAACCGCGGGCTCGCAAAAAAAGCAGAAGAAAAAAAAAAAAATCGTACGGTCTAGTCTACACTCTGTGAATTAACGAAACGCAAACTCGACCCGATACTGCAGACGCTAACCTACCACATCAAAATGGGCCGTAGTATCAAGCGACGATCAGGGGCGTAGATCCTACTCTATCTGTGCACTTTTCACGTTCACACCGCGACCTCGACCGCTTTCCGTCTGATCTAATTGTTTTCCCAGTTCTGCAGGCCTCGGGCCAGTGTTTTTCTGGCGGCACATTGCATTGGGGCCGCCCGTCCCTCCCACGCGGGGCAGGGTGAGCCTCCTGCTACGCGCCTTCTTGTCGACGGTGGCCGCAGTGAAAGAAAATCTGAGGGGCCCGGAGTGGGCCCTTGGGCTTCTTGGGCTTCGGTTGGCGGCGCCAAACTACCCAGCCTCATCCTTGCCGCCGCCGCCAAAATCCAACATATCTGCAACTGCTGCCAACACGCCTGCACCTCCCGCTGCGCCCCCTCGTTCACTGCCGCCACGAACGTCAACAATACCTGCCCCAGACCAACTCCGCGGAACAAGAGGGGAAACAGCGTTACCAACAACACCCGCAAACATCGCGCCCCCCTCAGCTTCCTGCAACCTAGCACGCAATGCAGCATGCCGTTGACTAACAGAGATAATCGTGTTCTTAACGTTGGCGTGCCCTTTGATTTCATCGTAGTGATTCTGAAGTAGTTGGGAGGTCGACAAGACCAACCGGCCCCTCACCCCGAGCATCAGGTCCCCACAATCTCTGAGAAAGGTCGATTATTTCACCAGTGTCTGCCACGTCAAGAGCAGCGACCCACCCAGGGAACATCGGGCTATCCGGTGACCAGCTGGCCGTGTCGTTTTAGATAATCTCAAACTCAAACTGCTCGTAGCACGCTCCAATCTCCTTCGGCAGTCCGCGGTTCTTCGCAGCCATCCCAATATCATCCAGCGATGATTGAACTCCAGGCGAATCGAGTGGGCCAGCGCAGGAGACGCGCAACAGTAGCCTGCGGACATAACGATGAGAACCCATTAAAAAGAGGTAAACAGTAACAGCAGGCGGAAAAAATAGTGAACAGATGTACGTCAGGTCCATGATAACACGAATTACCTGGCTGACGTCCAAGCCGAGGGAAAAACTCAACATGCTATAGTACAAACACTGCAACAAACAAAACCGTGCGGTATACTTGACTGCAAATACTATGAGCATCGGGTTATGACGCGAGGCCAATGTGATGGGTGAAAATGGTTGCTGTACTTGCTAGTGATAGAAGAGTCACGCAAAACACACAGACCAAGCCCCTGTACTGTTGGTACATCCGACACAGCGACGAGTGGTGATCCCCGCTCTACTTTTCCCTGTTGCGTAGTACAGCGGCACGCCGTCAGGCTTGCTTAGAAACCAGCTTCGATGTGCTTGCGGAGCAGCTTCACGACCTCCAGTGCTTTCGGGCGCAGGATAATTTATCCCGATTGCGCATCGACCACGTCGCAGAACTAACTGATCACTCACTGAATCAAAGCGAGTCAACAACCGTGTCCGCTCGGGCATCAACCGCCGACAATTCCGCAAGAAACACGTCCAGTTCATCTCTACTTCGTATATACTCTGCTACCTATTCCAATGCCATTTTTTGCGCTCGAAGAGCACTTTCTACCTGAAGTTGGAAGCGAGATCGGCATGGGCGTATTGGTCACGATACATGACCTAGTACAGGCATTGTTTTCGATGACAGCTAAAGTCTCTCCATATCACTGATCCGAACAACGACACAAGTGACGTCAAAATCACTTGCCTCCTTGATGTCTTCCAGATTAACGATATAGCAAGCATCTCTCAACCAAGCCATGGAGGGCTTGAAGGCGCCGTGACTCTTCTTCACCCGGAGCGAGATACGTCGGAAGCGCGTGGAAGGTATCCAGGCGAACCTTGAGCATGTGTGGGCCATCTCCCTATACAGTTGGGCAACAATCAACGTGAATTCACAACACTCGAACAGAAAAAAATCGTATACGTGTACAAAGCGCACATTGACGCCGAGCAGATTTCAGAAACAAACAAAACATATTTGCCGCCTCTACTTGTACAGCACTCACGTCGTCCTGGTCGACATTGCCACCGATCTCGTCTCCAGCTCCTAGGTCGCAAGCGCGGCCGTGACCAACATCAAAGCCATACCCGTCGCCACCGTCCTCTTCGCCCTCGTCCGAGCTCGCATCATCTAAGGAAAAAAAAAAAAAAAAAAAAGTTGGCTTGTTTGGCGAAAAATAAAAACGTCAGCAAGAAAATGAGGAACGCACTGTGGGCAGGGCGTCAGACAAGTTGTGGGCAGGGCGTCAGACAAGTCAGCTCAATTTCTTCCTAGGACGGGGTAGGGCCTTACCTAGCGAGCCCACCACGTGGCAAGGTGCTTCGGTAGCGAACAAGTCGGCGTCATCGTTGTAAGCGGCACTTGCTTTCGGGTTCGGCCACGGTGCCGGTGTCGCAGGGGGGGCTGTCCAATCGGCCGCAAGGCGAACATGGGTAACGTCCCGCAGAACAAGCCTGTCACCACCGCCGTCGCAGAATTCCTTCATCGTCACACGACCCACACTCGCGGGGGAAGGTGCCTACTTGTGAGCTGGGTACGTAGCAGGCTTGACCGCGTCGCTCACGTTGAATACGACGCCCTTCTGGCCGCCAGATTGACGTGATTGAGGACGCCACCGAAGCAAATATCCAGCGGCAGTCTCAAGGCCCTGTACGTTCCCAACACCAACACAACTGGCATGGTTGTTGCTCTGGAGTTGTACCTGGAGTTCCATCGTAAAATAGCCCAGGTTCGGGGGGTGATGCCAGGTTTGGTCGCTTGTGATGCGGATGTGCCGTGCATGTTGTTCATTTCGATGGAATAAAGGCCTCCATAAATGTGGTACAAAACACCCCAATCGCATCGTATCTGTGTTCCCGGCGGCAAAATGGTCGGACCCGGGCCGCGTATGGGATCGTTCAATATCTCGTTCTCCACGTAAACGAGAACGGACGCGTAAGCACCGAGGCAGGCATACCCTACCCGCGACGGCACCGTAAGGATTTCAAAATGCAACCAATATTAACATTCCACCTACAAGCAGATTCAAGAGCACGGCGTGTGAACAGTGGAGCACCAGAGAGTGTGCAGTGTTGGTGGTAAGATGCGATAGCTGATCTTCGTGATGGTGATTGACTGCTGAGGATCTGATGTGAGGTGTGAACGTTATTTAGATCCGAAGACGGCAGGGGTTTCTATTTATCTTTTTCTGGATTCTGGTATGAGATTCGGGGATGAAGTTAAGATCGCTGGTTTTCTTGTGTTTTGGAGCTAATACAACAACTTATCTCTCTTTTTTTCTAGCACCGTAACGGTGCTGACCAGCCCCCCTCAGGCCAAGGGGGGATACCTTCTGGTCAGTATACCTGCCTGGCTTAGGCGTGTCTACAGGCGCCAAAAATCAAGCTGGCAACAAAAGACGTTCGATAATCTACAACGAGCGGGAACAGGACACGCGCATAGCTAACTAGAGTAGTATCACCAGTTGGGCGTTGAGGGGAGAACTCCGGCGAGACAAGCGGAAGGTCGGGTCTGTGGGCAACTCTTTTCCAAGCAAACTATTAATACCTGGTAGACACTATACTCGCCAGCGAAAGAGATGTCGTCTGCACCCAACATGCTTTCGCGTGAGTCAGCGCGTCCACAGCAGTGTTCGCGGCTTTGACCTCATCCAAATACGTCGCATCTGACTTGGTGTTGACGCCAAGTCTACCATGATATTCTGGGTGTCAAGTCACGCTGGATTTCACCTTGCTGCTTGAGAAACGCAAGCGAGAATTTTCGAATTGAATACGCCTTGTGCCAGCTGCGAACTGCCAAACCAAGAAACACGACTGCCACAATTGTACCAGGTGCCAGTTATCATGTACCAGTCATCATATGCTCAGAGCTGTACATCACGTGTACGAGTGTACAAGCTGCGACAGCAAACAAGCTTCAGCAGCAGCAGTAGCTTCAAAATAGATAAGGTAATTAGCCACGCTGTTATTTACACGAAAATTTGAAACTCGGGATACGTTATACTGAAGTTATTGTAGAATAATGTAGAGTGCACCCTCTCCCAAATAAGAAAGCCAGCCTAGGTCAGTATTTGTGTACCTGGTACATTTTATTAATAGGTGTGTCCTGTACCACTGCATTTGGTATCTGGCACACGATTGATCTGAGGTCAGGTATGGTATATACTTCGTACCAGGTACCAGGTATCGCATGCTCAGAGCTATGATACCTGGTACCCCTGGTAGATTCGAGTACAACCAGCAGCGCACAAGCAGCAGGAGCAGTAGCCTACAATGAGTACAAAACATCTACATACCTGGTACGACTCGTACCTCGCATCCAAATAGCATTGCCGCGGACAAGCTGCTGATGCACAGCAGCACAGGGCACGTAAAAATGCAAAAATAAACCTGATAATAAGAAAGCCAGGGTGATATTTAGCTACCGGGATACTTAAGAAGCTCGGGGGTCAGTATACTGAAGTTCTCTCACAGAGAACAAACCCTCCTGCCTCTGCCAAATACGAAAGCCAAGCTACTGCTGCAGGTCAGGATTTCCGTGCCTTGTACGAATATACAGCAGCAGTACTAGAGGAGTACAAGACACCCACCTTGTCGTATTACATGATTAAAGGTGCAGTAATAAGAAAGCCAAGGTGCTATTTTCAGGAAAATAATAAACAGCTCGGGAGCTGTTATACTCACGTCAGTGTAGAACGTCTCCCCTCGCAAGTAAGAAAGCCAGCCTGCCGCAGGTACCGCAGGTATGCATGTTTCTTATCTGGTCTGGTGTCCTGTACTGCTACTGTACCATATGGTACTAGGTATGAGATTCGTCCGTACAGCAGCAGGTAACAAACAGAAGTCCACGATAGGACCACTCACATCCGGCCTTGTGTAGCGTAGCTGGTAGGGCTGTAAGGAAGCTACCTCACCCCCTTGGTTCCCCCCCTTGACGTGATTTCTGCTGGTCTTGACAGAATAGTGCTCTTGATCTCGATGAATCGACGCTGCCCTGGTTCGCTGCTGTCAAAATAGATGAAGTTGCACTTTGCTGTGGTTTGCTCTCCCGAGCGGATTCATCACCGCTGCCTCCACGCTACTTCCATCGCTGCCTCCACCGTCACGACCTCCGCCGCAGCTGCCTCCAATGTCCCCACCGCTCCGCCGCTGCTGCCTCTAATGCCCCCACCGCTGCCTCCGCCATCACTACCCACCTCGTCGCATCGACAGATTGCAGGCTCCAAGAAACGAAACCAGCCACACTACAACTGCTGCTACAAGGAGGCGCCTTGGCCCGGGACCACGGAAACGAGCCTGGTGGTCGTAGGCTAGGAGAACCGCAAGCTCGAGTCTCGAGCCTCTTGGTCTTTTGCTCTCCCAAAAAAAGGAGTTTGTAGAAAAATAATAGCCTTTTACATTCGTACGGGAAACAGGGGCCAGGGGTTTTCGACAAGTTTTTCAGTTTCCTTTTTTTCACACGCACCAGCGCAGATTGCAGGCAGGCGCGCTGGCCCGGGTTGGCTCGCTGACCCGGGCCGGCGTGCCGGAGAGGAGTGCTGTGGAAGGCAGGGTGTGGATCGGTGGTGGGCCGACCTCGATCTACAACAGCCGATCCGCCCTCCCTCCCGGCGCTTGTTGTTTTCGAAGATTCTGCTTCTGGTCGGAAATTGAAATGGTGAGAGCCCAATATTTCGCCTCTCTTCATCGATTTTGATTGAGTTTCAATGAGCCACGAACGAGCGGTGGGTAGGCTGACTCCATTCAAGCAGATTTCCAGCCAATGTCGCGCTAATGTTGTACACTCGTATGCCACGACAGCAAGTGATACCCCCGAGAAGATAAGATGCCGTTGGTGTGTTCCGATCGCTAGGGGTGTTGCAACTTCGTTTTGATCGTCGTCGTGGAGACTGCTGTGCGCTATACGCATGCTCCTGCTTTGCCCCTTCCTGCTTTTTTTTCGCGCGCGGAGTTATTCTACCACCACTGCTTGCTGCTGCTGTTGACAAAAAGTGACACTCGAGCTCGATTTTCGGTGTGCGAGGAAGGTGATATATCATGATATTGCGAGTATGATGCGAGTACGAGGCTGAAGGTAGCAGTCCCGCCCGTGGTATATCACGACTCGTGTGACGCGTATCATAGGCTGGGGTCTCTTTCGATTATATGGGGCCGGCGTGCCCGAGAGGGGCTCGCCCGGCTGGTATCCGACAAGTAAGTAAGTATTCATAGAATTTTGCGTCTTGGCTGCCAGGTGCCACAAAAAATGACCATTGTTTTTTCGTTTTTCGACGAAACGAGAGCCAGGAGTTGTGTCGTACGGCTGTGATACGAGGAAAGCACTCTCGTAAAGGAATGAAATTCATTGCGGATGCTAACACTGTGCCTATGCTCGCCACGGATCTTCTCCCTGCCCTCTTGCCTGGAAATGACCGCCCTGGTTGCGCCTGAGCGCGTGCGACCGTCGACGCACTTATGGGTCCACATGTATGTCCACACACATGTTTATTGCTGTCTGAAAACATACTAATAATATGGATCATGGCTGAAGATATGATACATGGCGTGATGAGAAATCCGTTTTACCAGGTACCTCGTACCTGGCTGGCTGGCTGGCTGGCTGGCTGATTTTATATTTTTTTTTTAGCCCGCTTCAAAAACTCATTGAATTATCGTACTCTATCTCCAAGTGCTTTGTCCCCGAGTCGGGAGTGCGGTGCTGTCATAAGTTTGTCCTACAAAACGTACTGGTAACTGATACCTCGTACTGGTACGATGTATTCTTTTTTTTTTTTTTTTTTGCACCCTTCTGCTTTCCAGGTTCTGGACAAGCCGTGGTCGCAGGTGTCGTCCCTTTTTCCCCCCCGGTTCTTGCCTTCAATTTGTATCGCGCATAGAGTTCAGCAATCCCACTGCTCGTCGATTTTTCATCGAGTGTTGCTCACTCACGCTCCCGCGCTTTCCGCAAGTCAATTTGTGCACAAGAAAAAGTCCTCGCGAATTTATACAAGTATAAGGATGCACTCGGGGGGGCTCGAACTCGCGAAGCAGACCTATACCAGGCTCGAGGATAACCTGATGCGCCACCGTGGCGACCGGTGTATTTACGTGCGAGTACAACAGCAGTGCTTAGTTGGTGACAGCACGTACATAGATACCATGGTATCGTATAGACTAAGTAAGGGGCAACGGGCTCGAAGTTGTCGAGAACTACATACTGCAGGCAGCAATGTACTGTGCAGCAGTGTCGGCGTTCCCGATGGAGTATGATAACAACAGTGGGTGAATATCGTCCCTACTAACGCTAACGTCGAGGTCGTTGGTTCAAATCTCACCGAGTGTACACTACGTACTCGTGGTCGTGAGGACTTTTTCTAGCGCCAAAAATGACCAGCGAAAAGCGCGAGAGCGTGATTCAGCAATATTTGATAGAAACCGGCGAGTGTTAAGATACGGCCTCTCTAAGGCTAAAAAAGTGAGTACTCTCCGAGGACCCGCTCAATCGGCAGACCTGCGGGGGACACTCTGTGTCGCCGCCCAATACCCTTACACGAGCATAAAAAACTGAAGAACTGGGAATAATGCTGAACCCTATGCGCGATAAAAATGAAGGCATGTACCGGGGGGGGGGCGGGAAGGTGTTACTATAAGGCTTAGTGTGGGTAAGCTACTATTGGTTAACCTTTTGCAAGTGGTCAAACGGACTAATACCCCACTATAATAATTCCTTTCCAAATGGCGTCGTTGACAGACCATGTTTTTTTCGGGTTATGGATTCGAATCCCACCTTCCACAATAATACTAAACTTTTTCAGACTTTCCCCCATGTTGAACTTGAAAAATAACAAAGGGAAGACACCGACCGGTGACCTCGGCTTGCCCAGAAGGTCGGCGAGGGTAAAACTTCTAGTCTAATGGGTTGAGCTGGAGAGTGAAAATGCTGCTGAATGAATAAATAAAAAAAGGGTTTCCAGCTGTAAAGGCGTTAACCCCGGGTCGTGGGAATGTCATTCTTGCTCCGCAATACTGCTGTACCAGGTATGTTTTGTTTTTTATGGCTAGAAGGCCATGAGATTAGTCATCGGGTGGCGCTTTCTCTGTAACAGTTGTTGTCGGAATCAGCTTTCGCGTCAGAGGGTGTGCAGATCTCCTCATGCACGTCAAGAGCCTCAGAAAGAAAAGGGCACGCCTCTGTTATACGAACCGCACCGTAGAATGTGTCGAAGGTAGTAGATGGGATGAACAAAAAAAAAAGAAAGAAGAAAAAAAAGAGTGTTTAGTTCTGCTAGCATTCATTGGCAGTTATCGAGGTGCAAAACCCCAAGATACTGCCAGTGTATGTGCACTATGAGCGGTATGGGCGGTATCGAATACGGAAATGCTGCCATTGTGTGCGACACCTCCAGTATTCCACTACGAACATACTTTACAACCTCGTGAAGGCTGGGAGCATCTGTGCAATAGCGAGGTGCCCCGAAGCACATACATATAATACATAGCCAACAGTACCAAGCACATTTTCGGGACGTTTCACCTGTAACCTTTTTCTTGCCTTTATTTTGGCGCTGTCCTTTTTCTCAGTTGTGTCCTCGGGCTGACCACGCGAGCCGAGGGAACCGACCGGCTGGGTGCTGCCGACGGCGCCAAGCCATTGTTTAGGTAAGACAGTAGAGCTATCATACACACGTGCATGTGGTCTGCAATGTAATGTCATTTGGGAGTTTTTGATCCGACGGGGACTCCTCTTTGCAGCCTCGCGTGCTCGATTTTTCATGTCCCGCCCAACGACGGGAATCTCAGAAGAATAGAGAGTAATTGCTACTGTACCTGTTGGTAATCGGTGGTTTTGAGGTACGACCTTAAGTCGATTTTGTTGGAATAGGGGTTGGGTTGGGTTGGGTTGGGTTGGGTTGGGTTGGGTTGGGTTGCGTTGGGCTGGGCTGGACTGGGTTAGGCTGGGTCTTTCCTGGTTCCCACATACGCATACATTAGTAGTTCGTACAGCTGACGGCAGTTGCAAACTTCCACCAGCGCGAGTTCTTAGCAAGAGTTACTACAGCATATTTTGCCCAATGTTCTGTACATACGAACACAGTAAACTCTACCGCTAGGCCCTATGATTGCCCTTATTTTGTGTCATAACTGAGAACCCGCAAGCAAGGCTCCCTCCCCCGTCCTTAAAACGATAATAATCGCCTACCTTGGTATTAATAGTTTTTGCTTGCGCGAAGTGGTCAGCTCTGCCTTCCCGATTCGACGTGCTGGGTCGAGCTTCGATTACTTGTGTCATATCTAAAAAATACTATTATTCCATGGTACAGAATCATGCGCTGCAGCTCGATAACGCCTCCAAGAAAGCTACAGTTCAGCGGTACCAGGGTATACGTACTCATAGACAGCGATGATGGACCGTTTACGTGTGATTTGTTTTTTCTCGTTCCTTCCGGCTCTGCGTTACCCTTGACTTTATTTCGTCTCATCTCAGCTCTGAGTTCTTATGCCCGCCCCCCCCCCCCCCTGTCCTTCCGGCTACAGTAGTAGTAATCGCCTTGTTTTGTGCGGGTCCTTTTAATTTTTCGTTGGGGTCATCTTGTTTTCCAGTGCTCAACGACTTACTTACGTCGACTTGTGCTGACCCCAGTCGTAGCTCATTGACATGCACTGCCCCGTCCCTAGTGTGCACAAGATAAAACCGCGCGTGCCGATACTGGGGTCCAAAGTCAGGACTCAGCACCAAATGGTGCGCAGCTAGCACTTACACCGCTGTTGCCACCAGCTCGAACTGCGCGTTTTAGTAAACAGTCGCCCCTCAGCTATTAATAGAGCAGGTACATTCTTGTCAGATTTTGTAAACTTCCAATTAAATAACCACACAAAAACGATTTGGAACGCGCTCAGTAGGTACACTTGTCCTGTCTTGTTTTTTTTTCTCTTGTCATGTCTTGTCTTGTCTTGTCTTGTCTTGTCTTGTCTTGTCTTGTCTTGTCTTGTCTTGTCTTGTCTTGTCTTGTCTTGTGTTGTCTTGTTTTTTCTTGTCTTGTCTTGTCTTGTCTTGTCTTGTCTTTGTCTTGTCTCTGTCCAGTCTTTGTTTTTGTCTTGTCTTGTCTTGTCTTTTCTTGTCTTGTCTTTGTCTCGTCTTGTCTTGTCTTTGTCTTGTCTTTGTCTTGTCTCGGCTTGCCTCACCTCGCTCACTCTGCTGTACTTTTCTCCTGTACTGTTCTGCATCATCGTGCACGCTTGATTGATCCTCATGTCGATTTTGCACCTGTCTGTCTGCGCCTTGTTGTTTCCCCTTGTGTCCGCGTTGGTTATGGCTGTAGGTGCTTGCAAGGACGTACAACGCGGCCGTGAGAGGAGGCCCAGACCGCAGACCCTCTGCTGGAATCCGCCGCCCTTCGTCCGAGCTGCGCTGTAATCATCAGATGGAGTTGGGGATGGAGAACATGTGTGTGTTTGTGCGTGATTTTGAGCGTGTGCTGTAGAAATATTGCCCCCGCCCGACAGGTTTAATTTTGACTTACTTTGGCTTATGTTCAAAATGGATGCTACCGGTATGTGTGGAGATGCCTCCACCGGCTTATTGTGTTGGCGTTTTTTTAGGTTATTTGGCATGCACGTCACAAAGAAAATCAAGAAAAAAGAGACAAAAAAAAATGTGGGAAGGAGGAGGGACGGAGGGGGTGGGGCGGGCACACACGTGTAGACGTGATGGAGGCGGTGTGGGCATGGCTGTCATGTCGTCTTCTTGTCTGGCCGACTCCTTTGTGGAAGATCGCGTTCGACTGTACATTGACGACTCCGGTGCTACTGTAGTGTTGCCCGCCTCGCTTCCA
This sequence comes from Undaria pinnatifida, assembly GCA_012845835.1. Classification (NCBI taxonomy): domain Eukaryota; class Phaeophyceae; order Laminariales; family Alariaceae; genus Undaria; species Undaria pinnatifida. The sequence goes on from JABAKD010000010.1 coordinate 8,070,071, forward strand.
CCCCCCGGCCCCCACGGGGAGGGGGGGCAGCACACGTACGTCGTGTAGACGTGATGCAGGCGATGGGCGTGGTGGCCATATCGCGTGGAGACATGAGCGAATAGATGATGGAGGGATGGATGGATGGATGGATGGATGATGGACGGATGGATGGATGGATGGATGGATGGATGTATTGATTGGTCGGTGTCTTTGTATATTGCTTGCATTGGTGGAGACGCTGCTCACCCGTCCTGTTTCGTTTTTGTTTTTGGGAGAAACGATAGTGATCTCTCGCTGTTTTTCTTCTTTTGTTTTTGCGGAGGAATTGAACCCACCCTCATATATATATTTTTTTTGCTGTTTTGCGTTCTTTTTCTTTTTCCCCGACCGAGACGTTTTTTTTTCTGTTTTGCTTTCTGTTTTTTTTCTTCACCTATAGGAAATGATCCTGACCCGAATGTATATGCGGTGCACACAGTAGTGCTTTACATTTGGAGAGGGAATCACTATTACAGTAGTTACTATTAATAGGAGGAAATTGGTTATTTACGATAACGCGTTTTTTTCGTTAGGGAGAGGTTGCGCCTCCTCGCCCGTGACCCTTTTTTTTTCCCTTTTTTCGTACATGTGGGGGAGAGGAGAAGGGAGGAGATGGCTTTTGTCCGCCGTAGCATTTGATTTGTTAGCGATGGAAGGTAGCCTATAGAGGTGTTCCCCACCCACGCCTCGGGCACGCCTTGCGTCCTAAATATGGACAATATATATGCTGCAGGGTTTGTGTTAGTACATGCGTAATATTATGTACTGTAATGTAGTACAGTGGTCTACAGTAAGATGCATCGCTCTTAATAGTAGGCATTTCAGCATGTTATGTCTACTATTGTTGAGGCTGGCAGGAACAAGCGCGTGAGCCAATTTCACGACGTTGTTTTTTTCGCCCACCTGGTGCAGTATCAGCTAGAGGACGGAAGTCGCGTGCCACTGTGTTTGAGGAACGCTTTCTTTCATGTATGCTGTGTTGACGTTGCAGGAAGGGGCCGATCGGGCGGTGTTAGCTCTGTTCCGGGCCGGTGTGCGCACTGTATTATATGATACGTGCGGCATACCTTGCCCGGGTCGAGAGCATGTTATGTCTTGTATTGGGGATCGCGGGGTCGGGAGGAGCATGCCGGGTGTTGGAGCAGAAGTCATGCGGTGTTCTTCGTCCGGGCTAGTGTGCGTAGTGTACGTGCGTTGCACCGTGTCGAGGAGGAGAATTTGCCGCACTTCGGGACCTTTTAATGCTCCCGTCCCTTTGTGGCTTTCTTGTTGGAGCCTGGGGCTGCTTAATCATCCGGGCGCCGCATTTCGGGACCTTTTAGAGCTGCCGTCCATATGCGGTGTTATTGTTGGGGGCTGGCGCTGCTTTGTCAGCCGGCGACTGGTACGCGCTGTATAGCTGTTGTAAGTGCGTTACACCATGCCGGGAGTGAGCTTGTTGCGGGCTTTCCGCCCCCCCCCCCTCCCCCCCCCCCCCCCGTCTTTGTTTTGCTGTTGTTACATTTTTTGTATATTTCTGCTTCTTCATTCCTCTTTTTTCACGCGCTTTGTATTTTAGTAGTTGTTTAAAAACCGACCGAGCGCGTGTATTATGTATGTCTCATGCATTTGTAAGTGCTGTACGCCCCGGTGTGTTTGCCGCCCCTCCACACTGCGTCCCGGCTGTTGGCTAAACGAACACTGGGCACACCAGCAGCAGCCAGCGCTCTCTGGGTTGTTTTGTGTCTTTTTACAGCACAAGTGGATGAGTGGGGGGGGTTTGAGGGAAAGGGAGAAGGAGGGATTGAAAGAGAAAGCTATCGAGGAACGTCGAAAAGGCAGGGGTAGATGATGGAGGGCGCAGACATGCATGATGTGTATGATGAGCACGATAGTTTTGACATGTATTATGTCTGTTCTTTGTAGTGTGTGGAAGCTGGTTGGCTAGAGTCAGCAGCGGCTCAACCAATTTTGCATTTTCGCTTTCTTTTACACACCCATTCACTGGTCTGATAAGATTGAGGGATCTGCCCGCAGTGTGGTGAGTGTGCTTTTGTATTTCTAGAGCGGTGAAGTTTGTATGGCTTAAGGTAGGTTGTTTAGGTCGTGGCGTGGGCAATGTAGATGGATGTAATACCTAGTAGATGTTGCGTATGTACGTTCATTGCAAGGAGGAGCAGGTTTTGTACCAATTCATATGAATGGACGTCGATGAAGTGGTCAATTGTTGCATTGGGGGATGATGCGCAAAGGGTAACAGAGAAAATGCCGATTGGAGGAGACAATCAGCATCACGTCAGAGCGAGAAGCATTCGACGTGACAGATGGATAACCTTGGCATCCGAACCAAACCTGATGTGGGCAATGTAGATAGATGTAATACCTAGTAGATGTTGCGTATGTACGTTCATTGCAAGGAGGAGCAGGTTTTGTACCAATTCAAGGGAATGAACATCGATGAAGTGGTCATTATTTGATTGGGGGATGATGCGCAAAAGGTAACAGAGAAAATGCCGATTGGAGGAGACAATCAGCATCACGTCAGAGCGAGAAGCATTCGACGTGACAGATGGATAACCTTGGCATCTCAACAAAATCTGGTGTGGGCAATGTAGATGGATGTAATACCTGGTAGATGTTGCGTATGTACGTTCATTGCAAGGAGGAGCAGGTTTTGTACCAATTCAAATGAATGAACGTCGATGAAGTGGTCATTATTTGATTGGGGGATGATGCACAAAGGGTAACAGAGAAAATGCCGATTGGAGGAGACAATCAGCATCACGTCAGAGCGAGAAGCATTCGACGTGACAGATGGATAACCTTGGCATCCCAACAAAACCTGGTGTGGGCAATGTAGATGGATGTAATACCTAGTAGATGTTGCGTATGTACGTTCATTGCAAGGAGGAGCAGGTTTTGTACCGATTCAAATGAATGAACGTCGATGAAGTGGTCATTATTTGATTGGGGGATGATGCGCAAAGGGTAACAGAGAAAATGCCGATTGGAGGAGACAATCAGCATCACGTCAGAGTGAGAAGCATTCGACGTGACAGATGGATAACCTTGGCATCCCAACAAAACCTGATGTGGGCAATGTAGATGGATGTAATACCTAGTAGATGTTGCGTATGTACGTTCATTGCAAGGAGGAGCAGGTTTTGTACCAATTCAAATGAATGGACGTCGATGAAGTGGTCATTATTTGATTGGGGGATGATGCGCAAAGGGTAACAGAGAAAATGCCGATTGGAGGAGACAATCAGCATCACGTCAGAGTGAGAAGCATTCGACGTGACAGATGGATAACCTTGGCATCCCAACAAAACCTAGTGTGGGCAATGTAGATGGATGTAATACCTAGTAGATGTTGCGTATGTACGTTCATTGCAAGGAGGAGCAGGTTTTGTACCAATTCATATGAATGAACATCGATGAAGTGGTCATTATTTGATTGGGGGATGATGCGCAAAGGGTAACAGAGAAAATGCCGATTGGAGGAGACAATCAGCACCACGTCAGAGTGAGAAGCATTCGACGTGACAGATGGATAACCTTGGCATCCCAACAAAACCTTGTGTGGGCAATGTAGATGGATGTAATACCTAGTAGATGTTGCGTATGTACGTTCATTGCAAGGAGGAGCAGGTTTTGTACCAATTCAAATGAATGGACGTCGATGAAGTGGTCATTATTTGATTGGGGGATGATGCGCAAAGGGTAACAGAGAAAATGCCGATTGGAGGAGACAATCAGCATCACGTCAGAGCGAGAAGCATTCGACGTGACAGATGGATAACCTTGGCATCCCAACAAAACCTGATGTGGGCAATGTAGATGGATGTAATACCTAGTAGATGTTGCGTATGTACGTTCATTGCAAGGAGGAGCAGGTTTTGTACCAATTCAAATAAATGAACGTCGATGAAGTGATCATTATTTGATTGGGGGATGATGCGCAAAGGGTAACAGAGAAAATGCCGATTGGAGGAGACAATCAGCATCACGTCAGAGTGAGAAGCATTCGACGTGACAGATGGATAACCTTGGCATCCCAACAAAATCTGGTGTGGGCAATGTAGATGGATGTAATACCTAGTAGATGTTGCGTATGTACGTTCATTGCAAGGAGGAGCAGGTTTTGTACCAATTCAAAGGAGTGAACGTCGATGAAGTGGTCAATTGTTGCATTGGGGGATGATGCGCAAAGGGTAACAGAGAAAATGCCGATTGGAGGAGACAATCAGCATCACGTTAGAGCGAGAAGCATTCGACGTGACAGATGGATAACCTTGGCATCCCAACAAAACCTGGTGTTGGCAATGTAGATGGATGCAATACCTAGTAGATGTTGCGTATGTACGTTCATTGCAAGGAGGAGCAGGTTTTGTACCAATTCATATGAATGGACGTCGATGAAGTGGTCATTATTTGATTGGGGGATGATGCGTAAAGGGTAACATAGAAAATGCCGATTGGAGGAGACAATCAGCATCACGTCAGAGCGAGAAGCATTCGACGTGACAGATGGATAACCTTGGCATCCCAACAAAACCTGGTGTGGGCAATGTAGATGGATGTAATACCTAGTAGATGTTGCGTATGTACGTTCATTGCAAGGAGGAGCAGGTTTTGTACCAATTCAAATGAATGGACGTCGATGAGGTGGTCATTATTTGATTGGGGGATGATGCGCAAAGGGTAACAGAGAAAATGCCGATTGGAGGAGACAATCAGCATCACGTCAGAGCGAGAAGCATTCGACGTGACAGATGGATAACCTTGGCATCCCGACCAAACCTGATGTGGGCAATGTAGATGGATGTAATACCTAGTAGATGTTGCGTATGTACGTTCATTGCAAGGAGGAGCAGGTTTTGTACCGATTCAATTGAATGAACGTCGATGAAGTGGTCACTATTTGATTGGGGGATGATGCGCAAAGGGTAACAGAGAAAATGCCGATTGGAGGAGACAATCAGCATCACGTCAGAGTGAGAGTCATTTGACGTGACAGATGGATAACCTTGGCATCCCAACAAAACCTGGTGTGGGCAATGTAGATGGATGTAATACCTAGTAGATGTTGCGTATGTACGTTCATTGCAAGGAGGAGCAGGTTTTGTACCAACTCAAATGAATGGACGTCGATCAGGTGGTCATTATTTGATTGGGGGATGATGCGCAAAGGGTAACAGAGAAAATGCCGATTGGAGGAGACAATCAGCATCACGTCAGAGTGAGAAGCATTCGACGTGACAGATGGATAACCTTGGCATCCCAACGAAACCTGATGTGGGCAATGTAGATAGATGTAATACCTAGTAGATGTTGCGTATGTACGTTCATTGCAAGGAGGAGCAGGTTTTGTACCAATTCAAATGAATGAACATCGATGAAGTGGTCACTATTTGATTGGGGGATGATGCGCAAAGGGTAACAGAGAAAATGCCGATTGGAGGAGACAATCAGCATCACGTCAGAGCGAGAAGCATTCGACGTGACAGATGGATAACCTTGGCATCCCAACAAAAAAACCTGGTGTGGGCAATGTAGATAGATGTAATACCTAGTAGATGTTGCGTATGTACGTTCATTGCAAGGAGGAGCAGGTTTTGTACCGATTCAAATGAATGAACGTCGATGAAGTGGTCATTATTTGATTGGGGGATGATGCGCAAAGGGTAACAGAGAAAATGCCGATTGGAGGAAACAATCAGCATCACGTCAGAGTGAGAAGCATTCGACGTGACAGATGGATAACCTTGGCATCCCAACAAAATCTGGTGTGGGCAATGTAGATGGATGTAGTACCTAGTAGATGTTGCGTGTGTATGTGCATTGCAAGGAGGAGCAGGTTTTGTACCAATTCAATTGAATGAACGTCGATGAAGTACCAATTCAAATGAATGGACGTCGATGAGGTGGTCACTATTCGATTGGAGGATGATGCGCAAAGGGTAACAGAGAAAATGCCGATTGGAGGAGACAATCAGCATCACGTCAGAGTGAGAAGCATTCGACGTGACAGATGGATAACCTTGGCATCCCAACAAAACCTGGTGTGGGCAATGTAGATGGATGTAATACCTAGTAGATGTTGCGTATGTACGTTCATTGCAAGGAGGAGCAGGTTTTGTACCAATTCAAAGGAATGAACATCGATGAAGTGGTCATTATTTGATTGGGGGATGATGCGCAAAGGGTAACAGAGAAAATGCCGATTGGAGGAGACAATCAGCATCACGTCAGAGCGAGAAGCATTCGACGTGACAGATGGATAACCTTGGCATCCCAACGAAATCTGGTGTGGGCAATGTAGATGGATGTAGTACCTAGTAGATGTTGCGTGTGTATGTGCATTGCAAGGAGGAGCAGGTTTTGTACTAATTCAGTTGAATGAACGTCGATGAAGTACCAATTCAAATGAATGGACGTCGATGAGGTGGTCATTATTTGATTGGGGGATGACGCGCAAAGGGTAACAGAGAAAATGCCGATTGGAGGAGACAATCAGCATCACGTCAGAGTGAGAAGCATTCGACGTGACAGATGGATAACCTTGGCATCCCAACAAAATCTGGTGTGGGCAATGTAGATGGATGTAATAATACCTAGTAGATGTTGCGTATGTACGTTCATTGCAAGGAGGAGCAGGTTTTGTACCAATTCAAATGAATGAACGTCGATGAAGTGGTCATTAATTGATTGGGGGATGATGCGCAAAGGGTAACAGAGAAAATGCCGATTGGAGGAGACAATCAGCACCACGTCAGAGTGAGAAGCATTCGACGTGACAGATGGATAACCTTGGCATCCCAACAAAATCTGATGTGGGCAATGTAGATGGATGTAATACCTAGTAGATGTTGCGTATGTACGTTCATTGCAAGGAGGAGCAGGTTTTGTACCGATTCAATTGAATGAACGTCGATGAAGTGGTCATTATTTGATTGGGGGATGATGCGCAAAGGGTAACAGAGAAAATGCCGATTGGAGGAGACAATCAGCATCACGTCAGAGTGAGAAGCATTCGACGCGACAGATGGATAACCTTGGCATCCCAACAAAACCTTGTGTGGGCAATGTAGATGGATGTAATACCTAGTAGATGTTGCGTATGTACGTTCATTGCAAGGAGGAGCAGGTTTTGTACCAATTCAAATGAATGAACGTCGATGAAGTGGTCATTATTTGATTGGGGGATGATGCGCAAAGGGTAACAGAGAAAATGCCGATTGGAGGAGACAATCAGCATCACGTCAGAGTGAGAAGCATTCGACGTGACAGATGGATAACCTTGGCATCCCAACAAAATCTGGTGTGGGCAATGTAGATGGATGTAATACCTAGTAGATGTTGCGTGTGTACGTGCATTGCAACGAGGAGCAGGTTTTGTATCAATTCAAATGAATGGACGTCGATGAAGTGGTCATTATTTGATTGGGGGATGACGCGCAAAGGGTAACAGAGAAAATGCCGATTGGAGGAGACAATCAGCATCACGTCAGAGTGAGAAGCATTCGACGTGACAGATGGATAACCTTGGCATCCCAACAAAATCTGGTGTGGGCAATCTAGATGCAGTACGCACTGTCTGTGTACGAGTATTGTAACAGTAGGTTTTGTACCAATTCAAATGGATGAGCATATCATACATGCAGTGGACGGGGCCATCATTTGATTGGGGTATGTTGGGGTAACAGAGAAAATGCTGATCGGAGGAGACAATCAGCATCACGTCAGCGTGAGAAGCACCAGAAGAAGCATCGACGTGGCAGATGGATAAACCTAATGTACCAACAAAACACCACCGAGGCGTATGCCAACATCCAAAACTATAGTGGGGGTGGAAGCCACCCTGTGTTACTGCCGCGTGAGCACCACCGTCTGTCTCATGGAGGCACTCGAGAGGCCTACCGGGACAGAGAACAGAACGCGCGATGCCAGTCGCCGCCAAAGGTCATGAACCAGGATCGGAAAAATGATGTTCGCATATACAGTAGTATGTTTCTCCAGGCCTGTCTCCCACCGAAGCGAAGTCCTGATGTGCAACTCCAAACGACGCCAACGCTCACCAACAACCCATCATCAAGGCTGTACGGCAGGCAAAGCCTCGTGGCACCGTTTTCAGAGGTAGTCATTCAAATGCCCACTCATTGCCAGAAATGCTGACCCTTTTTCGCTCTGCCTCGTTTGGTGTCCCGCTGATGTTCGGGTTATCGTTTTATTCGGTCCGATCGGGGATCGTAGTCGTTGACCGGAAGTTACCGTTGCCGGCTACTTACCATTGCCTGGAACTTACCATTCATTGCTGGAAATTGGCTTTGGAGCTGGTTTAAGCAAGAGATCCCATGGAAGATTTGAAGCCGGAAATGTCCGCCGATTGACCGAAACCCTCAGATTTGGTTGATATGTTGGAATGGCTTCCACCACGAAGCCACACAGTTGACAGTTACAAACGTCCACCAGCGCGAGTTCCTAGCGAGAGCTATTCTACCTTGTTGGGCTGGCCCTTCATAGCTCCAGCCAGTACGACATATACCGGCCGCGGCTCGCGCTTCATAGCTCCAGCCAGTACGACATATACCGGCCGCAGCTGGCGCTTCATAGCTCCAGCCAGTACGACATATACCGGCTGCGGCTGGCCCTTCATAGCTCCAGCCAGTACGACATACACCGGCTGCATCAACGGCCAGTATACTGGGTCCGCCTTCAGTACGACTGCTTCGGCGGTGCCGGAGCCAGTTGCAGTCAAGCCGCAACCACGGCCCCTGCCCCCGGCTAGTGACGGGGCCTCCCTCTACACTCTACCCCATGAACCCGTTCACCCTAACCCCGGCCGCCCGAGATGATTATCTGAATGCATCTGCCATGAGGAGTGTGTGCACAATCAACCATTTGTCGAGGCTAAGCTAGGCCAAGCCGCTCGCACACACTGATTGTATTGAGCAAAACCGCTTGCTGCGCGTGCTAGCGTACTCCCTACCCCACCGTGGAAGGCCTGACGGGGAAGGGGGGAGGGACAAGGGGGGGGCGGGGTGTACTCATTTCATGCATAGCCGTAGTCGCATGCATTACCATAAACCCTCGCATCCATGCAATGCCGGGACGGGCAGGCGGCTATTGTAACACGGTCGGCCGTCTTACCTCATGACGTCACCACAAAAACTCACGCGCCTATATACGATAATTCACACTCGTTTCGTCTGTTCAAATTGTCGATTCTTTTTCCAGCTCGACACGCAGGGCCTTTGTGCACTCAACGGCACTTCCGGCCAAGCCGTGGTCACAGGTGTCAATCAAAACCCTTTCCCCCCGGTACATGCCTTCCTTTTTATCGCGCATAGGGTACAGCATTCCTGCTGTCCTCAAAGGAGTTGCGCCAGCCAAACATCGGTACGTCATACGGATCGAACGCAGAGCCGCGCGAAGAAAAAAACACCACCAAAACCAAATGCATTAAACAAAACAAAAAACGAAAAAGAGAGGCGCACACAAACCAAAACCGAAACCAACAATAAAAGAGGGGCATGCGTATATAACCCAACCCCTCTCCGTTTTTTCGTCATAGACAAGTACCGCGCTGCCGGCTCCTGTTTACCGTTCACGAAGAAAGTTACAGAGTACGCAAACTCCTGACCAGCTACAACGGGGCGGTAACCAGGACCCCACCGGAAGAAGACAGGACCGATTTGCAGACGGACTGCCGTTCGCGCTACGGCTGTGGCTGCTGTCGCTGCTGCTGCTGCGCTCTTGCTGCTGATAACAGCTGGCGCAGGTTCTGCTGCTGCTGTTACTCTTACTGCTGCCGCCGATGCCGCCGTCGCTGCGAAACAAAACAGAAATGACACAAACCACCGCGCCCCCCCCCGCGGGAACGAAATAAGAAAACATACAAAACAAAATACAAAACAAAATACAAGAAAAAATAACTTCAACAACCTCCCCCTCCCGCTCTAATTCGTCTTCTTCGAAGCCCCTACCCCGAAAAACGCCTCCGAGTGATCTGAGAGCGCCTTGGCCGCCGATACCCTTGCAGCCTCCGCGAACTCCATGACCAGCTTCTGCGTCGGCTCCGCGGTGAACGGCACCCGCACCGGCGCCGCGCAGATCACTACCACGCCCCCAGGCCTCGGCCCTAGCCCCCACGCAACGGCCGCCATAGCAAGGGAAAACCTGCCCCCCCCTTCCGCCCCGCCTCCACCGCCCCCGAGAACGGCGCACGGAACAATCTGCGCGCCGTTACGCATCGCCAGGGCAACCGCGGGGGCCATGCCGGCGGCGGTGGGCACGCGCGCGTCGACGCAGGCGCTCTCTCCGACCTCGAGGGCGGCCTTGAGTGCGGTGGCGGTGTCTTCCTTGCCGGTTGAGCCCAGGAGGCCATCGAGGGCTGAGAGGAGGAGGGACGGGAGGAAGGTCGCCGGGGGCGTCGTTGGCCTCACGGGCCGGGAGAGGGCGCTCGGAGCCACCTTTGTTTTCGATTGTTTTTGGAAGGAGACGAAGAGGTAGCAGCAGAATAAGAAAGACGAGCGATGGCGGTCACGGCGGTAGCGACGGAGGGGGCGGGGGCGGAGGCGAGTTGGGGGAGTGTGACAATTTATTGCGCGTTGCTTGCATGCGCATCGTCTGTCCTCCCACGAGACTTCAGCCTTGAGTACATCCAGTACAAGGCGTAGGTCAGTGGACAACGAGATAAGCAACTCCAAGCAATCGCTAAGCTACGCGAAAGCCACGCGAAAGCTACGCGAAAGCTACGCAAAAGCCACGCGAAAGCCACGCAAAAGCCACGCGAAAGCCACGCGAAAGCTACGCGAAAGCCACGCGAAAGCCATGCGAAAGCCACGCGAAAGCCACGCGAAAGCCATGCGAAAGCGACGCGAAGGCCACGCGAAAAAGCTACGCCAAAGCTACGCGAAAAAGCTACGCCAAAGCTACGCGAAAAAGCTACGCCAAAGCTGCGCGAAAAAGCTACGCCAAAGCTAACCTAAACAAACGATAAAAAAACGCCAAGCTAAACTGGGCATGGGTGGGGGAGGGGGGAGCGGGAGGGGCGGGAAACAGGGGTGCACAGTCTCTCACCGACGCGAGCAGGAGCTGTTCAGGCACGCCGAGGCCGACGCCGACATAGACACACGGCTTCTCTTCCGTTTGTTTGCCCTCCACCACCACGCGCACGCCCAGGTACTTCACCAGGTGCGCTCGGACGCGCGAGTACGCCCCGGCGGGGGGGAAGCGTCGGCAGTCTGTGCTCAGAACGGTGGGTGGGTGGGTGGGTGGGTGGGTGGGTGAGAGAATGGTGTTTACGAAATTACGAGGTTCGGTTAACTTTCTTTAGGTTGGGTAAGTGGGTTGGGTAGGGTGACGGGGGGGTTGGTGGGGTTTGGGTGGAGGAGGGGCTGGTGGGAGGTTGGGTGGAGTTGTGGAGGGCGATTGGGGGGAGGGGAGAGGGCAACAAACATCCTGCCATGTATGCACGATACGTACCAGATATTGGGTAGCGGCGAGCGGGTGAGGAACAAACACAATCTGCGGTACTGTTCTATCAGGTATACACTACATTGTACGATATTTTCGAGTCGTTCACGGGGAGACAGCCAGTCACGAGCTACTCCTCCCTCCTTCTCTTCCCCCCTATCATCCAACTAACCAACCGCCTCCCTAGAGAACCAACCAATCAGCCAACTACCCAACCACGCAACCAACCGATAAAACACTACTGAATCCCAGCAAAATCAATCGAACCCAACCCAATACGTCTCCATCTAACTTTCTTCAACCCAACCCCAATTTAAGCCAATCCTATCAAGTACAACCCAACAAACCCTCGTACATTATGTACCCCCCCCCCCCTCCCATCCAATTAAACCCAATATTGCTCAGCCCAGAGCCCCAACCCGGACCCATCCAATCAAATCAAATCCAACAAACAGTGCACCCCTCCGGCTCTCCCCCCCCTTCTTCCTCTCACGTGTTGCCATGGCGCCGGGAAGAAGAATTGCAGACACGAGCAGCACCACCACGCGCTGCAAAGCCTTCAAGGACAAACTCAACACCGTCCCGTCCATCTCCCCCTCCGAAAACAACGAAGACCAGAGGGGCCTCAGCGCCAAAAAGAGCAGCAGCAAGTAGGCCACAGGGGTGACGAAATCGACGGCCGCGAACAGGAACAGGGAGCCTCGAGCGAGAGCCGTGTCGGCGGCGGTCATCTTCGCCTGGCAAGGTCCGTTTTTGGGTGTTGGGATTTGGGTGTGAGTTTTGGGATTTGGGTGTGAATTTGGGGATTTGGGTGTGCGTTTTGGGATTTGACTGTGAGGGTTTTGGGGATTTTGGTGTGAGTTTGGGGATTTGGCTGTGAGAGTTTTGGGATTGGGTGTGAGTTTTGGGATGTGGGTGTGGGTTTTGGGATTTGGAGGTGACTTTTGGAAATGGGGCATTGGCATTTTGGGGGTGGGTTTGGGGTGCGTGGATTCCGGCGGTTGGTGTTGTTCTTGGCTTTAGAGTTTTGGGGGTGGGTTCAAGAGTTTGGTTTTGGGGTTTGGTTTCGGCGTCAGAAACAATGTAGACGGAGACTCGTGATATCATTGTCGCTGCCGTGTCGTTGTTGCCGGGTGACGAAAGACGGGGAAGGGGGGGGGAACGAGGGGAGAAGACAAGAAGAGAGGGGAGGGGTTCACGCGACGAACGAACGAACAAAAACAAGGAACGAATCAACGCACAACAACCATGGAACGAACGAACCTCCCCCCTCCTTTCCCCTTCCCTTACACTACCAACTCCGTCGCCTGTCTTCACCTTCTCAGACAGGCAGCCCGGCTTGAACTTTCCCGTCTCCAGGGTGGTTTTGAAGGAGGACTCGGCCAGCCTATCCGCCTTCTTCTTAGCAACCGCGGCTTCTACCATGTAACCCTTGGGTGGGCCCTCCTTGCTTTCCAAAGCCGCCAACAAGCCGCAGTCTACGGCAGTCATCCTAAGCCACCACCACCAAAGATGGAGGGAAGGGGGCGGCGGCGGGGGGGGGGGGGGGGGGGGGGGGGGCACCGGGACGAGGACGGGGGAGGGGAGGGGGGGGGCACGAACCACGTAAGCGAAATACTCCGTGGTGTCATATACAGCATTATGCAGATTTTCGCGGTGTATTACACGAACTACACAAGCGACAAAGTACACACGTACCAGGTCCTGGCCAGCAACAGGTACCAGGTAACACCCATTGTCTACTGAAACACGATGATTACGCCGCCCGCACACTCCCACCACTTTATCCTTAACGAACCCTCTGAGGCAACGACGCGTGAGTAGATGGTAGATGGCCCTCCCACAGTATCTGCATCGCTGCATTTACCGTACCTCGGAGGCACAGCTCCGCCGGACTTGATGATGGGGGCCAGCGTGGTGAGCGTAGTGTCCGCCTCCATCATCACATCATCCGGAAGCTTTACCTGTCCAGCCAGTAGCAGCAACAACAGCAGCAGCAACAACAACAGCAGCAACAACAGCAGCAGCATCAGCAGCAATAACAGCATCATCAAAATCAACGTCAGCAACAACGCCAACAACCAACCAACAATAACTCACTACCCGTCCAATCGGTAGTAGCTACATCAACAGCAGCAGCAGCAGCAACAGCAACAGAAGCAGCAACAACGACATCAAAATCCAAACAGCAACATCAACAACAAAGTCAGCATGAGCAGCAACACCAACAACAAATCAACAACCCTAAAAACTAAACACCGGCATCGACATGAAACATGAACAGTAGCAACAACCGCCACTCACGTTGAATCTCTCCTCGAGCAGCGCCATGAGCTGCATGGCCTCCATGCTGTCCAACCCCAGTGCCCCAAGAGGCGCGTCCTATGTTCAAACAAGCGGAGCAGCAGACCAGCAGCATCGCCCGTCATTACGCGATTTGGGCGATACAGACGAAACAGGCGGAATGGAAAGTTGGGGGGGGGGAGGGGAAGAGGGGGCGGCGGAAGGCAGCTCCTTGTCAGCCACCACCACAGCACTACACCACACCACACCCGGGAACCTCATCGCATGCGAACCACTCGGTGTCATTCGGTAATATCGGGATAATACGCGGCTGCATCGCAAACAATAGTCCGAGGTACGACAGCGGCGACGCCAGCATCACCTCCCGGCATAGGCACAAACATGCACGGCATCCCCAAGAAACTGTAAGCAACATCAGCACCACCAGCGTCAACGCCAGCAGCAGCACATGAAAACGTCATCACCACAACGGTACATCAAACACCCCCCCTACTGATAAGCAACAGCAAGACCACAACACCCGCTAGCAGCAACCCCTCCTCTGGTTCCCCCTCCCCCCTCCTCCCCACCCCCGCCCCCGCCAATTCTCACCGTGGGGATAGACGAAGGATCAGCCTTCAAAATCCTGGCCACCTCGTTTTGCACTCCCTTCAGGACAAGCTCCACGGGCATGTCAGTCGCACAGCCCCTGCCTCCCCCGTCGTCCAAAGGCTGCACTTTCGACTCCTCCACGCCCTCGCCCTCCCCTCCAGGGGAAGACGGGGCCTCGGCTGCCAGAGCGCGCGCGTCTTCGGCGGCGGAGGTGGCGCCGGCTTCTCCCCAAAGGAGGACGGTGTCGGCGTCGAGGGCCCCGGAGGTGTGGGCGCGCTTGCACATGGCTCGCGCTATCTTTCCGGAGGTAGTCTTGGGGATGGTCCTATAGGGGGGGGAGGGGAAGGAGTTCGTGAGGTCGGGAGAAGGGACAGCACATGGGACGACATGAGGTGGCGTGAGACTAAATCAGATGGCGCGTACCAAACTCAGAATTGAGCGAAAAAAGACACCCTCCCAAACACGCAAAGCGTCGTCTCGAAGAGGATACGTGGTCAGTGCTCAATGGACTGAGGCAAGCAGCAAATGAGTACACACTTCCCGCCCCCACCACACAAAACGCTAAAGCACTAAAAATACCAAAGAACGCAAAAAAGCACACACGCACCTCGGGCGCAGAAGCCGCACCGTAACCAGCGATGCCCCGTGGTCCGCCACGACGCGTCTCTTGATCTCGTCAGCGAGCGCTCCCGCATCTAGACCCGCTGCCTTTTGCACCTCTGCTACTATCGCCAGGGCTTCGTGCCCGTCCGGTCCAGGAACGCCGAACGCCGCGCTGCACCCGCCGCGGAGCTGAGGAGGAAGAAAGAGTGGTCGGGGAGGACGGATGCGGGCGGGGATGGTTGGGAGGATACCCATTTGTTGTTTTTCTTAGTCATTGGTGGGAGTAGGGTTGGGATGAGATAAAGGAGGGGGGCAAGGGGAGACCACCACCGCCGCCACCACCAACACGTCATTAAAAACCTTAACGTTAACTACGACGTCAAAATCACCATACACCCCCCCCCCCTCCCCCCCGACTATCGAGTAAAACCCCCCTCCCTCACCCCCGCCTCCCTGGTCGGTGCAAACCCGACGTGCTTCGTCCCGACATTGTAGGGATGCGAGGGTCCATCGCCAAGAACGACATGAATATACCCCCACCCTCCCAACCAACCTCCATCTCACCGCTCCCGCAACCGCGGCCTCGACGCTCTTCTCGATGTCCTGGGGGTAGTGGTTCCTCCCTCGCACGATCACGAGGTCCTTGATGCGCCCGCAGATGTACAGCTCGCCGTCCCACAGGAAGCCCAGGTCGCCGGTGCGAAGATAGCCACTTGACTGTCCATCCCCAGTGATGGGCGGAAACCGTACCGACATTGAGTTGTAGAGGAGGGGGGGAGGAAGGGGGGGGGGGGGAGGGAGGGAGGGACGGAAGGAGATAAGTTGTATGTTAGGGAATCGAGAAGTCAGCAAGAAACCAACAAACTTGCGACGCCGTACGACGCCACCGCATACGCCACCGCATGCATACGCAACCGTGTGCACACGCCACCGTATTCATACGCCACCGCATTCATACGCCACAGAATTCATACGCCACCGCATTCATACGCCACCACGTTCATACGCTACCGCATGCGCCACCGCATAAAATGCCACCGCATATAAAACTGATATCAAACCAGGTATATTACGACCGCCACAGCGTGTTTACCTGGCCGTTTTCGCCTTCCCCAGCAAGACGCCCCCCGAAGTCCTCGTTAGTCTTGTCGGGCCTTGACCAGTAACCCGCCGCCCTTGACCTGCTCGTAACCCAGATCTCGCCGACATTGCCTTCGGGAACGGACAGTCCCGTCTGAATCAAGCAACATTACGGGGAGGCGTGGAGGTCAGGGGCGGGGGAGGGGTTGCGTGTGTGATAAGGCGGGTTTGGAGGGGAGGGGAGGGGGGAACAAATATGGTGGTTTCTTGGGGAGGGGGAACAGGCAGGAACGGGAGGAAGCGTCGCGCTACGAGCGTGTTTGTTTTATTTACCTTTGGTTGGGTTCATGGATGGTTCGGCGTGGGTGGGAGACGGGAGGGAGAGGAAGGAGGGAGCGCGAAACAGAGGGAGATTCAGAGAGGAAGCGAGTGACGATTAACAAGCGAGAGAGGGGCAAATAGACAAAAGATAAAACACAGAGACTCAAACACACAGACAGAGCCAGAGGCAGTCAGGAACAGCCAAACAGGCAGAGACGCGAACACGCACGCACACATATCTCCTTTCATTTTTTAGTCCCCCTCCTCCCCCCGCATCTCGCGCTCTGCGCGGGCGGGTCGCAGTGGCGTATAATGTTACCTCGGTGTCTACGATGCGAAGGTCGACGCCTTCACTGTCCGCAGGCCGGCCGCACCCGACCATACTGGTCGTCAGCACTCCGTCGTCCTTGCCGCCGAGCGTACCGCCGCCTACACACAAACGAGATAAAATGTGGGTAAAAACAAGAAAAAAATAAGGGAAAAAACTAGCAGAAACGAAAAGAAAACGGCGGTGTTTGATTTTTAACGAAAAACGGTATCAGATTTGATTGAAAGGCGGTGGCAGCGGCGGAGGCGAGGGAGGGGGTCAGAAGAAGGGGAGGGGGAAGGAAGGGGGGGGCGAGAGAGAGAAAGGGCATGAAAAAAAGCGAACGCACCACGCAGAACGAAAGCAACCATTTCATCCACCGATTATCACTAGATTTTAGAAGGTTGTTAGGACCACCGAAATATTAACAACGTACACAAATTGACGATACGTACAGGGCTCCGCATGGGTGCCGGCATTCACCGACGCCCATGCTGAGGGTATAGGGCAGGGCAGCACTTCGACTTTTTCGATTCAATCGAGAATAAAAAACGATGCTACACGCATAAAAATAGTCTACAGGTACAGCACAGCTATAATAGCTGGTACAGTACGTAAAGTAACGCCAAGACTTAACCCTAGCCTTAAAATGAACTACATTTTTATACCGTTTCTTATGCGAATACGATTTCGAGCTCCAGGTTTCGATCGGATTTTCAAGCAAACCAAATTGTTGTACAAACAAATTGTTGTGCTTGAAAAACCGATCGAGCTTAATATGTATAAGCGAGCTTAATATGTATTATTAACCATCCGCCGGAGGATGAAAAGGCAAAAGAAGAAAGATATTGTAGCTTGTTTCTCAAGCTGTACCCGTATCGTTACCCTCTGGTTTCAATCACACACTCATGTGTGCTCGCCATGTACCGAATACAAAAACACACACAATAATGGGATATCTTCCTGAGTTAAAGTCCCATGTTTGGGGACAAAATCCGACGCCAATGTCGAAAAGGTGTTCCAACTTGCACAACCCTTCCCTATCGAGGTTCAAAAGAAAAGCTCAAGAATGCCATCGAAAATCTGCTTCTCGCTTGTCTCTCCCGGCCCATGCGTGCGTCCACGGCGAGGGGGGCACCGTAAAAGGAAGGGAAAGGAAAGGGCGACGAACCCGATCCTCCAGGGAAGCGTTCCAACAAAGGAACTTAACCTCGAGAAATGCGAGCTTTTACAATGCGCTGAGGCCGACACCATACTAACTTCTTGCCACTCCATGGTTTCCCGTTGGTCATAAACCACGTTATATACCAGGCCTAAATCAAGAAGGCAGCAGCATTGTAATAGCATTTGAAGAGTTGAATGACGAAGGCAGCAAGACCGTGTTTTACGCCTGGAACACCGTCAGCAAGTCTCTCCACGATCAGACCATGCACACAGACAATCGGTCTGCGAGCCTCGGATCTACATGCTATCATGCATGGTATAGCAGAAGCTTGCTCAGTGCGCGCCTCTCAGTGACTACGTAGAGAACATGCAGCAAACATGGTTGTCACCTTGCTGGCCCCGGATGCTTCGTCGAGTCAAAACATAAACAAACGCACTCGAAACGTCTCTTCGTGGCCACAATAGAGGGTCAGTCTGCATAGGCTCGGATTTACCCGATCGAAATATGATGAAGCTCGGAATCGGATTCACGTAGGAAATGGCGTAGTAGCAAGTATAGTCCATTGTTAGTCTATATCGACCTCTTGGCATTACTTTACATTTTGTACGCGTAGACTTTGCGTGTCAACGGTTTTTACACTCTATCGAATATTGAATCGAACGAGTCGAAGTGCTGCCCTGCCCTACCCGGAGCATGCCGGTACCCATGCGGAGCCCTTGTAAATTAAGAAAAAATACAACACAAACATCCTGTTGCGCGAAGTCCTATTACATTAACATTAAGACCGACAGTCGTAGTATCTTCATTGTTTCGTCCGCTACACGATAAGCAAGTACAAAAAAAAGGCCCAGCTCACCCTCGATACCGTAGGCCCACATCTCCAGTTTGTTCTCCACCGGTCGGATCTGCCGCACAGCAGCAAAGCCACGACATCACAAGAACGCAAAACACAAGAAGAAAAAAAACGAGCCGACGAAAAGAGACAGCGCAGCAGTTGTTGATTAAAATAGTTTCCCTCGCGACGCGGCGGGTGGAGGGCGGAGGGAAGGAGACATGCATTAACTCGCAGTTCTGTTTCATATTCCCCTTTGGGATTCGAGAACCCTCTTTGCGATTTGAGAACCCTCTTTGGGATTTTAGAGGGAAGAAATAACTGCAGAAAAAAACTGACGATCACAGCACCGACCACAATTTAGAAACCCGGGCCGCGGGGGTAGGAAATAGGCTCCAGCTGACCCCAAAAGGGTCAACGCGGGGTGGGGGGGGGGGGGGGGGGGGCAGGCCGAGGGGAAGGGGGGGGGGGGGGGGGGGGGGTCAAGCTGGAGAAACGTCCGACAAATGATAAAAATCTACGAGGCTACAAAAACAATGACAACATTAAACATTAACAGGGATACCTTCTCACGTCTTCTCCTCGGACTCCGTAGAATGAAAAACACGAACGCGCTGCGATTTTGTTTCTTCTTTTCTCAGGACTTCGTTTTTTTTCAAGATTTCGTTTTTTTTAAAATGTTGACGTTTTTTTTTTCCTTCTGTTTTTGACACGTTTGTCTGTTTGGATGGAGTGCGTTCACCTTTCTGTCGTTCTCGAGCATGATCCTGTCCACCACCAGGCGGGCTCGTCCGTTGGAGCAGACGTACACCGTGTGCTCGGCGAGGCCGTACGTCGGAAATATTACGCCCCTGGTGCAGGCACAACGGCAGAGTAGCAAGCAACAGCACAGCGTCAGCAGGAACAAAATTACCATCATAGTAGCAGCGCACCAACACCACACAAAACAGCAACATAAACAAGCAACACAGCAAAGCAAAGCAAAGCACAGCAGGGCAGAGGCGAGAGGAGACCATGCCTATGTGAAACGAAAAAGAGACGAAATATTCCGACTTGCACATCAGCATATCAGTATCAGGTAGCACGTCAATCATCCTACGGACTGCCAACAACCCACAGTATACACATACTGGATACAGAGACATCACACAACAAAAACAAGCGCACCCTTTGCCAGCGCCAGGCAGAGAATACTGAAATACGTCACCTACGCTCACTCTCATCTCTCCGCCGCCTCGCCATCTTACCCTGCACTCTCTCCTTCTCCCTCTCTATCTCCTTCACCCCCACTTCACCCCCCCGCCCCCGGCCTCTCTCTCTCTCCCCCCCCCCTGCCCCTCCCTTTGTCCTCCCCCCCTTCCCCCCCTCCCTTTCATTCTCGCTTTGGTACCCCCCCCCTATCTGCCCCTCTCTTGGTCACCTCTTCAGTCCGTGCGCCTCGAACACGGCGTAAAATCGGTCCATCGACGCCGTATCCACCGGCTCCGCAGCGTTGATCATGTGCCGAACGCACGACAAGTCCAGCTGAGGTTGCTCCTCCAGAGCCAAAAACTTGCGCGCGGTCAATCCGAACGCGAAATTGGGTGCCTATTTCCCCCCGAAAAAACACACACAGAAACAGAAAAAGTAAGACTATTAGTGAAAAGAAAAGCGATGCCACTCAGGCACGAAGGTATTAATAGAGGTTTCAAGAGAGACAACAGAGAGAGAAGGAACCACGTGCGCACAGCAGTATTTTTTTGTTACTACCAAAAACATTTGAGTACAGCCAGAAGTTTTGTTTTTTTTCACTTCGAAACACAACCACTTGCGAGCAGTAGTGCATTTTTCATCGACACACATTCGACTTTCCACGGTAGAGACCCTACGGAAAAACGTAGGGGATGCCTGGGATATCTATAGCGAACCTGCATGTGTGTCCCGCGGTGCCGAGATATGAGTTCCACCCACAGCGCGGGGCGCTTAACGAACGAGACGGGAGACATGTAGAACCCAGAACCTCCACAGAAGAGGAGTGCCAGCACCGACCCGATAAGTCCCATATCGTGGTACTGCCAATAACAAGAAAAACAAAAAAATACTCGGAGTGAGAAATAAAGAGACAAGAGCCACGATACACAGGATGTTCATTCTCTCTATACAAAAAAGACGGAACTGACTGCCCCAATGACCGGACGAGGAGAGTTGTTGGTTGGTCTGTTGGGCGACGTCACATGAAAATATTTCCCGGGTAAAATTACCTCCTTCGATGATAATCGATCGACCGGCCCACCGACCGAACGACAAACAAACCAAAAGACCGACCGACAGCTAAACATGCCGACGAAAAAAATTAACACAGACGAAAAATCAATAAACCGACGACCAAATCAACGTATAACAAATCCACGTACCGATGAAAAAAATCAACAGACCGATAAACAAGTAAACAGACCGACGAATAAATTAACAGACCGACGAAAAAATCAACAGATTGACGGACAAATCAACGTATCGACGAAAAAAAACAACAGACCGACGAGCAAAACATCGTACCGACGGAAAAACAATACTAAAAAGTCAAGAGACCGATCAATACATCTACCAACCGACGAAAAAAACAATAGATCGACCAACATATCAAGAGACTGATGACATAATCAACAAAAACTACCGACAATTCAAACATACCGACGAGAAAACAGAAACAATAGACCGACTCGCCTGGGGAAGCCATCCAACCACTACAGTGTCGTCCGTGGCTTTGAGTCCCGTGATGATGAGCTTCAGGTTGTCGGCGAGGTTGTCGTGGGTAATCATCACCCCCTTTGGCTCGCTCGTCGAACCTGGCGCACCAAACAAATCCAAAAACGTTTAGGTAACGGCCACCCGCGCACGAGCACCAAGAGAACACCACGCACCCAGAACGCGAGCAAATGGATGAAGAGAGAAGATGCTACCGGCTAGCGATGCTGTGCGGGCGGGAAGAGCGACTATCAGAACGTCACGAGGCGAGGTTTTCAAGCGCTTGCAGGGGGGTGTTCTAGCCTTACCCCTCGGTGCTGATTTAAAAGCACGATGCCTCCCGCCGTCCGTTTGTTCACCTGACCCACCGCGCTTGTTACGGCTTTTACCTTGCGGACCATGCGGCGACACTCCGCCGGTCTTCCTCTCTCTCTAGAGCTATATATGTACGAGGATAGAAGACAAGAACGCCTTTCTTTCCGTCTACCTCGTTGCCCCCCCGTCTCTCTACCTCCCTCCAACCCTTCCTCCGTTTCCACCCCTCTGCATCTCTCTCGTACTACCATCACCCCCACCCCACCCCCTCCGTCTTTCTCTTTCATGTCCCCCCTCTCTCTCTTGTCCTCTCTTGTTGTCTATGCCCATCTCTCTCTGGAACATCTTGCCTGACGTGTACTGCAGGAAAGCAACGTCATCCGCTTCGGGAGCGTTGAACTCGTAGCTGTCCCCCTCCTTCGGCGAAGGCAAAGGCAGCGAGTCGGTCACCACCCAGTTCAGCTCGGGCCAGGCGGCTCCCCCAGTAAACATACCCTTAATGTCGGACATCTGTACAAAAAACGAAAAAAAAACAGCGTCCACTGCGTGAGAGCGTAGCCATAATCATGTGTTTGGGCTTACATGCGTATGTGTGTGTTTGTATGTGTTGTATGTGTCTGTACCACCCTAAATGTCAGAGACCACCATGCCAGTCAGTCTTCGAGGAACGATACCTCTCCGACTAAAATTACAAAAATACCTTGACAACATCCATAGAAGTCACACATATTCAAATAACAATAAACCTGCAAAAACGAGCTGCCGGTGTATCACGTAGCGTGAAAAATATGAGTATCGACCCTGAATATATCGCTCACAGATGAGATGACGTATCCACAATATTTGAAATTAAATAAAAAAACAAAAAAATACAAGGAAGACAGCAAGCAAGTCCTCAAAGCCAGCGAGGAAAGGAAGGTTCAGATTGTCGAAAACATGAAAAAAAAACTGGCGTTAACCCCTTTACAACTGGAAACTCGTTTGGGGGACAAAATTACTTGGATTTAGTATAGGGAGGGGTTCGGGGGCTCTACAGGGGTCAACAGTCCTCCGACACAAGCAGTAATGACATACACACCGGTACCAGGTATTTATGATGTATATATCACACTATAAAAATACACTCCAGCTGTGAGATCGAAGATTTCGTCGAAACTCATTTTGCAAGCTGAGTGTGATACTCAGATCGCGCTTATTACTGGGCTGTACTGTGGGTGTGTATCCCCAATGAGGATATATCATAAGTCGGTGACTCTCCTTGGAGCTACAGCAGTGTAGCTTGTATGTACCAGGGTCAACAGGGTGACATCAATAAAACTGTGCGGACATTGTATTAGATTACTATTGAATGCTACTATAATATAAGTAGTGCTGAGCGTTCGAAAGCCGTTGAGGGTGAAAACGGGTGCTGGAGAGCAAAAGCGGGACAAAAAACAAGAAAAAGTTCAGAACAAGTTGGAGCCAAATCAAGGATCAGTTCGGCGGTGATAATATATCCTCACGGTAGAAAAAAGAGCCAGTGGTGGCTATTACTCAAATGTACTGGTATGAAATTGAGCTCAAAAGTCTTAAACTAGAAATAGAGCTACCACCGTATACAGCAGTACCGTATACAGTAGTACTACTGCTGTATCATCCATGTATAATTGCGCTGAATTCCATACTCCAACTGCGAACAGACACAACAGCAGTAGTACCAGATGCCTGACAAAAACTGCTTGCTTTGGAACTTCAAGTTTACGCTAACGATGGTGAAATGATTCAGTACGTAATTCGTTCCGATATTCAGTGGAAAGATAAAACAAAAATCGGACAGCAAGGAAAAAAAATACAAAGTACAAGTAGAAACAAAAAATAAAAAGCAAGCACCTGTGTGTAATATTGTCTGAGCGTAACCTATTAATTATAAAAAATGAAAATACACTCCAGCTGTGAGATCGAAGATTTCGTCGAAACTCATCTTTGCAAGCTGTGTGTGATACTCCGATCGCGCGCATTACGAGTTATGTGTCCTCATTAAGGATATAGGTCGGCGACTCCCCTTACAACTACAGTGTAGCTATCAGGGTCAACAGGGTGATTTCAGTCAGTCTGTGCGCGGAAACTATAAAACCCGTTTCTGAGGGGGACAAAATCTGACAGCTGTGGAGGGAAATATATCCGTTTATCAAGTGAATCTTGTAAGTCCAATAACCGGTGAGGGGGGGGGGCGGAGTTTTGAAGGACGTGGGGGCCTGGTTTTGATCAAAAGCGAGCGGGTTTGGAGGGGGGGGGGAAAGGGGGGGCAATTTGTGCGTGTAAGCTTTAAATCCTTTCAAGGGGATAAATCTGACGGTTTTGGCACCAGTTTATTATTGGGGGGGGGGGGGGGGGGGTTGGGGCGGGGGGGGGGGCGGGGGGGGCAGCTCAATATGTGCGTGGAAACTATACATTATTTTGAGAGGATAAATGTGACGGTTTTGGAAATAATGCATCAGTTTATCATGTATATCCTGGGGTAAGTCGTACAATCAGTGAATAAAGAGAGGGTGGAGTGTTCGAGGGGGTGGGGTTGGGATGGGTTGGGGGGGAGGGGGGGGGGGGGAGGTGGGGGGTGGGGGCGGGGGGGGGAGGGGGCGGGGGGGGGGGAAGGAAGGGCTTTAGGTGAGGGGTTTGTTATACGTGTGGTGCTAGGTCTATTAATACGACATATGCATGCTAGGTACCTGGTGTACCTGGTATATTGTATCATACCAGGGATATAAACTGGTGAATAAGAAGCAGCCTCAAGCGCAAGTGCTGTTTCCTGTTCCAACTTTCTTGACTCGGAGTGAAAAGGCCAGAACAGGAAACATACGCAAGGCGTCATCTTCTCTTACTTGGCGAGCTCGTTGTGGTTGAACTTGGATAGGTTAAACACCTGCGATGGGCTCTTCTCTATTTTGTATCGCACGGGTACCTGGAAGGCATTGAGTATTTCGTCGAAATGGTATTGGACCCAGCCCTGCCGAGTCTTCTCGATTGGTTGAGTTGAACCGCGCTCATGTCCACCATCATGTATGCCAGGTGCGCACAGAAAGGAGTCATTGCGCTCGTAGGCTTAGCTTAGCACATGATAGCATATCGCCCACGAAATGCTCTCCTGGTGGCATGGGCATTGACGATTGGCGCCGAGGATTGAATTTCGCACTGATTGTTGTGACCGATATTTTTATGTGAAATGGTGATACATCCCATTTCCAATATATTAGAAAAAAAAATGAAAAACGTCAGCTGTGAGTACGACCGATGGGTGGTTGAAACTTAACTTTGCAAGCTGCGTGATACGTCAGACACACTCATTGGGCGTGCTTGTGCTATGTTCCATTTGCAATACTTCGGTATGGCGCTTGTGAAATACATCTACGATATGGGTGTTGATACTCAGTTCCACAAGTTTCATGGTAGGCCGTTTGCGCGTGTTCTATGTGTACTCGTATTCCTTATGAAAGATACACCTGGTGGGACTAAAAAAGCTGACGGCTGTGGAAGGATATGCATCAGTTCATCAAGTATATCCTGTACGTCGTATAACCGGTGAGAGGAGGGCGGAGTTATAAGGGCGGGGGGGGGCGTTGGCAGAGGGGCGAGGCGTTTGAAAAGGAGGGGGGGTGGGGGGATGGGGCGGGGGCAACTCAATCTGTGCGCGGAAACTATAAACCCCAAAGGGGGCGAATCTGACGGTTGTGGAAGGAACGCATCAGTTTATCATGTATATCCTGTAACTCGTACACCCGGTGAGGCGAGGGCGGAGTTTTCGAAGGAGGGGCGGGGGGGGGGGGGAAGGATTCCAACCGATTTAGGTCGCATAAATTTACACCTGGTAGAAACTTCGTATACGTGTGGTGCTCGGTCTAGGTGATGGTGCGGGTGGCGGGGAAGGAGGGGGCGGAGGGGGGGGTTCATTTGATCTTGAAAACCGTACAAACGGAGCTACGGCATGGATGGCTCGAAAGGTAATGAGGTGATATCACCTGTCTGGTAGTGTTTATTACTCTGGCAGATTTTGGTTTTAGGTGGGACGGCGGGGGATGGGGGGGGGGGGTTGTTTTTGTGTGCGTGTGTGTCGGGGGGGAGGGGTGGGGTTGATTTTTGGTGGGGCGGCGGGGAAGAGGTGTGTGTGGTGGTGGTGGTGTTGACGGGGCATATAGTATCCATGCGCAGAATGTTCATGGACAACATCGTCCATTTAAGATCGTCCTGTTGATCCCGGTACACCCAGGGGAGTAACCGATCTCTTCAAAAACGGGTTTTATAGCTTCCGCTCACAGATTGGTTAATATCACCCAGTTGACCCCGGTACAAGCTACACCGTAGGTCTAAGGGGGGTCGCCGACTGATATCCTTAATGAGGACACGCGCCCAGTAATGCGCGCGATCGGAGTATCACACACAGCTTACAAAGATGAGGTTCGACGAAATCTTCGATCTCTCACAGCTGGAGTGTATTTTTATTTTATAACATACCGCATAGAGGGAAAGGTAAGATCCCGAAGGGTGCGCCAGCTAGCGTTGGGCTGCGAAAGCAACTGAGTTAAATCGACACACGACGCGTATGAAAATACGTGGAAGTGTGGTGAGCTAAAGCTTTATTTTTCCCCATCCGCCGGAGGATGAAAAAAAAAAAAAAAAAGGTAAGATATGCATGATATTGGTGTATTTTAAAACGGAATAAAACAAAGAAGTTTTAAACAACGGTTCAGAAGTCGCGCATGTTCGTATCTTCATACCTGGTGGTCTATTACTTGGTACAGGGTCTCTGGAGATCGATCGAGCTCGATGGATATATCACAGGCCTATGCCTCCGCTCTGGATAATGCCCGAGGGCCCACAACCGAGTGAACAGGACGACGACAACTTGTAACAAAAAAGGGGATTCGGCTCGGATTGAAGAATTGCGGAACGAAACAGCAGCCACCAACAATATGAGTACGTACATACAAACGGATACAAAAGTTCGGCTCGAACTGAAGTTTTTTTTTGTAAAAATTGAAAAACGTCATCTGTGAGTACGACCGATTGAATGGTTGAAACTCAAGAATTGCGGAATGTACAGCAGCCACGAACAAATATTACGGCTGACGTCCTTGAAATATTTTCATTAAATATTTTTATTAAATATAGTCTAAGTACGTACATACAAACGGGTACAAAGAATAGCATCCCGCAGCTCTTACGTACGCACAATAACTCTACACTGGTATATACAAGGTATTTGTAATGATCCTGGTACTATCAGGGGTCTCTCTCTTTGTCATGTACCCGTATTGCACCTGGTATCATACCTATCAGGTATGAGCTCCAATACCCTGATTCTGGTACTGCTCTTGTACAGTCAGTATGGTTCATCCATATCATGTGATGCGAAGGGATATCGATGAAGGTGAACCCTATCTTCACATTCTCTGGACACGTCTCGATGATACGTGCTTACGCATAGTCAGTGCCGTGATAGTTCGTGATTGGTCACCTTCGCCCCCATCATTGACCATCTACTCGTATCAATACCGGGTGTGTATCAATGCATCACGATATCACGATCACAGGATGCAGCAAGCATTACGAACATAAGACACGGGGACTTGCGGACAAACACAGCAACGCTCTGTATGCACCCGCACGATTCCCAGCCTTGTTTTTCTGCCCATGCTGGCTGGCATGGCTGGCATGTACGCATGCACTGCGAGCTTAAGCTTGCAAGGACGGAGAGGCGCGCAGCAACAAAAGGTACTAGCGCCCGTCCACCCTCGACCAACCTTCGGTATATGGTCCTGCTCGACCCCAAAGTATGTATCAAATCTTGCAGTCCACACAAGTTGTACCTACCCCGCCAGAACTCGAGGCGACAAGCGGCAAGAAGTCGCTGAAATGCACTACCAGTACTGAATAGCACGGGAGTCGAGAGTACACTTTACTATAAACGCATAGTCTACGAGCAAGTAACTTCGGCATTCTGCACACAGAAATCGCCGCCAATTGGCACGTCGTATAATATACTCTGTACATACATGCACGCAGTGCGCGATACTGTCTGTACGTGTTTTCAAGGGAATCTCAAGGCAAGGAAAGGCAACGCAACGCACACAAGCAAGCACGGATGGTACCTTCTTGGCATAGTTGTAGCTGCTGCTCGTCAGCGCCACCGTAGCTCCAGACGAGCCCTGAATAGCGGTGAACATGTGGAGATCCTTCTTGAGCCGCCTCGGGTCGGGAGGAAAGCATGGCACGGCAATCACTCCAGCTCGGAGGCAGGCCAGGTAGGCCACCGTGAAGTCGAGGCACGGCGGGTACACAAGGAGGCAGGTGGAGCCCTTCGTCAGGCCGACGTTCTCCAGCAGGTGGGATGCAAGGGCGCTCGAGCGAGCGAGGATGTCGGCGTAGGTGAGGGCATCAACCTCTAGGCCTGAATCGTTGAGGAAGGTAAGGGCTGTTTTGGAGGGGCTCGTTTCGCCCCAGAAGTCGATCGCCTCGAGGAGGCTGCTACTGCGTCCTGCCATGCTGGAGGTGGTGGTGGATGCGGGTGGTGTGATGTGCACTGGGCAAGAGGGGGTGGGTGGCTGGGCAATGCCTCGTGGAAGCTCCTTGCCGTGTGGTCTGTGTGCACTTTGCTGTGCTCTGCGCTCTGTGCGGTGTTCTGCGTTCTTCAGCGCGAGAGCAGGTGCTGATGACAAACGCGGCGGGATTTCTCGCAAACCGTGCAGGTGACACGTGCTGCTTCGGGACAATGGCGAAAAAACTGACCAATAAACATAAGTTATATATAGTTGCGACATTGAGATTACATGCCGTTTCATTGCTTTCAGGGTTGCTCACTTCCACAATTCCACGAGCAGTGATCGCGAAAAAGCGTAACGAAGGGCGTAACGGATGTCACCCGGCAGCAGTCATCAGCTCTTGAAACGATGAAACTGCTTCTCCCGGCAGCAGTCATCAGCTCTTGAAACGATAAAACTGCTTCTTCTCTCGTCAACTTTTCGTCAGCTAGCTACATGCACACCGCGCACCAGTCACCAGTCACCAACCACCAGCAAGACCAATAATACGTCTCACAATATAACAAAAATCATCTGCCCTGGTTCAGGAGCCAAACAAAGAACGCATCTTCTTGCATTTTGCACGACTCCACCACCAACCAACTCTCGAGTCTCGAGGTTCGACTGCACGAGCAGAGAGTAGACGGCACGATCCGCGAAGACAAGAACAACAAGCAGGTTTGCGCAGGCACTCTGCGCACAGCACTGACATATGCCTGGAATACACAGCAATAGTGCAAATTGGTGGGTACGAAGTACGAACGTACGTACGTTCTCGCGCTTCGTTCCTTGGCCGTTGCCGTTGTGCCGTTGATGCGGCGAAACACTTTTCGCACGACAAAGGGTCAAAGGGTACAACAGAAATAAAATTGCCGAATTATGGTATACCCTTTTGGAATCAGGTTCCAGGTTTTCCAGGTTTTCCTCTTTTTTCGATGGCGGTGACAAAAACGAAGGCAGGGGACGTCGTGTTGAACGTGAACATCACGCATCACGCAGCGCGCAGCGCGCACGGACCCCGGCACGCTGCTCGTCCCGTCGTTCCACTTCTTCTGAGATCTCCACTGTCCAGGCATTTCGATTGCACAAGGTGAGATTCCGCAGGATTCGGGGCGATAGACGTCGCCGATCAACCCGCAAAAGTCGAGTCTGTGCTCCTTCGTAGGCCCGGCGGCCGCCAGGATGTCCAAGAAATGAGTTTTTGTATGCTCTTTGGTTGCAACATCTCTTGCGCTCACAGAAGGTACAGCTCGTACAGCAGCAGTAACATCCCGTTTTTCTCTGTTGGCACAGGGCGAACGAGACCAATAGCCGTGGGTACCATGGGTAGGGAGGCTTGCGTCTCTTTGCTGTATACACACACTGCAGGGGAAGGGGCCTGCTGCTTCCTGGATCGGTATAGTTCTCGCGTCGTGTGACCTACCTGGTACATTTTTTTGCGCATTTACGCCTACCAGAGGTACCTGGTAGATACGATTTTGTGGATGGACTGGTACGGAACGGCACGTCGAGCTTCTATTTCATACCGTTAGTATTCAATACGAGCTCGAACGTGCGAGCTCTGCACCATGGTTATGCTCGTATTCGTACATACTCTTACTGCTGTAGAAACAAGGCACAGTAGTATTCCGGCAGTATGTTTGCGGGATTCGTAGCACGTGTCGTATGGGGGAGGAGCGTCTGCCACAAAAGGTGATGTTTGGGGAGTTTGTTGGGGGTAAGGGCTACTCAGGGGGGCAAGCGAAAGACTGGATGGATCATCTGAAGGAGGATATGTCGGTCTTTGGAATGAAATTCGAAGGATGGCGAAAGGCTGCTCAGAAGGCTATCGGATGGTTTCGACGAGTAGAGGAGGGAGCCGAGTTGTTCATGCGGAATTGGCAAGAAACGGAGAGACACAAAGCTGCAGAGTGACGCGCAAAGGCTGCGGCAGCGCCATCCACCGTCGGCATCTCTAAGCGGCCGGGGGGAGGGGGAAGGGGGGGGGAGCGGGGGGGGGGGGGGGGAGGGGGGAGGGGGGGAGCGGGGAAGGCGGGGGGGGGGGGGGGGAGGGGGGGCGTCATGCCCAAGAGACTGGAGTCTGGGTTTGGCCATCATCGTCTTGAAAGTTGTGGGCCTTCTACTGGCCGTCACAAGATGGCATAAGACCGCCCTGACTTCTCCGCCATATTGCGTTCTCTCCCCAGTGCCATTGATGATGCACTTGATACCCTCTATGAGCCCAATGCTGTCTTTGGCCAGTTCCTAGGGTCTGTTAGTATGACATTTTTCTTCTTTTTCTTCTTCTCTTTTCCTTTCCTTGCTTCCTCTCCTTGTCTTGTCTTTCTTGCTTTCCTTGTCTTTTTATTTTCCTTTCTTTCCTTTCTCGTTTTTTTGTTTCGCTTTCTTCTTTTTTCTTTCCTTTCCTTATCTTTTTCTTTTCTTTGTTTCTTTTCTCCAATTAACTTGCGTCTGTCGTGCATATGCGTAGTGATAGATACTACGTGTAATATATACGTGGTAGTCTTTATTGGGTGGCAAGCAGTATAGTCGGTTTCTCCAGGCGTGAGTAATGAGACGTATGCACCGGTATGGACCTGGCACATCGTAGACTGACCCCCGATTTCACTTGTTATATGTTTCTGGTGGAGGCATGAATTGCGTCAGCTGTGATATAGGCGTGTACCACCTTGGGTTGTTCGTGTTTTTCCCTGGGGTATTCCTCAGCTCCAGAGTGACTGGAGCCTGTCCTGTGACCACGGACTTGATTATGCGGGTTAATGTGAGAACATCAACAACAACAAACAATGGGTGTGCCGCAACATCAGCAGTTTTCATGCCCCGAACCTGCAGAGCAGCTCGCTCGACTCGTTCTCATACCATAATTTCAAAATCCTGCCCGTACGTATCGTAGTGGCTCACCCGACCTTTTCGTTTATCCGCTGCTGCTGATGCTCCTGCGCAGGCTCTCGTTGCGAGCAGACGTGCGAGAATAACCAGACGGGAGATACAAATAGCAGCCCTCCCCAGCCGCTGAAGACTTTGTAAAATCATGATGAACAGGGGAGTCTTACGGGTCGCCGCCTTCGCCCAGGCGCGAAGGGGAGGCGCCGCCGCCGCCCTCGGCGTCCGCAGCAGCGGCAGCGGACCAACCACGGCAGATATCGGAGTGAAAGCTTGGCTCTCCGTCACACCCGGCAGCGGAGAAAAAAACAACGAGGACGACGACGACCCGACCCCCGCTGAGACAAAGTTAGCGTTTTCGTCCACCGTCTACGGAAAAGATCCGGCCTCGGCGGCCGACCTTACCCCCGCGGAAGTAGCCATGGCAGCGCACCTCAAACAGGCAGCGGCCGCGGCCGCCGGCGGTAAGCTGTCTGCGGCGACATCGAAGGGGCACGATGCGCGGGCGATGTTTGACTCGTCGCTGTCCCAGCAAGCTGAGGACGGGAAAAGCTCGAGAGACATCAAGCGCGACGTGGCAACCGACACGCCGGACGCCACGCGCGTGGTCTTTCGGGCGTCTGCTTACGGCAAGGACCCCCAGTTGGCAGCCGAGCCCTCGGAGACGGAGGCCGCGGAATTAGAAGCACTCCGGGCTCAGGCGCGGGGGAGCAGCGGTGGCGCGGCCCCGGTTCACGACGAAAGGAACATGTTCGATTCCGATTTTTCGCAGGGCGCCGGTGGGGAGCGGGCTTCAGGGGACATCAAACGCGACGTTACCGCCGACACGCCGGACGCCACACGAGTAGCCTTCCGGGCGTCTGCTTACGGCAAGGACCCCCAAATGGCCGCCGAACTCTCGGAGACGGAGGCCGCAGAATTGCAGGCGCTCGAGGCTCGGGCACGGGGAAGCGCTGGCGGCGCGGCCCCGGTCCACGACGAAAGGAACATGTTCGACTCTGATTTCGCGCAGGGCGCCGGCGGGACGCGGGCTTCCGCGGACATCAAGCGCGAAGTCACCGCGGACACACCGAACGCCACGCGAGTAACCTTCCGGGCGTCTGCGTACGGGAAGGACCCCCAGGGGGCCGCCGAGCACTCCGCGCAGGAGGCCGCAGAAGTGGAGGCCTTGCGGAAGATGGCCGCGCGGAGCGCCGGCGCCGGAGCCACCGCCCCTGTCCACGACGACAGGAGCATGTTCGACTCCGACCTCACGCACGGTGCTGGCAGCGCGCGCGGTTCGGAGGCGATCAAGCGAGAGGTGGTGGGGGACACGCCCGAGGTGACCCGCCTCGTGTTCGGGGGCTCGGACTACGGGAAGGACCAGGAGTCGATGACCCGGTCCGCGCGTGAGCAGGTGGAGATGGACGCACTCGCCGCGAGGTCGGCGAAGAGGAAAGCGGTGTCGGTGGCGGCTGCGGGAGGGGCGGCGCCCATCCATGACGACCGGTCGATGTTCGATTCCGAGCTGACGCAGGGTGCGGGCGTCGTGCGGGCGTCGGACGCGATCAAGCGAGAGGTCACCGCGGGAACGCCGGACCAGACGAGGCTCGCCTTCAAGGGCTCGGATTACGGCAAGGACGTGTCCTTGGCCGAGGAGCACCCCGAGGAGAACCGGGCGGACGTGGAAGAGCTTCAGAGGCGGAGCCAGGGGGCCGTGGCGACGTCGGCGGCGGCGGCGACGGTGGCGGCAGCAGGTCGACAACCGCCCGCTCCGGTTCACCACGACCGGTCGATGTTCGATTCAGACCTTACGCAGGGGGCCGGTGACGTGGAGGAGTACAGGGAGATTAAGCGCGACGTACAGACGAAAACCCCGGCGCTGACCCGCCTCAGCTTCTTCGGGAGTACCTGTGAGTTACTTTCACCTTTTTTATTTGTTTGTTGGGGCGTAGGGAGAACCTTCTTGCATTTTTTGGCGGTGTGACATATAATAATAGTTTGTGTATATAACGGTTTGCAAGCAGTTTGCGGTTGCGTTCATACCGATCTTCCGAGTCGTTGGCATGGAGCATGTCGGCGCGCACCTGAGTCTACCCTCACCCCTCAGTGACGTCACACCCTGCTCGTTGCATGACCGTGTGGGGAGAAATGTGACAATGCTAACGCTATCCCTAACGCTACCCCTACCGCTAACGCTAATGCTGTAACCCCCGCTAACGCCAACGCTCTCACTACCGCCAACACCAACGCTACCCTTACCGCTAACCCTAACGTTCACTTTGTTGTTTTCTGGAACAAAATAGACGGCGATGACGACCCTGGCATCGAGAGCGCAGAGGGCGCCGCGGAGTTGGCGACGAAGCAGGCCAAGGGGGAGAAGCTCGCGACCGTGGGCCGCGGAGCTCGCAAATCCAAGGTGCACGACACCAAGAAGGCCATGGCGGACGACGAATACTCTACGGCCGGGTCGGAGTGAAAAAATACGAATACAGGACTGGATGACTGGATTTATTAGTAAATTTACCGCTCTTTTCGACAGTTACACGAACTTGACAAACGCTGCGGTACCGTCGAGTGATGGATATCGAGCGAGAATCGAGTTCCACGCGAGAGGAGTATTAGCACATGCTTTATCTAGAAGCAGGCAGGCGGAGCGCGTGGGTTTCTTGTACCGTACGGTTTTACCACGTTATGACTTCTTTGCCAATCATCCCTGGCTGCTGCTGCCGCTACTTGCTATGCCCGTGGTGGCTGGCCCGCACGAGAGATTGCTGTGCGTTTGGGCCAGCACGGCGATTATGATAGTGGGTTGATTTTGCGTTGTGTTTTTTTCGGTGATTTTTCCTCGTGGACCTGAGTCGGGAATGGGAGGGTCGGACAAAGGGCTGGGCAAGATCGCCTCAAGACATGCCGCCTGACCGGCACTCAGTGATTTTGACACGATGCACGCGTACGCCGGCATGGGTATGTTTTGTTCTTGCCCAGGTGCGTGGGGGGGAACTGCTGCTGCGTTTGGTTTTTTAATTTTGTTTCCGGACCCAAACCAAAAGGGATTCCTTCGGAAGTAAGCGACGAATTACAGAAATACCGGTTTTTAGAGTGTTTGCGAAAGTACGTTTTTAGAAATTTACTTTTTCAAAAATTGTCCCGAAGGCAATATTTGCGGTAAATTTTTAAAAAAAAGCCAAAAATGTACTTTGTCGAAGGTAGGTTTTGATCAAAAGTTACGGTAAATTTTGTCTCTCTGTTTCATTGGCCTACAATACACCGAGCATTTGTCCGAGGCGGAACGCCTCTGCAAGGGTCTATAGCGCCCCAACCACGGGACAAACAGGACAAGCACCGCTGTTTGCACAGCAGCAGTACAAGCAACGAACGCACGGAGGATGGAGAGGGTAGTACCCTGAGCACGACGCACAGGCGTAACATCAGAGATATGCAGCAGGCCGGTGATGAACCGTCTGTTGCTGCCCTCTGCGTCCGTGACCAAGGGTTCAGCGCTTGCTGCAAGCTGTGGTGAACTTCTCGCAGCTGGCGGAGTCGAACGCACGCACGCGGAGAGGAGCCTCAACGCAGAGAGCGACACCACGCGCCTTGATTGCGGCTATCGTGTGCCGCATCTGGCAAGATAGGACTCGTATCGGTCCATCTGTGCGACAGCAGCCACCGCGCTTCTCCAACATCACCGCGACTGAAGCGTGGCATGACTTTTGGTTTAGGGCAGAGGAGCGGAAACTCCTCTGCCCTAAACCGCTGCGTGCAGATTCTTTGCAGGGTGGTGCTTCGCAATAACAGGTCCACGTTCCATGGGGAAACTGCGCTTCGCCTTCCCTTCCGTCGCATGAGGAAGGCGTTGCTCTGCTTGTAGCACGTGTAATGAGGTAGTCCCTGCTCACAAGGTGTTTTTACGCGCGAGACAGACCGCCATACCTCTAATTTGTAGTCTGTTGGGTGCTTGCATGTACCGTGTTCCAGGTACTGCTGCACCTGAAACGAGAGGCTCGAGACTGGAGTACTGTACGTACAACGAGTACTCGTATCGTATAGTACTATAGAGCAGTAACTCGCACTGCTGCTGCTGTACTCGTACGTATATTACAATCGCGCACATCCCCGTTTCCCTTCTAAATTTCGGAGGCGTCGCCTGCAGGATTTTGTTTACCGCTAGCGCAAACACACCAAAAACTCGGTGGGAAGGCAATTTACTTTTTTTAGCGGAAGGCAAGTAAATTTTTAGAAACGTATTTTCGCAAACACTCTTTTGTCACTATTTTCGCAGCGCGCGCGTGTTGAAAGACATCGGACTAGTACCTCCTTGGGACGCCGTTATATGGGACCAAAGTAAAGAAAAGCTAGCCAGGGCTCGGGATAGTAAAGGACACCTGCGTACTTGAATAGGCGCTTTGCCTTGGTTCACTGATTCGACCCACAAACCCAGATGCCGGAGGTGCGCGTTGGACCGTCATGTTTACTACAGGCGTGCTGCCTCCAACTCGTTGGAACCCCCTTCTTTGGTGTTTGTGAGCGCCCGGGTCACGACGGGGAAGACAGTGCTAGGGTGTGTCACCAAGCTATCGATACCGCATGCAGATGGCCGATTATCAGAGCGACAAGAAGAGGCAGCGTTTTTTAATAACTCGTACCGCAACAGGCCACATCATCTCGTGTGCGTCATCCTCCCCTCTCGCCTTTTCCACCCCTTTCCACGACAACAAAAACTTGAAACCAACCAAAACTATGCAAATACCAGAGACCCAAAACGGTCGCTTGCTTTCGGAGTACGTAGGAGCACCCCAACACACCCTCCGCAAAACCGCTTCGAGCCTCACGCCATCCGTGAAACGATCTAGGCTAGGAGGGGTGCCCCCATTCTCACCGCCGACCTTGGGCCACTATTAATAGCTAGCGCGAGCGACTCGGTACCTCGCTCAAAAACGTTTGTTGGCGAAGCGTAACGATCGATTCCGTAGCGGTGCTTACCGCGCACTAAAAAAGCACGAAGGCTTGAAACTTCCAAATAGATAGCGTGGACACTCGCGCGGGTGGCCCGAAGCCGCTGGCATGATGGGCCCCACAAGCTCTTCCCCTACCGAGTGCTTGATCAACAATCGCATCTTCCGTATCTCGAATTACTCCTTATTATGCCCAACACCTAACGCCAAACACTCTCAAGATTCACGCCCTCCCAGCCATCTGCGCCTCCTTCTCTTCCTTCTTGGCTTTCTCCCTGGCCATCCTCTTCTCCATGACCCTCTGGAACACCTCAGTCTTCCTCACAAACTCCTCCTCCCTCTCCTTCGTGCCCTCGTCAAGGCTCTTCCACAGCCCCCCCTTCTTCCCCGCCGCCACCGGCATCACCCGCGCCGACTCCCCCCCTCCCCCGCCTCCGGCACCACCTCCACCCAGAACGGCTACCGCCGCCGCCGTGCCGGCCGATAGCGTGCTGGGAGCGTCCCCGACGATGTCCTTGCTCGTTAACATGCCGCCGATACCGCCGCCGCCGATGCCGCCACCCATGATCGGAGCGATCTGGCGCACCAGCCCGCCCAGCCCGCGCCCCCTCTCCTCCTCCTCCCTCTGCCGCACTGCTTCGATCTTGGAGCGAAAGTTTCCTACAACGGCGTTGGAATCCTTGCCCACGTGGGGCCGTAGAACGTCGCGAAAGTCCGAGACGCCCTGCACGCAACGCAAGAGAGGGAAGCGGTCGCATCGGGGGATGAGGTGGGGCGCGTTCCAGAAGGAGGGGGAGACGGGGGGGTTTTCCACCCACTGCCGTCGGTATCACATGCGGTCTTTAAAAAAAAAAACAATCACGAAAACAAACGTGTCGACAATGGCGCAGCGTATGTTTTTACCAACTGTCTATGGGTTGCAGCACGAGTAGAAAAGGACAAGGAGCACGGAAAAGCAACCAAGCGAGCTGCATGTAACCAAACACCAACAAGAAGCAAGCAAGCGCAGCCGGTTTGATATATACCAGGTAGCACCCGCGCGCACGTCCGACAAAGAGAGATAACGCAAACACGGGGGTCCAATCCAGGTGCGAGGCCCTACCTGCGTTGCCAGAGCCCTGAGGAAGGGGGCCAGTTCGTACAGGACCGTGTCGGCTGTGGGGTCCGAGCCGTCCTCAAGCGAAAACGTTTTCACCTTGATGGCGTTTTCCGGCTGGGGCGATTGGGGGAGGGAGGGGCAGAGGGTGGCGGAAGATAAAAGCAGAAATTTAGTCAGTGCGTCGGCCCACCACCACTACCGCATCATTTCATACTGGCACTGCTGTGTGTGGCGAAAGGGCCGAGCAGCGGTAAAACACGTGTACGAAGTATACTTTCACTAGGTTAGCGTTATGACTCAACACCCCCGTCAATACAGCAGTCGCCGCCGCAGCGGCATTAGCAGCAGCAATAGCAGTACCAGCACCAGCTACGAAATGGCGGCAGCACCAATAGCAGGACCTTTGAATACTCCAACAAAAAACATGTACAGGCAACGCGGTCGCCGAAACATCTTGTCCCGCCAATCTCCATCCCATCCCATCCCACACCACCCCGCCCACCCCCATCCCACACCACCCCACACCACCCCACCCCCATCCCACCCCACACCACACCACCCTACCCACCACATCATCCCACCCACCACCACCCCACCCCACCCACCACCACACCACACCGCACCACACCACACCGCACCACACCACACCGCACCACACCACACCGCACCACACCACACCGCACCAAACCACACCACACCACACCATACCACACCACACCATCGCACACCGCCCCACACCATACTACACCATACCACACCACACCAAACCACACCGGACCACACCACACCACACACCACACCTGCATCGAAATGCAGTCGGCGTTATCGTCGATGATGACGACCTGCTCAAGCGGGCGGTTGAGCGCGGAGAGGTCCTTGACGTGCTTGCCGTCGATATACCTCGTCCCGTCACGGTACACCCTCTGGGTCACAGCACCCAGGGGGTCCATCTTGGTAATCCACTATAATTGTAAACCGAAAACCAGCGTGGGAGGCGGAAGGGGAGGTAGGAGGCGGGCGCAAGGAAAAGTCATGGAGGAGATGGCGGCGGCGGCAAGGTTGGAGGCGATCAATACACTACGCTACCTTCGTCCGTTCCCCGGCAACCTTTTGGCTCTAAGCAACACGGATACAGGCTGGTTCACGTCAAAAACTCCAGATGTATTCCCCAGCGAATGTCCACGCCGTTTTTTTATGTCAGACCGTGAAATTATTGCACACGTGTTGTGTGCGCTCTTGCGAAGATCTCACCCGACGTTTTTTTTTTAATCGCCTTATTTTTGGACAGTTGAGATTTTTTGGAAAACGTGGACCACCGTAGCCCATTTTTTTTTGCGAAAAAAAAAGAAAAAACCCCCGCTAGTCAAGCCTCGGAACGGGCATGTAAAACACGTGTGCACAATTTCAGGGTCTGTCATATCTCTCAAAAACGGCGTGGACATTCGGATTTTTGTGCGTAAACATGACTAAGATACGCTATTTCCTTCAAATGACTTGGTTTTAGTGTAGGATCCAGTTTTTTTTCGCTAGATTATGCTCCATGTTGAACACAGGCAGGTAAGATCTTCGATTTATTGCGCGAAAAATTCTACCAGACATGCCTTGGAGGACGTCCAACCGGATCGTGCAAAATGTGGCGATTTTTTTTTTCGCCGCCGCTGGGAAAAAGCATTAATATTATTGAAAATATTGAACGCCTGTCATTGACCTATTACGAGTTTCGCTCCTAGAGACAGCCCGAGGCCGGTACGAAAAAAAATGGCCGTGTCACCCTCTTCCATGTGTCATGGAGGTCACTATGATACAAAATATCCACTCTTTGACTCGATATTGCGAGCGGTATTCGTGGGGGAGAGAATTTGTTCTTTTTACTTGAACCAGCCTGTATGCGCGGCAGGTAAGCAACGCAGCACGCCTGCACCCCCCCCCAATTCCCGTAATATTCGGGACAAAGGTTCCTTCGTGACAACAGCCAAATACCGCGTTCGCGAAAAACTAAAATAACACATCCTTTTCAAGAAGACCAATTACACCAAAATGCTTTCCCCCCTCCCTCCAAACGACCCCTACTTCCAAACAAGAAGACCGCCTGAACGAAGCCCATCCCACCACCCCGCAAACTCGCAAGGACAACACGCGGGTGACGTCACTTGCCTCGTCGGCCAGTCCGCCCAGGCTGTCGGTGAACACGACAATCTCGTACAGCTGGGCCATCTCCTTCAGGAAGTCATCCAAGCCTGGCCGCTTTGCAACTCTCCACCTGCAGAAAAAAACAAGTCGAACACACGAAAGACGAAAAGAACAAGACAAAAGAAGCCAACACACAATAAATAAAAAAGCACACCAACAGGTCGTCAGAAAGACAAAAATACAGCGAGAAAAACAGACAAACAGAAGACAACGCCACACGACAAAAGACAACAATGCCAAATGAAGCGCCCAGCGGGGAGGAGGGAAGTGGAAGATGGGGTGGGGGTGGGCGAATGCTAAGCCCTGACGTTGGCTGGGCGGAAAGAGGAAATAAAGGGGCAAGGCTGTGGCAGGCGTGCCTCGCGTAAAATCAAGTATAATAAAGTACAAACGCGTTGATTGTACTCGGCGCGTAATGGCAATGCATGCAACGATTCAGGGGATACGTAAAATAACCGGCATGTTTCTCGGCCGGTCGGTCGGTCGGTCGATCAGTCTGATGGTCGGTTGGGCCTTACCCCTTCTTGTGAGTGTACGTGATGCCCAGTAGCGTGCCCTCCAGGTCAAGAACCAGCGTCGGCGGCGGTATAGCCCCTGGCGGCACCAGACAGTCCAGCAGAAGCTTCTCCTTCACCGGGCTTGAATACTTGCGGTGTGAGCGATGTTAGCAATCCAGACCGGAGAGGCGGCCAGTATACAGGAGGGGGGGCAGAAGAAACCATTTCCCACCGTTGGGAACAAAGAAAGGGTAGGGTGAGGCCGCGGGATGGGGGGGCGAACGAGGCGGAGCAGCGGGGGGCAGAATCAGCGAAAGTTAAGCCCTTCGAGGTGATAGCAATAGCAATATAGTTGGTTCCGGTTCCAGCGTGACGTATACCATGATCACAGTAGTGAATCACGCGATTATATCAACGCTTTCTTACGTGGGGCGGGAATGAAACGGCAACAACCTTTTGGCGGGCTAAAGACAACCCTATCTCGCGCTCAAGGCCTGGCCCATCCACAGGGAGAGTGGTACACACTACACGCCTTCGGACATTGTTTGCGACAACGGTGGTCATATCAACGCGTGCCTGCGTCACGCCAATACAAACGAGAGCTACGAGGGCTGCTGGGGTACTACCGCGCAAAAGGACATTGATAGACCGCAAGAGAATGGCGATAAGATAGTCAATATGAACGGGATGGATGGGCTGAGCTTTGTGTGTGTTCTTCACATTGAACTGATATTTCCACCCATCTACAACCAGCACAACTAGTATCCATGTCAATGCCTCTCAGACAGACGAGCTCTGTGTTCACAACTACGACACAAAGATACACATGCACATACTGTACAGCAAGACGATTCGGCCATGCAATGCCAACCGCAATGAACACGAGAGCAAAACATATGCAAGCCAGCACACCAGACTATCTGCAACAACAACAAAAAAGAAGAAAAAACAAAGAGCGAAGCAAACAAATTAACAAGAAAGAGGGAAACAGGATGGCATGACAAAAAATGAATCAAAGCAAAAACAGACCTCCAGCAACTATTAATAGCAAACAAAGCAGATGACACATGACATGACAGTTTTTCTTTGTTTGCAGCTGACACGTGTTTAGCTTTGTTTTCATTTTTCTCGTGCCGTCCTGTTTCCCTCTCTTTCCAATTGCTTGTTTCCTTTTTCCTCTTTTTTATGTTTTCTTCTTTTCTTTTTTGTTGTTGCAACTAGCCAGGTGTGCTGGCTTTTGCATATTTGTTGCCCTTGTATTCATTGCGGTTGGCAGCTCTACTTTTCGTTCTTGTCATCCCGTCAATTATCTTTGAATTTTTCTTTCTCCTTCTCCCTCCCTAGTCGAAACACACACCCAGGACCACTACGCAGGCTCTTTTCCCTTCCCTGGCATGGCCAAATCACCTTGCTGTATTTGCAATGTGTATCTCTGTCTCGTAGTTTGTGACCACAGAGCTCGTCTCTCTAGGAGGCATCAGAACGGACACTGGTCGTGCTGGATGTAGATGAGTGGAAATATCAGCATAACTTAAAGAACGCACACCACCCAACCAGCGTCGGGGGCAGCAGCAATACTGGGTTCCGAATGCACCTAGAATTAGTGTTGGTAAGCAAAATTTGAAAAAAAAGGCTTAAGGGCCCCCTTCGGAGCCCTTAAAACGAACTTTTTTTTACGGAATATATTCGCATAATTTTGGGTGGTTTTCGTTGCGGCTCGCCGAGCCCTGGAAGCAATCATTCCCTTGCGGGGATACAAAATGAGCCAAAGTTGCCTTTGGGTATATTATAGTTGGAGCTCGACCCGTAGTAATGCACGAGCCCGATGCTCTCTCCTTCTCTGAGTACGTGCTTGATATACTGCTGTGCCAGGTACCTGATGTGATATACAAGAGCTCCGCTCCGCGGGCGGCTGACGTCGCCCGTACGCTCGCGCAAGGAAGAACACAACTATGTGTGAAGGGGGCAGAAATAAGAGGCCCAAGATTTGGTGCAACAAGCGATTTGATAATGCTAAGAGCTACTTGTGGAGGGCTGATTGGCCTGTGCTGTGCTGTGGGCTTGTCGGCGATGCCACGTTTGATCGGCAGTACGGGTTTATTTTGCGGGGAAAAACATGACCGAGAAGAGACAAATAAATGAAGAAAGCAAACGACGTGTAGTCCATACACGTGCATACCAACACCTGGTACAAGATACTTTTCGTACGATGCCTGGTACTACTGTATGTTCCAAAGCACAGCACGCAGCAGTAATATAGCAGCGCGTGGCCAGGACCCACGTACCGAAAGTCGGATCAAATGTAGAAAAGGGCAGTGGCTCTGTATCAGTGGTTGTCAGGAATCAAAACCAACTCCCACAAAGCTGTAGGTGAGAATTCGCTTGCCAGGTACCAGGTTTTTTATGTTTCCATCTACACGTGCGCTCGGTCGGGAAATCGACGACCCGGCCAACCAAAGGCATGTGCCGAGGCTGTCGGAGCAACAACGCATGCAGCAGCAATAAGAAGCAGCAGTGCGCGGCGAGTAAGTACGATTCCCGCAGGTTCGATGGCTTTTGTGTCTCTTGGTCGCTGTAGCTGGCCATCTTGGCGAGCCTCTCTCCCCCGCACCCAGCACCACCCCGTCCCCAGCTCTCCTCTCCTTT
The DNA here is from genome assembly GCA_012845835.1 of Undaria pinnatifida. Classification (NCBI taxonomy): domain Eukaryota; class Phaeophyceae; order Laminariales; family Alariaceae; genus Undaria; species Undaria pinnatifida. Next base: position 8,112,594 of record JABAKD010000010.1, read on the forward strand.
GCCCATGTAGCATGCCAGCACCGATTCGAACCGTCGAGGAGGGGATTCGCATCCTTGCGGCCGTTGGATGCTTCATGCGTGTCTTGCTGTTGCTGCTGCTGCCGCTGTTGCTGTGACTAGCTAATGGTATGGGGTGTGCTTTATAGTTGGTCGGAGCGCTGTGTGTCCGCGTGGTGTGAGTGTGATTCACATCGGAGTCTCTCCACACTAAAACACTGATAGACCCCATCTTGCGCCCTGTTCATTCTGGTTTTGAACCGGAAGTTTGAGTTTCCAGAACGAGAGCCCAAAAAAATGTCCTGGTTCCGAATTTGGGAGCAAAACCAAAAGGAAACGAGTTATTTCCCTTTGACTCTGGCAATTTAATATTTTCATTCTGGAAAAAAAAAACTCCGAAACCGCCTTCTATTAATATCATAACACAAGGAGTGCTGTGGGTTGCAACACCTACAATGATATCTAGTCATACCCACGGGTACGAAACAATTTAGTCCCTTTCTCGTGCCCAGTAACGAGTGCTGGAAAACAAAAACATGACTCAAATATAAAAAAAGGTGGCAAGACAAATATGCAGAACGAAGAAAGAACAGGCACAACCAGCAACACAGAGAAAACCGTTCCACAACCACAAGAAAACTTCAGCGCTTACCAGAGAGTACTTGCTCATCAACCAGATGGCGAAATGATCAATGGGGCTGTCGTCCAGCAGCTTCCGCACTTCGTCGGGCTTCAGCTGCCACGCGATCCCCAAAATGGCTAAACCTGCTCCCGACGCCAAAAGGATTTTCGTGCCCCATCCCCGGTTGGCTCGTGCCCCCTGCAATGCCCCCCCCGCCCCTCTCCCCCCCCCAGTCGCCGCCGGTGCGATTCTTCCTGCCGCCCCCGATGCACCCCTGCTCCCCGCTGCTGCTGCTGCTGCCGAAGGTACCGCCCCTGGCATCGCGGCGGTCGCCGCTGCCGCCCTCTTCGCCGACGTGGTAGCGCTTGCCTTTCGCGCCTTCCGTGCGGCTAGCATTTCGCTCTTGGTGAAACCACCACCTCCACCGGCGCCACCGGCGCCTCCGGCAGCCGCTGGTGGAGCGGGTGTTAAACCGCCCCCGCCCCCGCCCCCGCTCCCCCCCCCGCTACCGCCACCATGTTTCCCCGCAGCTGTGGCTGATGCCCCCTGTCCCCCTGTGCCTGGTGTTGCCTTTTGCGTTGGAGGCGCCGCGCCTCCTTTTCCTCCCCTCGCGGTCTGCTTGGGCGGGCCTTGCCGCCCTGCTGCCTTCTTCGCGAGAAAGCGGCGTTGGGCCGCCCGGCACGCGGAGCTTGGGGAGGAGGAGGTTCGATTCGATTGCCAACCGGACGATTTACCCAAAGCGATTTGATATGGGTGGGCGGAGGGGGGGGGAGGGTGAGGGAGACGTCATGGGGGGTGGGAGGGGGCGGGGGTGTGCGCGGAGCCAACCGAGGTACGACTAAAAGTGGTAAGCTTGAGTGAAACCAGAGGCGTACAAATCTGGTACTCCAGGGTACCCTGGTAATGGTTTCGTGGAATGAGCGTGGGATGGTGGACGGTTTATTTTTTCCGTGATACAACATGCGGCCCAAAGTCACGCTGTCGTACATATATATAACATGCAATATGAGTGGCAAAACATATCTGCGCCCATGATACGATTATTGTAGAACTACTTACTATGATATTTTTCTGAAAGTGCTCGGTTGGTGACACCCCTGGCCTCTCCAGACTTCCCACTTGGACAACGCCTCCGTCCATTACATGCGGAACGGTTCAGCTTTCTTTGATTTCTTTTTTCACGTTTTTTTACTCTTTCGTACATGCCAGGTATCATTCGAAGTATCATATCATACCAGGTACCGGTACTACTCTACTATTACACCACAGGTGTGCTGGTACCACTATAGGATATTGCTGAATCACGAAAAATGAACTCCCAGCTCAGCTCTGCCCAGCTATAGCTCAGCGGCGCAGCGCAGCGCCGTGCGGTGCCGTGTAGTGCCATGCCTTTTGCCCTGCGGTGCGGTGCTGTGCTGTGCTGCGCTGGGCTTTCTTTCGAACATACAGTGCCATCCAGGTATCATGCAAAAAGTACCAGGTACCAAGTGCCATTGTGGACGTGTATACAGTAGACTACACGCTTTTTTGCTCTTCTTTCATCGTCCTCTCTCGGTCATGTTTTTTTTCGCAGACATCCGTACTGCCGATCAGAACGTGGCATTGCCAACAGCGAACAAGCACACAGCACAGCACAGGCTAATCAGCTCTGCACAAGTAGCTCTCGGCATTGTCAAATCGCTAGATGCACGAAATCATGGGCCTCTTGCTTCACATTTAGTTACTTGTGTTCTTCCTTACGCGAGCGTAGCGGACGGCGTCAGCCGCGAGTGGAACGGAGCAGCTCGCTGCCAAGCCAGCGAATACGGACGGTTAATAGTCGGGAGCAATCCTAGACGTTGCCGTGAGGCTTCTACTGGCATGTGTTGCCTAGGTAAATCACAGCAGCAGGAGCTCATGGACTCTTGGGTGCGCCGCATGAACCTTCGAACTACACCAGTGCTACTCGTATTAATGCTCTGATACATGCCTGGTACACGAAATGTACATACGCTCAAGAGTTTGACGTACATATTAGAAAAATAAGAACATCCACATCAGCTGAGACATCGACCAAGAAGGTTTATCTATCAAAACTCAGCTTTGCAGGCTGCGTGTGATACTTCGATCGCGCGTGTTACGGGGTGTGTATACCCTCGTTAAGAGTACAGGTCGGTGACTCCCCTGCTCATGCCAGGGTCAACAGGACTAACACGTTCAACATTGTTCTGTGCACGGAAACCGTATAACCCGCATTGGGGGAGACAAAACCAGACATGTGTGGAATTCAGTATGCATGAAGCAGTGTTACAAGGGCTCCGCTCCGCGGGCGGCTGACGGCGCCCGCTACGCTCGCGCAAGGAAGATTTGTACTAAAAAATGTGAAGAGGGCAAAAAGATTAGTGCAACTAGCGATTTGATAATGCCAAGAGCTACTTGTGCGGAGCTGATTGCCCTGTCTGTGCTGTGCTGTATTTGGCGATGTCACGTACTGATCGGCAGTAGTACGGGTGTAATTTGCGGAGGAAAAAACGCGAAGAGGACCGAGATGGAGAACAAAATCAATGACGAAAGCAAAAAGACGAGTACACACGCGTACTACAGGTACATGGTACCTGGTACTTCGCCTATTACCTGGTGGTACTCTGTATGGTTCTAAAGAAAGCACAGGGCTCCGCTCCGCGGGCTGTTGACGCCGCCCGCTACGCTCGCGCAAGGAAGAATGCAAATAAAATATGTAAATGGGGCAGGAAGAAGAGGCCCGCGAATATTTGGTGCGAATAGCGAATTGATAATGATGCCATGAGGTGCTTGTGCAGAGCTAATTGTCCAGCGCTGTGCTGTGTGCTTGCTGATGCCACGTTCTGAACGGCAGTACGTGTGATATTTGCGGGGGGGGGGGGGGGGGGCATGGGGGTCGAGAGAGGACACTCATCTGAAGAACGCAAACAGACGAGTACACAACACGTACATAAACCTGGTACCTGTATCATACCTGGGCTACTACTACTGCTGTATGTTCAAAAGAACGCACAGTGCCGCACGACACAGCACCGCAAAACGAAGGGCAAGGCACGGCACCGCACTGTGCTGCGCTGCGCTGCTGAGCTATATATAGCCGGGCTGACCTGAGCTGGGGGTGCATTGTTTGTGATCCAACAACAGAGTAAAATGTACAAACCTGGTGTAGTATTAATAGTACCGGTACGTGGTATGACACTTCGAGAATGTTACTGGCATGCACGAACTAGTAAATGTACAGCAAAGCACGCAGCATGGCAAAGCACCGCAAAGCACAGCGCAGCGCTCTGCTGAGCTGAGCTGCAGGGCATCGCCGGGCACGGCACTGCACGGCGCTGCGCTGCTGAGCTATAGCGCGGTGGGGTGCTGGGCGGCGCTGAGCTGATGAGCCAAGCCGAGATCTCAGCTGATGAAACTTCATGCAAGTACAAAAAAAATAGTGAAAGTCAAAGAAAAGCTAAAGCTGGACCGTTCCGCAAGTAATGCACAGGCGGAAAATTAGCGGCAAATGGTTGCAGGAAGTTCAACTTAGACCTACTATTATGACGAATATTTTCATCGATTATTTCTCTCTTTAACCGGGATCTCCGACGCCAAAATAAAAACCATCCACTATGGGACCAGAAATCATCGGTATTTCAGGGTTCGGAAATAATTGAGGCCAGAAATCAGCGGATCTGGTGATTTCTGAGCCCAGAAATAACAGCTCTTCCAACCTCTCAGAACTGGGATTATTTGACTTTTGGATACTACCTTGTACCAAGCATCACATGTCACCACTGCTCATACTGTACCTGGTATGATACTTGTCTGCTGTACACGTCAAGCATCACCCACAACAAAGAATCACAAACACACCTACGACAGCATACTGCGCTTGTTGTGTGCGAGACAGAGCTTCATCCTCACACAAACGCGACAGCAGCAGCACCACCACCATCGAAACCACCACCGGCACACCACACCAGCACCACAGCAGCAGCGCAGCAGAAGAGACCGCAGCAGAGGCGGTGGTGACCTAACGTCGCCGGCGACAGTGTACGTGCCAGATTTCAAAAATAAAGGCAAACGGCAAAACAAGACCTACCAATTCAAAATAAAACCACTTTCCAAAAATCAGAAGCCAAAATGGACGCCCCTTATTTCTGATGCAGTTATTTCTGGAGCCTCAACACTACAAAAATAATCGCCAGAAATAATCACTAAAAAAATTTCCATAATATGAATAGTAGGTCTTACTACACGAAAAGGAAGAAAAAATCGCGAAAAGGTTTAAAATCGTGTTGGCAGAAAAAACAAATTTGAAGCAAGCAGCTGACAAGTCAAGAAACAACTGGCAAAACGAGCAGAAGCAAAAAAAAAAAGGAGGAGCAAGAAATCAAAGAAAAGCTGGACCGTTCCGCAACTAAAGCGAGGAGGCGGTGTCGAAGTGGGACCCCCGGAAATGCCAGGGGGACGGGCAATTTTTCAACATCGGAGCACGAAGGTTCGTCGGTTCGTGTCGCTGTTTTCGTCGGTACGTGTCGCTTTTTTTAACTTGATTTGAGTGTCGTAGTGGCTCTCCATAGTACCAGCGGGAAATACCGGCACTGTAGCGGCAGCCGGCATTACTCCGCACGTTTCCAATACTACTCCACTACTTAATGTTCCCATCTTTGCTAAGATTATCACAGGCACTATAATGGGTAACCGGCACTACTCAAACAGCACTGTAGAGGGACCACTAGAGCAGTGTTCTTGATGCTGCACACAGAAGATGGGAGAAGGGGTATCATCGTGTCCCTGTTACGAGCTTGGCATGAACACCAGAAGTAGACAGGGTGGCGGTCGCGGCGGCTATCCCAAGGCAGTTGCAGTATGTTCGTAGTTAACTCGGGATAATAGCAGCAGCAGCAACAGCAGCGGCAGAGGCAGTGGCAGCGGCAGCGCTCGACATACATGCTCGTACCTGGTACTCGTACTCGTGGCACTTTTTCTACACACCAAATATCTGTTGACGGACTACCGAAGAAGTGTTGACCTGTCAATGCATACGAAGACTTGGACATGCTAATTTTTGTAAGGAGAGTTCCTTGACGGACGTCCGTCAAGGGGAAATAGTGCCGTCAAAGCACATTTGTTGATACGGCCATTGTTCATGGTACCCCGATTCAAGTCACAGATGCTCCTGACATTCGCTTCGCCGCCTAAACATAAAGATACCATCGTAATATTTCCAAACAGTGTGTATGGAAAAAACGAGTCTAGATGCAGAAGCTAACAACAATGTTCAACATATTCGTTGGCAATTTTCAGAAGGGTTGTTGTACGATTTCGAAAAGCCGAAACACACACAAACGCGCCGCAGCGCCACAACACGCTACAGACCATGGCGATCGATGTGCGCAAGGGTCAAGCGGCAGCTGCTCGGCAAATGGCCCAGGGGGCTGGCGCATCTTCGCGGATTACTGCTGTTCTGTGCATGTGTGCGCGCGGGGGCAAATTTGTGGCCTAACCTCGAGACAACATCTAGAGAAGAAATACCTTGTCCCGATCCCAGCCTGAGATCGGGACGAAGCACCCGTTTTCGGTGGATTTTCCGATCTTGGAAGTTGTCAGAACCAACAACCGTCTCCACATACAGTGTACACAGATCTTACTGTAGACGAATCTTGTATAGATCGAGATCTATGGCCTACATGGGGGTACCATACACAGTGGCCTCAGCCTGAGTTTGGGACGAAGCACCTCTTTTCGGTGGATTTTCCAATCTTGGAAATTGTCAGAACCAACATTCGTCTCCACATGCAGTGTATACAGATCTTACTGTAGACGAATCTTGCATAGATCAAGATCTATGGCATAAATCGGGGTACCATAAATAGTGGCCTAAACACCACCAAAAGCCCATACAGGGGTCAGACAACACAGAACACAGAGAAGCGGCGATGAAAAGCGGCGATGAAAAGCGGCGCGGGGACACGTGTAATCTGAGACCAGACATGGCATGACATGCGCAATAAGCAGCTCCAACTCGGACTGTGACGCTTGGGTTTGCGTAGCACCCGCAGAAAGCGCCCGCACCGCAGTGCGCAGCCGAGACGAGGACGCCATCGCGTTTCATCGGCTACGCGATACCGGGGGTACTCCCGCAGCCCCGGGCAGAAACGCCCGGAAAACGCTTTGAATATTTTATGTTTTTCAATTATTTTTAGATATGCGCCGCTACTAAAAAATTGCTGGTGCACCAACCGAGCACTTTCGGCAGAAAGATATCCGAAAGTGTGCTTATACAGCAGTGGGTGGCCCTTTATAGTGGCAACCTGAATAGTGAAGTGCCCTGAATGGTGGCACAAAAATATCCTGGCAAAATCTCAACCCGATATAGTGGCACTTTCCCACTATTGAGGACGGGGCCCTCAATAGTGGCATGTTGGGAATCTCACACACCCAATAGTGGCAGTTTCAAACAGCGGGCCGCCACTACTGCTGGACCACACCTGCCCACACGCACCCTCAGCAGTGGGCGCCCCACGTATCATGCCAGCCTGCGCGGACCTAGAACTGTGTAAACTCCCAAACCGACCACTGGGAGAGAAAGACGGGCACGGATGTCACCTTGGCTGCGGTGGCCGGCTTCATGGAATATGTGGTGAACCAGAGGAGGAGGGCGGCAGAGAAATACACCGCGTCTGCACCCGTGCATCGCCAAGAAGCAAAAGACACCCGACTCCTCGAATCAGCCTAAGCGTGCCTCGCCCAACTCGGGACTTGTCGGAGATGGCGCCGCGGCGAAAAAGAAGAAGCCAGCCGGGAAGGGGGGGAAGCGCACGCGGCTCAACTTCGGCCAGCAGCTTGAGGTTCTCAAGCTCTTGGACAACAAGACGACCTACGCCGAGATACAGCGCCGCTTCGGCATCAGCAGCAGCGGGATTAGCTTGATCAAGGGCACGCGGCAGCAGCTGGAGAAGGAAGCAGCAACCAACGCACGCAGTACAACATCAAAGAGCTCGCGAAAGGGCGAATTTTCGGAGGTGCGTTCGCTTTGTTTCTGTACAAATTGAACTGAACAATTGTATGTATATTTCGTACAGCAGTACATGCAACTTGAAAAAAAAAAAAAAAAATCGCGCGAGGTGTCATTGTGATGTGTTTGACAGGGAAAATAAACCAGTATTCGAGGAGCGGATGACAAGAAAAAAAAAATGTTGGTCTGCGCAGCGAGCGTGCTACACCTCTGTACAGCAGTACCTGGTACATCGTGACTTCATGAGGATTTCTGGTCTGCGGTTGAAATTATCTTGATGCGCATTTTTACAACTTGTACGCTTTAAGTTGGAATTTTGTTGAAGTATTTTTTCAAAGAACGCCCATCGAGACAGGACTCACTTTTTTACTGAAGACAGCAGCAGTTTTTTTTTGTTTTGTTCTGTGTGTTAAGGGGCTTGTTGGCTCCTGTGACTTCGTCGTTCTAGTTCTTTAACCCGCGCAACGTGTGTACCACGTACTTCGACGAACTGATATAATCTACCCATCCCGATTTTTTGTGGAGGAGGCTAAAAATACTTGCTTCGAATGATGTGTATGTACCGCGGGGTGTTTTCTTCACCGCAAGGCATTTTGTACAGCAAGTAGTTTCATGTGGGGTTGTATTTAGCGTGTCTCTGCTGCTGCGCGACTCATGTGCCCCGTTCTCTGTCCCCAATTATTTCCGTAAAAAAAAATCAATTGGAGAAAGACGTCTTGGCCTTGATCGAGGAAGCAAGGAGAGTGCCGCTGCCGGTCACGCGCGCCACGATCGAATCGTTCGGGATCGCCGTCAGGGACAAGCTGGTGGCGGCGCCGTCAACTCCAGCGGAAGCCAAGGAGAGGCTGCGGATGTTTGGTGCCAGCGAGAAGTGGGTGCGCAATTTTTTTACTCGCCACAACCTGTCGAGCATCGTGCTGCACGGCGAGGCCGGTAGCCTCGATGCCGAGGCCGCAGCCGAAGCATGAAGGCGATCCGCAGGGCGTGCTCGAAGTACAAGGTGGAGAACATCTTCAACGTGGACGAGACTGGCGTCTACTACAGACTGCTGCCGAAGCGCACGTACCTCTCAAGAACGGAGAAGCGGAAGACGGCGAGGGGCACCAGGGGGATGTAGGTCAAAGACCGTGTGTCCACCTACATGTGCACCAGCGTTAGGCCGACACACGGTCTTTGGCCTTCATCCCCTTGGTGCCCCTCGCCGTCTTCCGCTTCTCCGTTCTTGAGAGGTACGTGCGCTTCGGCAGTAGTCTGTAGTAGACGCCAGTCTCATCCACGTTGAAGATGTTCAGCCGACTCCTAGTGCAATCAGTCGGCTGACGCCTACACCAAAAGTGCTCGTACGTAGTTGCAGAGCATCGTGGCGGTTGGGTTGATGCGCCGGGGTGGAGAGCGTTTGGCTCTTCAAGCTTAGTTGCTTCAGTTGTTCGCGTCTCTGCGTTTGCTGTTGTCATCTCTTCTGCGTGTGTTGAACCCCACGTTACATGGCCCGCCGGACAAAACATAAATGATGTGCCTCCTTCAGTACGTTTGGGCGTGGTTTCGGTGATCTGCCTGCACTGAAAAATGAAAACTAGGTTTTGACCGCAGAAGGCTCGGCGACCCTTGGATAACCAAGTGTCATTTCATGTGTTTCATGCGGATACTGCTGCACACAAATGCTCAACCACAAGGAGTGCAGCAGTACACGGCTTTACCCGCATGTAACAGCGCATGCGAGTGTAGATCCCATGAACCGCTGTCGATATCGTGAACATCGAAGCTTCTTATTCGATATAGTGGTGCCCCGAATAGTGGCACCATTTGGTACCCTATATGCCACTATAAAGGGCCACCTACTACTGCTGTAGTGTGAATCACCTTTTGGAGTGGGCTCCTTGGGTCTACCAGGTTCGTACGCATGTTACTTCACAGGCCAGCGGAAGTCCAGCCCAGGCCTAATGCTCGAGTTACTTATACCACACTACCTCCCCCGCATGATACACCCCCAACATCGTTGCAGGAGCTACGCTCATGCGTGCAAAAAAAAGCTTTTACGGTGAGTGGCAGTGTCTGCAAACCATTACCAGACAGCAGCAGCAGCAGAGCATACCAGGTATCAGACACAAGGCAAATGTATCCCCTCCACAAACTACAAACTACAGCAGTAGTGATGCGAGAGTGGTACTAACCTGGTTCGCTTCGCAGCTGGGGGTCAGATAAACCATCTTAAACCAACTTCGCAAATTGCGGAGTCGCCGCCCAAGTTGTTTCTCACCCGCAATACCCTATCGTACAAGGCTTACGTGAGAGGCACTCGGAAAAGCATGCAGATGGCCCCACGAAGCGCTGCTGCTGGCGAGGCACTGCTTCTGGCTACTGCTGCTGCTTGCTGTCGACTGCCCCGCTGACAATCAGCAGCGCAACAGGTGTTTTTGAAACGCGCAGCATTCGTGGTTTGGGGTGCAAGTCCCTCTGGCTTCAAAAAAAACATTATCTCACCTTGGTGCAAGTGTGGCCACGCGGGAGAGAAGCATAGCTGGTAGCCTTTCCGCTACAGGCTGGGTAATCAGTGCGCTAGCGAGCCTGCTGCGTTCTGTGTTGTTCGTTCCAACCCCTGTCTCTCAAAACAAAAAGGCCATCCAAATAGTATAAACTCTACGGGTACGAAACAGAAAACTAAAAACGCTCCGCGTGCCTGTGGCAGACTCAGCAGCGTTTAGGCTTGGCGGAGCCTTGAACTACTGGAACATCCTCAGGTTGAACCGGAAGACAGGGTGGGAAGGAATTTCGTCGGATTTCGCAAAGCGCGTGAGCGTTGCGCCTGTTAAAATACGCACCAAGGTGCACGCGAACGCTGGGTTCGTCACTCTTTTATTTTTTCTGCATTTACTCTCTGTTGTCTCGTTGAGAAACGGGGGAAGTGCTTCAACTAGCCCAGGCAAATGGCGGTCATGCGACGTGCGTGCAGGGCCGCGCCCCTTCTCGCCCTTGCCGCGCCACTCTTCCTCCTCAGCAACAGCAGAGCTCCTTTATTCTGCACGGCCACTGGAATACCGCCCATTGTAAGAGATAACGCCCATCAGCAGCACGAGCTGCTGCGACATAATCTACAACCGTCTACGACCGCAGCGGCCGCCGCCACCACCGCAAGGGCGCAGGAGGAGCAGGAGGAAGAAGAGGAGGATGAGGAACACCAGGTGCACCGTGCTCTGAGTGGCCGCTTCCATATCAAAGATGGCACTTCGAAATTGCTGGAGGGCAAACCGGCCTCCGCCGTTCCGGAGCAGGTCCACATAGCTTTCGCGGAGTCGAGGTCGTTGGAGGAGTACGCCATGACGATCGAATGGTCGACCTGGGCCGAGGCTCGGTCGCAGGTGGCGTGGGGGCCGTCGGCGTATGAGCTAATCAGCTTGGCGGAGGGGAGCGCAACAAGTGAGAGCAAGGACTCGAGGTCTCGAGAAGTTATTGTAACTGCCGTATCTTATCAAGCTGTTTACCTTACACCTATGAATAATACGCCGTACTAGTATAGCAGGTGCAAGGGCGCTTCGCCAGCGGCCTAGGAGGGCCGCCGACGAAGCAGCTAAATCATCTTGTGCCGCAAACGGCAGTTTCTGATGTCAAGGGCCCGTAAAAGCAGTTCGATTAATCCCTGACGCAATCAATAACCATCAATATGGTTATCACCGAAATAATTGTTAGTTGCAGAAAGGTTTAGCCAGGCCCAATCTTCTAAGACGCGCGAAGCGAGCCGAAAGTCAGACTTCGAAATCGAGCATAAGGAGAAACAAGCCCGTGACGAGCAAAAATTGGTGTACAGACGTGCGAATGCCACTTTTTACGTCTTAAAGAGCATCTTACGTTCGCCGTAGCGCGTCTTAGATTCGTCTTGGCACGTTTAGCTAGGCCCAATCTTCTAAGAAGTGCGAATCGAGCCGTAAATCAGACTTAGAAGTAGAGCGTAAGGAGGAACAAGCCCGTGGCGAGCAAAAATTGGAGCAAAGACGAGCGAATTCCGCTTTTTACGCCTTAGAGCATCTTACGTTCGCGCGTCTCAGATTCGTCTTGGCACATCTTAGATTCATCTTGGCGCATCTTAGATTCGTCTTGGCACGTCTTAGATATGCCTTGGCGCGTCTTTGATACGTTTTGGCACGTCTTGGATTCGTCTTGGGTAGTACTGCAAACAAGGAATATGTCGCAAATCAACCAACAGTAGTGGCGGTAGTCTTTCGTGACTACGTGGTAGCAAAGCACCAGGTATATGCACAGTGAGGCGTGTTGGAGAGCTGGAAGCTCCACGAGACCGGAAGTAATCAGCCGTCACGGTCACGTCGCCACCCAAACTCGGTATGAAAAACAAGCGGAATGTGAAAATTTCTTCGTTGGCGAGGAACAAGCCCCGTGGCGAAAACAAGTTGGGGTGAAGATGTGCGAATTTCACTTTGGACGTCTCAGATATCTTACATTCGCCTTAGCGCGTCTTAGATTCGTCATGGCGCGTTTAGCTAAGCCATATATTCTATGACGCGCGAAGCGAGCCATTTTTCAGACTCACAAATCGAGCATAGCGAGGAACAAGCCCGTGGCGAACACAAATTGGAGTAAAAACGTGCGAATTCCACTTTTTACGTCTTGGAGCATCTTACGTTCGCCTTGGCGTGTCTTAGATTCGTCTTGGCACGTTTAGCTAGGCCCAATCTTCTAAGACGCGCGAAGCGAGCCGTACGTCAGACTCAGAAATCGAGCGTAAGGAGGAACAAGCCCGTGACGAGCAAAAATTGGAGTCAAGACGTGCGAATTTCACTTTTTACGTCGTAAAGAGCATCTTACGTTCGCCTTAGCGCGTCTTAGATTCGGCTTGGCACGTCCAGGTAAGCCCAACCATCTGAGACGCGCGAAGCGAGCCGTACGTCAGACTCAGAAATCGAGCGTAGCGGAGAACAAGCCCTTGGCGAAAACAAATTGAAGCAATCACGAGCGAATTCTACTTTTTACGTCTTAGAGCATCTTACGTTCTCCTTAGAGCGTCTTAGATCCGTCTTGGCACGTTTAGCTAGGCCCAATCATCTAAGACGCGCTAAGCGAGCCGTACGTCAGACTCAGAAATCGAGCGTAGCGAGGAACAAGCCCGCGGCGAAAACAAAGTGGAGCAAAGACGTGCGAAATCCACCTTTTACGTCTTAAGAGCATCTTACGTTCGCCTTACGGCAGTAGCGAATCTAAGATTCGTCCTGGCACGTCTTAGATTCGTCGTGGCACATCTTAGAGTCATCTTGGCGCATCTTAGATTCGTCTCGGCACATCTTAGATGTGTCTTGGCGCGCCTTTGATTCGTGTTGGCACGTCTTGGATTCGTCTTCGGTAGTACTGAAAACAAGGAATATGTCGAAAATCAACCAACAGTAATAGGAGTAGTCTTTCGTGACTACGTAGTAGCAATGCACCAGGTAAATGTACCGGGAGGCGTGTTGCAGAGCTGGAAGCTTCACAAGACCGGAAGCAATCAGCCGTCACGCTGACATTTCCACCCAAATTCGGTTTGAAAAACAATCGGAATGTGAAGGTCCCTTTGTCCTGGAGCTGGTGGAATCGCAGTGATGTGCTCCCAATCCTTGATGCCCTGAACCTTCGTCACAGCCTACGTAGTCAATCTCTTTTCTTCCTTAAATGTAGCAAGGAGGCGCTAAAGAAAGGCATCCAATATCCACGTTCACATTGGTAGCCACCGTGGGATTCGACACCTCGAGTATACACGATACACGAACACGTGACGACCTGAAGCGAACTAAGTTGAAAATATAATACTGATGTTGTTGGTATACAAGCCACCGCATCTGTCATGCACTGTTATTATAGTCTAAATGTCGTACAGTTGTCGCACTGCTGCTGCTGCTGCTGCGGCCGGCACAATCGTGCGCATGGCATCTAGCGTGCACAACCGCGACACTTACGTTTTCATCCGGCGTAAAAGTGAACCCTATCGGTGACATGTATACCCTCCGATACGTGATACGCATACAGTACGCACCACAGTAGTATGCACCACAAAAATTCTTGTTGCGGACCAGGAAGCTCAAAGGATTACCGGGTATGTGGGGCAGGATGTATCCGATAGCTATTAATAGTGCCCAACCTGAAACCGAGTACCAGATACAACTCTATTCGGAGGTATGTATAATAATCGTTTTGATTTCTTTTGTACGCCTAAATGGTGCTTAACCCCTTTAGAGCCCCCGAACCCCTCCCTATACTAAATCCAAGTAATTTTGTCCCCAAAAAGGGGTTTCCACTTATAAAGGGGTTGAATCATACAGACCAAAAAGCGTCGAGCGCGATCTAATCAAGCGTCTAGGAAAAGCTTGAGGCTATAAGAGTATCACCATGCCTCACGCTTGCCTCGCAGCTTCCTGCGTTGGCGTTCGAACCACCTCCTAAACCAGCGGCTCGGATTGCTTCATGTGGCCGATGCTGCAAGCGTCGGTTGTTATCGTCAATTTTTGCGTTAGGTTAAAAGCTACCTGGTATACTTTCTGGTGTCTGTAGACAATTTGGAGGTAAACCCGTAGTGTGGGTTCATGCAGCAAAGAAGGCGGGCATGTAGTAGCGGGGGTCCTCGAAGCCGAACGATTTATGGCCAGGTGTCACGTAGAGGAGGAAAAAAAGAGCGCGCAGCGCCATGTACCCCAGATGCATCCCAAAGCCGAAGGGGAGGGGGGCGGGGGCGTACTAATTTGTTGCTTGCCTTTGTCATTTGACCATTTACCACGCATCCGTTTCGAGACGGAGCACCGTTCCTACTCCTTATAGAGACCCCTCCAACATTTGGGCGCTCGTTACGCTTCTTCCATATACTACACAGAAACTGTTTGCTGATCCTACCCCCGTCCTGTTTCACCGTCTGCGGTCGCCATCTATCTCCTAGGATGACGATATTTTTCTCGCTAATCTCTAGTCTACCAAACTCTTCCATGTCACTTACGTCTAAATTGTAAATTCTTCATCTCCTCTAACGCATCCCGTTCCTCCTTGTACATTTCACATTCTCCTCCTATGTGAGTCCTACTCTCTATTGTTGTGCCGAATGGGGGGGGGGGGGGGGGAGTAGGGAAACCCCGATTGAAGAAAGCAAGAAGGAGACGACAGGCAGGGTAGCAAGGCACCAGGCCGACTCGTAGGTAGAACCTGTCCAATTAATCTGAAACTTCCGCGACTACCTTGTGTTTTTTTTGTTTGTTTGTTTGTTCAATGCCTGCCCCATCTCCCTCGGGGGAGCAGTGCCGGCCAATACCGCGGCACTATATACCACCGCCGGGATGCTGGTTCTTGCTGAACCTGTTTTTGCCTTTCATCCCTCTTGTCTCCTTTCTTCGTCCCCTTTTCCTGATGCCTTGCCCTTTCTGTTTCCTTATGGGTATCCTTGGGGGTTATTGAGGCGGTGACGTCAGTATGGACACCGCCGTCGTAGATACAGTACGTAGAGAACAGACCAGGCGGCAATGCTCCTGACCCTCTATTAATAGTAGTTGTATTCGGAACCCAGTTTGGGTGCTCCCCCGACATCGGCTGGCTGGTGCCATCTCCTTTGCTGTCGTGTTTCTGCTTGCTTTATTTTTTGGGGCTCGTTTTCGTATTGGGTACAAAGGCGATGATGGCAGCATTGGCACCACTTTCGTAAGCAGCAGTGCGCAGGTCATAGATTTTCCGGCAATGCTCCTACTCCTACAGCGATAGGTGCAATCGAAAATCAGTTTGGCTGCTGCCTCCCGACATTGATTGGGTGGCGTTGTTGGTATAACACGATTATTAATATGAATAGCTGCTGGCTTTCTGCTTTGTTCTATTTTTTTCTGGTGCGGTCCTGTTTCCCCCTCTTTATGTCCTATCGTTTCTTCCTATTGTTTCTTCTTGTGTCGTTTTCTTATTTTATTTTTGTTGTTGCAAATAGTCTCGTGCGCTGGCTTGCATATTTTTTGCTCTCGTGTTCGCCACGGTTGGCCTTGCATGGCCCAACCACCTTGCTGTATTTGCAGTGTGTGTCTCTGTCTCGTACTCGCTGTGTATTTTTAATTTTTTAATATAATGCTTTGAAGTATGATGCGAAGTACATACGTATCATACGCATGTGTGTTGTGTTCCTGTCGCTAGTCCCCCCCCGTCTCTCTAAATATCGAACTCATTCCCTTTCCCCGCGGTGAAAACTCAGCCTACTCCGCCCACTACCCGGGAAGGGTGGACTATACTAGCGGCTTCCTGCACTCGGCCACCCTGGAAGACCTGCAGCCCTCAACGACCTACTACTACTCTTGCGGCGACGAGTCCCTGGCGATGAGCGCGGTGCGGTCGTTCGTCACGCCGCCCAAGATCGGTGCGGAGCAGGCGATCACGCTGGGCGTCCTCGGAGACTTGGGGCAGACGGATTACTCAGCGTGAGTCCTTCATTCGTTTCCCTTGTCTCCAACGGGGGTGCCGCTGTTATTGTCGTTGGTGGTTGTCTAACCCTTCACAAGGGTGCTCATGTTTTGGGGACAAAAAATGTCCGGAACTAGAGTAGGATAAATTTGGCGGTACTTTGAAGGGTTTAGGAATAGTAGGTACTCGGTGGGATGAGACCAACCGCGGGTACTCGGTTTGGAGAAATGCGGTAACGTGTCTCTGCCGCTGCTGCTTCTGCTGCTACCGCCGCTGCCGTGCGAGTCTCGCGGGAAAACGTGCTAAAACTGAAGGCGGCCACTGTCCGTACGACTACGTCCCTTGTGATTATTCGCTTGCCGGTCGGTTCGTGCTTGGCTAGTTGACTTGTTCGGTTGCTTGCTCACCCGCTCGATCGTTGATTTTTTTTTCCCTTTCTCGCTTTTTCCTTGCCTCTCTGTATCCTTATTTTAGCGAAACGCTGGCGGCCATTGACGCTGACAAGTCCTTGGACTTCGTCGTTCACGTCGGCGACTTGTCCTACGCCGATTGCGACCAGGTGACACACCCGCCCCTCGTGTTCTCTCGTCTCAACAACCGCTTCCCTCGTCGCGTGCCGCCGGTTACCCGCGGCGTTTGCAATTATCCCCCCCCCACATTCAGGGGGAGACCAAGAAGAGGTACTGTCTATAGATAAGTTTGGCGGGTACAAGACAGACCAAAAGAAAGAATAGAAAAAAGGGAAAGGCTGGCGCTAAGAAATAAGGTGAAAGAGGATAAGCACTTCAAGATATGCGGGGGGTTAAGGGAAGATATTGGAATGAAAACGTACCTGCAATGGATTACGCGAAAAAGCTGGAACTGCGATTTCGTGTAGGGGACCTGGACCTACCAGAAAGAAGAAAGAGATATACCAGTAGTCGGGAGGAGGAGGAGGAGGACGTGGCTACAAATATGTGCCCGTGTGGCACAACAATAGAGCGTAGGACTCACATAGTAGGAGAATGTAAAATATACAAGGAGGAACGAGATGCGTTAGAGACGAGGAAATTAGACCTATGTGAAAGGAAGAGTTTGGTAGACTAGAGAGTAGCGAGAAAACGATTGCTATCCTAGGAAATAGATGGTGGCCGCAGACGGCGAAACAGAACGGGGATTGGATAAACAAACAGTTTCTATGTAATATATAGAAGAAGCGTAATGAGCGCCCAAATGTTGGAGGTGTCTCTATTAGGAGTAGGAACGGCGCTCCGTCTCGAAAGGGATGCGTGGTCAACGGTCAAATGACTAAGGCAAGCAACAAATGAGTACGCCCCCCCTTCCCCCCCCCACCCCCCGATTGTTGCTTTGTCCCCCTACTTTGTATGTGGTCGATTCGTCCCCGCTATGTCCGCGGTCCCACAAACCGGGGCGCTGACTTTTGCTGACCGCGTTTTGGCATGACCATGAAGGGCGCGCACTCCGGGGTGTTTGTAGCAGAGCTGAAGCACCCTCACCCGTTGTGGGTGTTGTGGACTGGCTGGCTGTCTTGCTGTGTTTGACGGGCGACTGAGGGTGTTTGGCGTCAGGCCAAAATATCGCCCCCGCCGCCGTACTACGTACCTGTTACCTCAGTATTGATACGTGTCGTGACCGGTATGGATGCAGTGTGCCCTTGGGGTTTCGCCAATGTAATCATTCGCATCCCGCTCCGCCCCCCCCTCCCCCTCCTTGAGTAATCTCTTTCGTGCATTCGTCTGACTCTCACCCTCATCAACCCCTGCGCTCCCGCCTGTCCGTCGAACCTGGACAATAAAAACAAAGAAAAAACACGAAAAAATACTAACCTAAACTAACTAAAATGCATCAACAAACGTGTGTGCAGCCCCGCTGGGACTCCTTCATGCGCCTGCTGGAACCCGTGGCCAGCCGCCTTCCGTGGATGGTTGCGGCCGGTAACCACGAGATTGAAGCGGGCGCTACCGGCTCTAGGCCGTTCGTGGCCTACGAGAAGCGCTTCCGGATGCCCGCCACGGCCCCGCCGTCGCAAGGGTACAATTGCGGCAGAGGCGGGGGCCTGGATGGGTTGGCCGACGGCAGCGGCCGCGGTGACGGCGCTTGCGGCGAAGGCCTCGGCGCGGACGAGGCGAATGCGGCGGCGGCGGCGGTGGCGACCCGCTTGGAGGCCGTGGGAGAGAGGCCGGCGGGGAAGGCCGTGGGCGCGGCCGTTCGCGCGTCAGCGAGGGCGGTGCGCGAAACATTTGGGATGGCTGGTGGGGCTGGAGGGGGGGAAGGGGGGCAGGCGGACGGGCAGGACGAGGAAGAGGAGGAGGGGGAACTGCCCATGTGCTGTCCGTCGGAGTGGTCGGGAACCTACGACTACGGTAACAGGTGAACCTCCTGCTTTCTTTGTTCGTGTTTGTGGTTTGGTTCCTTTGCTCGTGCATGAATTGGTGTTGGAGTTTTGAGCCGGTGTTTTTAGCTGGTGTTGGTGTTTTGTATTGGTTTTGATGTGTTAGCTGGCGCTGGTGCTTGGTTTGGTGTTGGTATTTTAGTTGGTGCTTTGGGTTGGTGTGTTGGATTGATGTTGGTATGTTGAGTTGGTGTTCGTGTTTAGTAGGTGTTTGGGTTTGAATTGGTGTTGTTCGTGTTTGATTTCCTTGCTTGTGCTCGAGTTGGTGCTCTTCTGCGAGTTGGCGTTCGTGTTTTCAGTTGTTTGCATGGTTCTTGACTCGCGGGACGCGAAAAAATTGGTGCCGTTCTTCTGAGTGCGGCGGAGTCACCTTTAGAGGCTCCGGGGCCAACGTCGACGACGATACGAACGTACGGAAAAGAAGCGTGTGTGTCCATACAACACGCTGTCTTGAAATATGAGGACCGTTTGGCTATTTATATATAACAGTCCAAATGGTGCTTTCATGTCCGGACAAGGTGGAACCATATACCGCCGCAGGAACTTGTGTTGTTGTTGTCGTTGTTGTTGTTGTTGTTGTTGTTGTTGTTGTTGTTGTTGTTGTTGTTTAGCCCTCGTGGACGCTCACCTATCCTCCTCTCAGCGTCTCGCGCGCGAGTCGAAGCCTAGAACCTCGCGCTTTCCCTCATGTGCCGACACAGCCTCACTCGTTCGCCTTGCCCGCTCTCGCGCTCCCTCCACTCCCCGTACACTTTTATGTTCCACGCTCTCCAGCTTCTACTCCTTCGACGTCGGCCCGGTGCATGTGACCGTGTTGAACCCGTACACCTCCTCGGGGGAGGACTCCGAGCAATACCGGTGGTTGCAGCGGGTACGGCGCACGCTGTAGACTGTAGATGCGGCAACGTGCTGTTGCGCGAATGCCACCGTCTGTGTATGTGGCCGTGATGCGTTTGTTTTGGGACGGAGTCCGAAATACATGCGGCTGCGTGTTGCTGGGCGCTGCTCTGGGCGCGTTTCCAGCCGTGCTCAGTTGCTTTGTTGCCCTCGAGACCGTCGCGGGTCGACCCCGCTGCTTGTTTCCTGGCAATGACTGTGTTGGTGGTGGTGCTGGTAGTGGTGGTGGCGAGGTGTTTGGCAGGTTTGCTGGTATCGTTAGTGTCGTCATTTGAAACCATTTCGAAAGCTAAGTCCGTGATCGCAAGCAAGGCTTATCAGGTGCGAGTTTGACGAGTTTGACCTATTTTGTTTCGGTTTTTACCGAGCGCGCATTTCTTTCCGCTCTCCAGTCTGGGTTTTCCTCTCTCCGATGTTGCCTGCTTTTCGTCTAAAGTTCGCGCGCGGAGAGCATCGATAGACCGGGGGCTTTAAAAAGCAAATGTCGCAGTGGACTACCGCTTCGAGTCCCCCCCCCCCCACTTATCATTATTCGCGTGTGTGGTACTCCCCGTCTCCCCCCCCTATTCGTATAATAATGTGTTTCGCTCAATCTGTCCCCTTGATCCCCTCCTCCCTGCCTCCCTCCTTTTTCTTTCTTTTTTATTGTTTTCGGACTGACAGGATCTGGAGTCGACCGATCGCACACTCACCCCATGGATCATAGTAATGGCGCACTGCCCCTGGTACAACTCCAACCTCGCTCATCAGGGCGAGCGGCAGACGGAGACGGCCATGCGCGCCATGGAGCCCCTTCTCTACGAGCACAAGGTCGCGGTTGTCATCGCTGGCCACGTGCATGGTAAGAGCGCCAGAGCTGCGCGCTCGCGTTCCGCGTTGTTGTTGTTGTTGTTGTTGCTGTTAGTGCTGTTGTTGCTGTTGTTTGTTATCATTGTTTTTCTTCAGGGTGGCAAAAACAATACTCAGAGCTTACGGAAATATAAGAGGTTCTTCGCGCGGGAATATTGTTACCTCATTGGCCTCGTATTAACCCCAGTTTCGGTATTGTAGTGCGTTTTTGTATATTCGTGTTGCGACCCTTGTGAGTTTCGTTCGCCGTTCGAAATGCTGCTTTCGTCGAGGCGGTCGCCGTAGCACGTACGCTGTTCTGCGTGCTCAGCGCGAAAAACAACTACCATGGTATTGTATAACAAAACCCTCCGGGTGAGTACGGTGCCACGTTTCAAGAAACGTCAACATTTTCGGGCGCGCAGACGACCATGTTCATACCATACAGCCGCCCCTCCTTCCAATTCGACAATGTAGTTGCGGTCTTACCTTTTGCGACGCGACGGACGCGGCTGCTGCGGCGGCCAACTCTATCCCCGCCGCCTCACTGCTCAGCTCGTAACTACTTTTTCGCTACACGCAACAGGTGTTATAGGGGGCGTCCAAAACAATTTTGAGATAGATCGATTTCACAACATTTAATCACCCCCCTGCGCCTCCCCTTTGCCCCTATCCCCCACTCACGCCAACCTCTTGGGTTTCCACTCCACCGCGCAGCGTATGAGCGCTCGTATCCCGTGGTTGGCTTCGAACTCACCGAGGACGGACCGACCCACCTCGTCGTAGGCGGCGCGGGAAACCGAGAGGGACATGCCGGTGAGAGGGGTCAGAGGACGAGGGGGGCGATTCCCCGGGGAAGAAACCCCGCCGTACGTGATGTGAAGATCCGAAGTGCGGAACCTCTCTCGTCTTACATGGGTGTGTGTCGGTGCTTTAGCGACCTGGGAGGCGCGCTCCCCCCCCCTCCGAAAAATGCGCAGCTGAATTCATTTGAAAGTCGCGTTCCACTGAAGAGCTCGTTTGTTTTTTGTGTATTGATTCAACTTTGCGCTACGGACGCAGTAGGGCAGGCCTACTTTTACTGAACGTTGTCCGTGTGCGTGGATGTACTGCTGCCTCGCTTTTCCGACGCGATTAGCCGAATTACCCACGCGCACACACCCGCGCGCGCGCGTGTGCGCTACGTTGCAGGATCGCGGGCGGTTTTCCTGTCCGGCGATATATCTCGCATGGTCACCCGTTGGTGCGCGCGCGTTCGTCAATCCCGCGCTCTCGGAAAGCGACCTACACCTGTAACTGACCTCATCGTTTGTGTTTTGTTCTTGCTTGTTGTTCTCGTTCTTGTTCTCGTTCTTGTTGTTCCTGTTTTTTTTTCGTTTGTTATTGTTTGGGTCCATGCTGCTCATGACTCGTGGCGGCGGCGGCGGCGCTGGGGGGGGGCTCATTACGATGCGTGGCTGGTTTTGCACCATGTTCAACGGCGTTGTTCAGCCGAGTTCTACTCGCAGCCTGAGTGGAGCGCCTTCCGGAACGGAACCGTCTACGGCTCGGGCCGCCTCGCCATCCGCAGCTCGTCGCTGGCCCTGTGGGAGTGGAAGGTGAGCAAGGCAGGGGGCAGGGCTAGGGGAGGGACTGGCACAAATTGCACGGGTCTGCTCGGATTGGCGTGCTTCAAGAGAACGGCGTGCGTTTGGTTGGTGCCGATCGTAGAGCGTTGACACTGAAAACTAGTAAAAGTAGCAGCACGATTTCTCTTGTTGACGCTGCCGGTTTTTTGTTGATTTTTGTTTTTCTGCGTCTTGGTGTTTTCTGTGTCTGTTGGTTTTTAGTTTACGTGGTATATGTGTGCCTGCGTGCGTGCATGCGTGGGTTGTGTGTGTATGTGCGTTATTTGCGTGTATATCGTAAAAAAAAAAAGAAAAACGTATGCATATGGTGTGCATGTGCGTGGGAATGTTTTTGTGCGTGTGTCGCACGAATGCGAATCTCTGTTGTTCCCTCCAGCACAACGTTTCCATTGTATTCGCTGTGGTCTCGTGCCTCAAGGCATCGTCTCCTCAAAACCTCGTTTCACCCAACAAAACAGTAAACGTAACGTAATGCAATGCCCCTTGCCTTGTCGCGCTCACAGGCCTCGGGGGAATCCGCCGACCCTCATGACGTCGCGTTGATCTCCAACCCCTTCTCCCCGTTCACGCCGGGTGACATGCCGCGAGCAGACAATGGCGTCGACGGCGTCGGCCTAAGCGTAAGCGATAGCGTCCCTTCTAATCATAAGGAGGATGACAGCGGGAAGGACCGAGTCCACGGGAGGCTCCGCGTCCGCCGGCCGCATGCGCGCGTCGCGCTATAGCATGATGTGTCTTGTCATATATTGCCCCGCATTTTTTCACACCCCCGCCACTCTGTGATGCGATCCGGCTGGTCTCTGATTCTGCGCAATTTTGAGGACGTACATCCGTTCTAAAAACAAAACAAAAAAGGTATTAGCGGAGACGGTGGCTGTTGACAATATAGGTTGCGCCCGGGTGGGGGGGGTCAAGGCTTGGCTCACGAGGTCAGCCTGTCCATTTCTGGTATTTCTGGTATGATATTTGATGTAAATTGTTGGTGTTAGGGTGAGGATGTGGTTGTTGTCTATGGTGGATATTGGTACTTTTTAGATTCCGGGTTCTCTCGTTGAACCGTCGTACCTGGGTCGAGTTGCTTGAGAGGTTGCATGCGCGCTTGTGCGCGTAAGGTGGGACGCTCGAGCTGTGGGAGGACTCGTGTCAGGCCGCGGTGGCGGCGGCAACGTTTTTGTTGCTGTTGGTGGTGGTTGGCGGTGGTGGTTGGTGGTCGTTGTTTCCATGTGCGTTGCGTTCGAGAGGCGCCTCTCAAGTAAATGCCAATTTCTCTTGTGTAATCCGCCTGTTGAGACTGCAATCCGATTTCGACTTTTTTTTTCTTGTTGTGCGATCAACAGCTGTTTGCTGTCAATTACTGTATTTTCAAAACACAAACAACGTTGACTCACAGGAAAACGGATCTCGTTCAAAGCACTTTTTGTTCGTTCTCGTCGGAAGATTCATTCTCAAAAACAAAAATCGGTTGTTTTAGCTGGACAGTCGCGGTCCGGCGTTAGTGCGAGGTCCCAGTCTAGTTCGGCAAGCTGCACGTATTGGGCTGTGGTACCGGTAGAGGTAAGAGCGAAGTAGCGTCTACACAACAGTGGCAGCAGCAGCATCAACAGTAGGGAGAACCGGCGGCAGGAGCATGAGGAAATAGGGAGACAGCACGTGGTAATATCGATCGCAATCTCCCACCAACCCTCCCGGTTGCATCACGAGCAGAAATGTTAAAGCGGGAGGGGGTGTACTCAGTAAGTGCATGGCCATAGTCGTATGTCCATAGACCCTCGCATCCCTGCTATGCCGGGACGGAGCACGTCGGGAGGGGGGGGGGGGGGGGGGTTAAGGGAAGGGAGATTGTAGGAGTCTTCAAGCGTCGCTTGGCTCTCGTCTACACGTTCCCCGGGGCTCGATTTTTGTTCGAATTTTGTTTCCACATTTGTTTTGGGCAAAACATCGACCAGGTTTATCTTGAAACGGCCATAAAATTCAGATTTCCCCTCCATGAAAAATATAAAAAGGTAAGCAGAATGGCTGTACAATAATACACCTACCTATGATACATTGACAATAACAACCACCCGCCTATTGGTAATATCATGTGATATTGTCACTGATCATGCTTATGATAACCCCCGCCCTATATACTGACCATGTCATATAATAATATAGTCTAATGCTTACTACAATCTACCCTCCATGCGGGTTTTATAGTATCAGTGCACATAATTATTATTATGGAAAATCGTCCTGTTGACCCTGACTGACAGCATCCGGGGGAGTCCCCGACCTATATCTTTCATGAGGATAAAATATATAACACGCGCGAACGACCTTCCGTAAATTTTGTGCAACTACTGTATATTAGCGAAACATAGACGTACCACGCAGCTTGCACAGTTGAGTTTCAATCATTCCATCGGTCGTACTCACAGCTGACTGACGCTTTTCAGTTTTTATAAAAAATGGAGCTCGAGGTATTCGATTCGTTGTACTCTGAGGAATTTCCACACAAAAGATCAGATCGAAAATCGCAAAATTGAGTCTGGAAAACGCCGGCAAGTACTGCCTTGCGAACACAGCTGGACCAGCTCCTACGTACGAGCAGTGCGGCTGCAGTTCTGTTGTGTATATACTTCTACTGCTCCTGCTGCTGCCGCCGCCATACGACGAGTAGTAGTGTACAGTGCTGCTTGCTCTGCTGTAAAATCAGCTACGAAAAACAAGGGTGTATATGTGTGGTGGTACTCCGAGTGGGGGATGCGTGGTTGGTTGGTGTTGGGAAGAGAGTGCCCCTCATGGGTTCCAGTGTCTTTGATTGGTCTCTCCTCATGCATGGCTCGCTGGATAGACTCAAGGCTTATCCATTATTATTGCTCGAAATAGAACGCTAAAGGACAGGCAAAACAGGGCTAGGCTGGGCAGGGCAGTGAGATAAGGGGTTTCCTGATTGTTGTCCCATCATCGTCATCTACATTATCGCCCATCTATGATGGCCTTGACGTGAATGTGACATATAATATCACGTGGTTTCACCTCGACCATGACATGGTCTCACGTCGAATCTATAAACTGTCCTTCTACATATGTGTGTGTTTTTCTTGTTCACCGTGTTCTTTCTCTGCACTCAGCAATGATTATTTTTTGCACCCGTTGTGCAGTATGTAGTAGTAGTGTCGCATTGATGGCCTCTGTTTGCCTGTGTCATCCTTCACCTTTACGGGCATGCGCGGAGCCGCAGGCGGGCGTCAGCCCGACGCGGGAAATATTGCCTTGAACTTTAGATACATACATACATGTTATAATGTGTCGAATGCTCGAAATTCGTACATTCCTGGCAGCTGGGTACACGTACACGAAGTATGTGACAAATAAAATTTTGAAATGTTCTGATCTTGCGATCCATGTACAGTAACACACCACAAAGCTATAACACTTTGTATACCACCACACCTAGAAAATGTTTGTATACCACACCCAACAACATCAAATCTGCGAAAATAATAACAATACCAGGCAGGTGATATAACATGATAAACTGATGCATTCCTTCTACAACCGTCAGATTTGTCCCCTTGAAGGATTTATAGTTTCCGCGCACATATTGAGTTGCCCCCCTCCCCCCGCCCCGATCCCTCTTGTTCAAACGCCCCACCTAAAATCAAACTCTGCCAGAGTTGTTGTTGTTGTTCTCACATTAACTCGCATAATCAAGTCCGTGGTCACAGGACAGGCTCCAGTCACTCTGGAGCTGAGGAATACCCCAGGGAAAACCACACACAGCCCAAGGTGGTACACGCATATATATATATCACAGCTGACGCAATTCATGCCTCCACCAGAAACATATAAAAGTGAAATCGGGAGTCAGTCTACGATGTGCCAGGTCCAGGCCGGTGCATACGTCTCACTACTCACGCCTGGAGAAACCAAATATTCCGATTGCCACCCAAGGAAGACTACCACGTATATATTACACGTAGTATCTATCACTACGCATACGCACGACAGGCATAAGTCAATTGGAGAAAAAGAAACGAAGAAAAGAAAAGAAGATAAAGGAAAGAAAAGAAAAGAGAAGAAAAAACGAAACAAGACGAAAAAGTAAGAAACACTGGCAACTGATATCACCTCATTATCTTTCTAGTGTAGTGGTACTCCGAGTGGGGGATGCGTGGTTGGTCGGTTTTGGGAAGCGTGCTCCTCATGGGTTCCGGTGCTCTTGTTTGGTCTCTCCTCATGGCTCGCTGGATAGTCTCAAAAGCTTATACAATATTTCCTCTACACATTGAATACTAAAAGATAGACATAGCAGAGCTGCAGGGTAGCGCAGGGTAGAGCAGGGTAGATCAGGTAGTGAGAGGTGGGGCGTCCTGCTTGTCCCATCACCGTCACCTAAATTACCGCCCATCTATGATGGCCTTGACGTGAATGTGACATCTAATGTCAGGTGGTTTCACCTCAACCATGACATGGTTTCACGTCGAATCTATAAAACTATCCTCCTACGGAGGGCACTCCATTACACTAGCCATTCATGCCGTGGCTCCAATTAATTAACCCCCCCCCCCCCCCTCCTCTTATGTTTTCCTCCCGCTCCCTCTTGTTCAAACACCCCACCTAAAATCAAAATATAGACTATATGCCAGATGTAATAGAGTGACAGTATATCAGAAGATCTGGCAATATATTCGGTAAGATAGTCCGCAGAGTCATGGTCTATTGGCCACAAGAAGATTCTCATGAACGGAATATTCTAAGTGGAGCGGATGACCCGTAGAATCTAGCTAGCTTATACCACAAGAGCGTTCTCGGAAATGGAACGTTCCTCCTCTGGACAAGATAGATAGAAGTAAGCGCGTTAGGCGCTCATGGGAATATAGAACATCTAGGAGAACGCTCCTTGTACGTTCCATAGGTAAAGGTCCAGAAAAGAGCACAGCAGCAATGCTGGGGTGAAGCAAACTCTGTGAGCTTCACCCCATCCCCGTACTCCTTCTCCTCCTCCTTCTCCTCCTCCTCCTCTTCCTGTCTCCTCGAGCTTGTCATAGCTCAATGCCGATAATGAGAAATCTGTAAAGAAGAACCGGTGCTGTCTCCGAGCGAAGCTGATACCCCTGCGTCTTTTCTCTCCCACCTTCCGGCACCACGACTCCTTCACACAGAGTAATAAACACTCCCAAGCAGTTTATATCACCTCATTTTATTTCTAGCCATCCATGCCGTAGCTCCAATTCATACCCCCCCCCCCCCCCCCCCCCCAAACGCCCCCTCCTTCCCCACCACCCGAACCATCGCCTAGGCCCAGCACCACGTGTATAGCAAGTCCCTACATCTATGCGACCTAGCGCTGTTGGAAATCCCCTCCCTCCCCCCGCCCCCCCATCCCCCGAACCCCCCCCCCCACCCCTTCGAACACTCCGCCCTCTCCTCACTGGTTGTACGACTTGCAGCATACACTTGATAAACTGATGCATTTCCTTCCACATCTGTCAGATTTTGTCCCCCTCAAGAACGATTTTTTTTATTGTTTCCGCGCACAGACTGACTTACATCGCCCTGTTGACCCTGCTACAAGCTACACTGCTGTGGTTCCAAGGGGAGTCGCCGACCTACTACACCCAGTAATACGCGCGATCGGAGTATCACACACAGCTTGCAAAGATAAGTTTCGACAAGATCTTCGATCTCACAGCTGGAGTGTATTTTATTGAGAAACTAGGACACTCTCAGGTGGCCGACCGATGACGGTCTTCAGGGGTTTCTCGGAGTCGTTGCGAGACGAACTCGAGCATCACATATGGTGTAGAAGATACATATTTCCGGTTGAACAGGGGCGCTCGATGACCCAACTACAGCTTACTGACCGATGAACGGGAAGACGCTCAGGTGCGGTTGAGAAGAGTGAGAGGAGAGGGGGGGGGTCCACCTATTTCCTCAACGTCGAAAAAGCTGCTAAGTTCCAAAACCATATTCGACCGGCGTCTAGATGTCAGCCATGCTCCAGAAGCCTATAGACCGTTGCAGGGCTGTCAGAAAATCGTCGAATAGTCCCAAAACACGATCTACCCTCATCATTTTAGAACGCGAACTACGCGTACAGGGACAACAATTCCTTGAGTGAACAGCAGCCACTACACTACCGTTGTGTTTGTGCAGCTTAACCTTGTACCTGGTATCTGGTAGGATTAGCCGATACTCATGGACTACGCAGATAGCGCAGTGTCCCGAACCGCTACGAGCATTAGATGGCATTGCCACACCCACAAGCAACTCTGTAGGCTACGTGCTACTGCTGTGGCACTGCAGCAATGTTATTGTACATTCGCTACTGAACATTGATAATGATAATAGGCTGATATCACCTATTTCTTGACATGTTTTTATTTTTATTGTAGATACCGTACATACCAATGAATAAATATATTTTCTTAGCCTTGCGCTCAGCGTTTGACCCACACTGCTCGTCGCAGGAGCTGTATTTTGTCGCGATTTCTCCGGGGGCGTGCTCTCCGACCTCCGGTTCCCCGGGAGGGTCGGTCGCCCCGTTGGCGCCGACTTCGTGGGGACTTGTGCGGGCGACGGCAAGGTCGAGATCTACGACATTCTTCGCCCGCCCGGCACAAACACGCCGTCCACGTTTCGTGGCGATGACGTATGTATGCAGTAGTGGTGTCATGCATATATATATACTCCGCCCTCCCCTCACCGGTTATTCGACTTACAGGATTCACTTGATAAACTGATGCATTTCCTTCCACGAGTTTTATAGTTTCCACGCACAGACTGACTAACATCACCCTGTTGACCCTGATAGCTACACTGTAGTTGCAAGGGGAGTCGCCGACCTATATCCTTAATGAGGACACACAACCCATAATACGCGCGATCAGAGTATCACAAACAGCTCGCAAAGATGAGTTACGACAAAATCTTCGATCTCATAGCTGGAGTGCATTTTTATAATATCCGTCGCGTTAAACCTCCCACAGCTCGTCACATGTCACCCGTAAACAAGTCGGGATCCAGCGATCAAAGTGATGAAACACCTACTACTTCGTCCACATCAATGTATTCAATAAGCAGACTAACTAGATATAGAACCTTCTTGTAAACTTTCATTTTAAGACTTCAACTTTAGCCTCGCTCAGTATTTGTATTCAACCCACACCGTGTAGCAAAATATTGAATACACATGGTCAAACTATGAACAGTAACGGTATTATAAGTGTATTATGATACCGTTACAACCCATAGTTGTCAAGGTTGGTTATTAGATGTTTATCTTCAGGGATAAATATGCATTTAGCCATACTTGATAAAAGCCGCGAGGGGGAACGTTGAAATTCCCAAACGCCCCTCGTAACTTCGTTTTTAGCCCCCCGAAGCAGTTATCTCGGCGTACATATGTACGTTTTGCAGATATGCACAACAGCCCCCCGCCCCAACCACTGTAAACCAATATGTATTCGAAAACACCACTCGGAAACAACACGATAACGAAGTCTAGAACATCAACCAAAACATACACGTGTAGCAACAACCACGCGGACACAAAATAATATGTATTCGAAAACACCACTCTGAAACAATACGATAACGAAGTCTAGAACATCAACCAAAACATACACGTGTAGCAACAACCACGAGGACACAAAATAATATGTATTCGAAAAACACTACTCCGAAACAACACGACAACGAAGTCTAGAACATCAACAAAAACATACACGTGTAGCAACAACCACGCGGATACAAATTCTCAAATCATAAGAATGTCCACACACTAAAACCACACATACGTCCACATACGAAGCCCAGTCAAGAGATGGAACCCATACGATATACCCTGGGTTCCAAATTGAGGTTCCTACGAGTCGGAAACATCACATAGTCTGCATAAAGTCTCTACACAAACCTAAAATGCGTCAAAACTGCTCGTTGCCAGATAACATGTTTATCAAGAACGCAAGAACAAACAGAACGAGAGACGGGGTACCGCAGCAGCGCAAATCATTATAGCATTCGTCCGCCACATCATCTCCTTTGCAATTGGTATTGGGCATCAGCGAACTGGGTCCAACACATGCCCGTAGTGTCTTGGGTGGAGTGGGAGCGGTAGTAAAAATCAAGTGCGCTGCTCGATAACCTGTTCCTGACCGTCAGGTATACTGAACAATCTTCGGGTCGCGTCTCCTCTGTATCAGGTGTGTGAGGAATTTTATTTATCGTTCTCAAGCAAGCGGTTGCGTTGACATATACTACCTGGCTTGATGTAAAGGAAAGGAATACCACTCAGCGACCATCTACTACACGCTAGTGTAAAGTTATAGGGGGGACACAGAGTGCCCCCTGCAGGTCTGCCAATTGCGCAGAGAGAGGCCGTATCTTAACGCTAGGGCATGTTTTCATGAGCACCACTAACAAGAGCACCAGGCATGGACGCGACATCTACAGGACCACAAGATCTTCGACGACAGTGGGGAGAAAACAGGGCGTATAATCGTACACTAGATAATAATAATATGAAAAAGAAGTACAGACAGATATGTTAACACTGCGGTAGACCACACTACCAACCTATTACGCAGGGTATTTCGTGCCTCCGGCCGTTTGCATGATCGCCTGACAACCTCTACCAAACGCAGTAGCATATGCCTAACGAAGTAAAGTCACCCTCGCGTTCAATAGTGGTGACATCGCATGCCCACGTCACCTTGCTTGCTGTATTTGTAAGATGTATCTCTGTCTTGGAATTGGCGACCTTAGAGCCCAACATCGGCACGGTACAAATCATGGGCGTAAAATCGTACATTTGAGACAATAATAATGTGAAAAGGAAGTACAGGCAGATATGTTAAAATTGCGGTAAACCACACTACCAACCTATTACGTAGGGTATTTCGTGCTTACTGTCTGCATGATCGCCTCCCAACCTATGCCAAGCGATGTATGACTAACGAAGTAACGTAGTTGAGCGCGTGTACACCAAGCGTTCCTTTCAAAACACTGACGATTCGCATTTCTCTCTCTCGTGCTCACTGGCGGTGACATTGCATGACCACACCACCTCGCCTGTTGTATTTGGCAATATGTATCTCTTTCTTAATTGTCGATGTCAGAAAATAATGGTAACTTGATTGTACCTATCGATTCAAAAATTCTATCTTTCGACCCATGTACAATAACAAATTATGAAGCTTTAACACGTTGTTTACTACACCTAAAGACTGGGTTGCATACCACATCTAACATCAAACCTTCTAGACTAATAAACATTGCCAGGCAGGCGATATAAAGGGATGTCCTCTTGCTACAACCGTCAGATTCGTCTCCTTTAAGGATTTATAGTTTCCGTGCACATATTGAAATGCCCCCCCCCCCCCCCCCCCGATCCCTCTTGTTCAAACGCCCCACCTAAAATCAAAATCTACCAGAGTAGTAAACACTACCAGCCAGCTGATATCATCTCATTATCTTTCTAGCCATCCATGCCGTAGCTCCAACTCATTTCCGCCCTCCCCCCCCCGCCCCCCCGCCATTTTTTTTCTTCTTTTTTTCCGCTCTCTCTTGCTCAAACGCCCCACCTAATATCGAAATCCACTAGAGTAATAAACACTTCCACTCACTAGAGCTATCCATGCCGCTGCTGCAATTCCCACCCCCCTCCGCCCCCAACGCTCCCTCCTTCCCCACTACCCGCACCATCGCCTAGACCTAGCACCACGCGTATAGCAAAACCCCTACATCTATGCGACCTGAAGCCCTTTCGCCCCCCCCCCCCTCCCCTCCCCCCCCCCCTCCCCTACCCCCCCCCCTCCCCTACCCCCCACCTCCCCATCCCCCCACCCCACCCCCACCCCCTCGAACACTCCGCCCTCTACTCACTGGTTGTACGACTTACAGGATATACATGATAAAATGGTGCATTCTTTCCAAAGCCGTCACATTTATCCCCTCAAAGGATGTATAGTTTCCACGCACAGATTGAGCTGCCCCGCCCGTCCCGCCCCCCGCCTCCCCCATGATAAACTGGTGCATTCCTTCCAAAACCGTCAGATTTATCCCCTTGAAGAATTTATAGTTTCCACGCACAAATTGAGCTGCCCCACCCGTCCCCCCCCCCCTCCCCCCCCCCCACCCCCGCTCCCTTTTGTTCAAAATCAGGCCCCCACGTCCTTTAAAACTCCGCCCTCCCCTCACCAGTTATTCGACTTACAGGATTCACTTGATACACTGATGCATTTCCTTCCACAGCTGTCAGATTTTGCCCCCCTCAGAAACGGGTTTTATAGTTTCCGCGCACGGACTGACTAACATCACCCTGTGGACCCTGATAGCTACACTGTGGTTGCAAGGGGAGTCGCCGACCTATATCCTTAATGAGGACACACAACCCGTAACACGCGCAATCGGAGTATCACACACAGCTTGCAAAGATGAGTCTCGACAAAATATTCGATCTCTCAACACCTGATGAGTTTATTTTAATTTTTATAATGTATTATGTGTCGGCAAACATGGGAGACCTCTGCGAGGTTCCTGTTTTTGTTTTTTTGAACAAGGCGTATATAGCCTGCAACTCGCGACAACTGGGACGAGGGCTCGGGGCATGGGCCACTACTGCGGGAAATACCAACGGGGATGTTAAGGCATGGTAAATGGCGCCTGAAGATCCTGCTAGAGGCATCTGCATGGGCGCCAGCTCAACATCCTTGTTCACTTTTTTTATATATAGTCTATATAGACGATATATATTTATTATCCTCCTCGAATGGGGAAGAATAAAGCTCACCACACTTCCATGTATTTTTATACACGTTGTGTTTCACAACAATTGCTGTGCTGTGTTCCAGGCATCAGTCGATCGAGAATCGACAATCCAGCGGTCAATCGAGATAAATGGCGATTTCACCGATTCCACAAAAATGATTTTTTTTTTTTGTAAAAGTATTTCAAGGAACGTCAGTTTTGTGCAAGTAGAAAGGGGAAGAAGTATTATTTCAGGGGTTGGTTGTGTTTTGTTGCGTTCGTTGCTGTTTGCTTTCGGCGCGTGCAGGTTGTCTTGAACGGAGTGATTCACGCATACGTATCGTGTGTCCTTTCACACCTCAATGCTATAAGGCTTAGTGTGGGTAAGCTATTGGTTAATCTTTTGCAAGTGGTCAAACCGACTAATTCCTTCCCCTATTTCCTTAACAAATGGCGTCGTCGGCGGGACCATGGGTTTTTTGGGTCGGGGGTTCAAGCCCCACATCCATCAAACATAATAAACTTTTTCAGACATTCCCCATGTCGAACTTGAAAAATACTCTCCCCGGTATGCCCAGAAAATGAAACGGCTTGGATATTGACAGGCCCGCCGTATGTCCGGCCGACCTGCTATCCCGCCGTTTCAGGGGGGGGGAGTGTTATAATAAGGCTTAGTTTGGGTAAGTAAGCTATTGGTTTACCTTTTGCAAGTGGTCAAACCGACTACTACCCCACTAATACCTTAACATCAACATATGTGTACCTGTTCGTGGAAAAAAAATCAGCTGTGCTGTTGTTGTGCTTCGCGGTGCGGGACATAGCGCCCGCTATGTCCCATTTTTTCTAGATGTTATCGCCCACCGCCCACCAGCTGCCACGACCATCGCCAACACACTGCTGCGCACTACAACACAGCAGCAGCAGCAGTAGGACTCTTCCGCTCTCTCGCATCTTGCAACTAACTGCCAAGCTTTCCTTACGGACCCGCTGAGTCGGTCTCCAGCCAAGAGATCAAGGACAGCCGAGGTCGTGGAAAACATCAGCTGTGAGCGTACTTCATTTCCTGAAAGTCATCTTTGCAAACTGTGTGTGTGATACCTCGATCGCGCGTACTACGGAGTGTGTAATTTTTTAGATTTAGATAGCGATCTACAATTTCTGGCGGTCTTCAAACCAAACGAACTCGCCACCTATACTGCAGAGATCACTGTCAACCCTTGGCATGAAGTGTGACCTCTATCTTTCACGACATCCATGCTGCCGAGCTGCTGCTAATATTTTGGGGGTCACGCCAGCGTGCGACCGGCGGCCGTTCAGGCCGCCGGCGAAGCCCCTTGTATACTATTAAAATAAAAATACACTCCAGCTGTGAGATCGAAGATTTGTCGAAACTCATCTTTGCAAGCTGTGTGTGATACTCCGATCGCGCGTATTACTGGGTGTGTGTCCTCATCAAGGATAGACTATAGGTCAGCGACTCCCCTTGGAACCACAGTGCAGCTTGTACCAGGGTCAACAGGGTGATGTAGTCAGTCTGTGCGCGGAAACTATAAAACCCGTTTCTGAGGGGGACAAAATCTGACAGCTGCTGTGTGTGGAAGGAAATTCATCAGTTTATCAAGTATATCCTGTAAGTCGTATAACCGGTGAGGGGAGGGCGGAGATTTCAAGGGCGTGGGGGCCTGGGTTTGAACAAGAGGGAGCGGGCGGGGGGACTCAATCTGTGCGCGGAAACTATAAATCCTTTAAGGGGACAAATCTGACGGTTGTGGAAGGAATGCATCAGTTCATCATGTATATCCTGTACCTTGTACAACCAGTGAGGAGAGGGCGGAGTGTTCGAAGGCGGGGGGGGGGGGGGGGGGGATTTTCAACAGCTTTAGGTCGCCTAGGTAGATGTATATCAGTTTGGAGCTTGCTGTACGCGTGGTGCTAGGTCTAGGCGATGGTGCGGGTGGTGGAGGAGGAAGGGGCGTTGGGGGGGTATGAATTGGAGCTGCGGCATGGATGGCTAGAAAGGTAATGAGGTGATCGTATCAACTGCCTGGTATTAATACAAGCGTTTATTGCTCTTCTTGTCAGATTTTGATTATTAGTCTATATATTTTGAAAAAATTCAAGTACGTCAACCACTCACTGCGAATTCGATCAATGTAAGGGTCGATACTCACCTTCGCAAACTGCGTGATACTTCGGCCGCGCGTTTTTACACATACATGTGTTACTAGTCTATGAAGATATAGGTCAGTAAAAAAAGCCCCCTGGATTTTGTCAAGGGCAATTTCCGTCCACCCGCAAGACCAGGTAGGTAGGTAGTTGAAAAAAAAATACAACCTAATAGACTAATGGGTATGAGACAAACACACAACGCGCGTAGTTGTTAGACTAGATGAACCCACATCATCTACATCGTAACATACCTTGGTTTGCTTGTGCTTTTTCCTTGGGATATTGTTCCACTCCAGAGTGATTGGAGCCTGTCTTGTGACCACGGACTTGATTATGCGAGTTAATGTAAGAACAACACGCTGAATTCTTCTCGCGACACAAATGAAGACTGACGCGTACCGAGGTGGGCGGAGGGGAGAAGCGCATGCTTAGTACCTGAGTTACGTCTAGGGAGGGCAAGAACAGAGGAGAAAGAAAAAATGCGTAAGAAAACAGCAAAAAAAAAATCTACGAGGCCTGTAGAACAAATGAAATTTACGACAACCTAATTTTTTACTCTTTCGCTCGTTATTCTAGACCTCAACTCTTGAAACCAATACAATGAGGTGTTGATTGTATGCTTGGATATGATGCGGATATGATGACGGTTGAGTATTGTAGGGGTTTCCAGTGTTAAGTTGGCTACATGATAGCGGGATATCGGGATGGTGGAAATACTCCGCCTATTTATCCGCCTTTCTTCCTGGCGAGCGCACTCCACGCTGCGCCTTGGCTAGGAGCAACTCAATATATATTTGTACGTCTTATATATGTCTTCATACCGGTGACTCCACTACCCCACTATTGTCAGCTCAACGGGTAAGCCCTCAACGCTTCGTAGGGATCAACAAACACGATAATCAGATAGCGGTACTGAATTCACTAAGGGTGAGTTCGTGACGCTGCTAGACCACCACCGTATCCGCCGAGAATACACGCCCGTAGACTCTCCAAAGTACGACGGCGTGATCGAGCGCAGGATTGCCCTAGTCTTAGAGGCCGCGATGGCGTCCTGCCTGGAGGCTCCCCGCCTGTCCGGCGGCGTGCCTCTGCCGCCGACAGAGCCTCTATGGGCGGAAGCGTGCGTGCACGCGAGTGATGCCATCAACGTGTCGGCGAGGGTGAGCGACAGGCCGGGCATGTTGTCGCCTTACCAAAAGTTGTATGGTAGGGCACCGTTCCCGCGACTGCTCCCCTTTCTAAAGCCAGGCTTTTATCATGTGAAGCGGACGCTGAAATCTGAGCCGAAGGCACAGGTTTGCTTTTTCTTGAACAGCGGCAGCAACCACCCGAGGGACTGTTGCAAGGTGTTGCTTGTGTCCGGCCGCCGGTCGTACACCCGCGATGTTACTTGGGAGCATCCGCGGGAAGCCTTGGCCGGGTTGCTTCCTGCGGCATGGGTCAACGACACCCCATCACCTGGGCCGAGGTTGTCAGAGGCGCAGATGCCCCCGGAAGACGGGGAGGTATGGTATGAGCTGGCACCGGTGCCGTCAAGGACGTCACCGGGGCCGTCACAACCGTCACCAGTCACGTCAAGGACGTCACCGGTGACGTCACCGATGCCGTCAAGGGCGTCACCGGTGACGTCACAACCGTCACCGGTGCGGACGTCAAGGGCGTCACCGGAGGCGACACAGCCGTCACCGGTGGTGCCGTCAAGGGCGTCACCGGGGCCGGCACAGCCGTCGCTGGTGACGTCAAGGGCGTCACCAGGCCTGGCACAGCCGCCTCAGTCACAGTCGTTGCCGTTGTCACACCAGTTCTCAGGAGCTGGTGATGATGGCGAGCCACAACACCTGGGGCGCACGCGGGCGCAGACTGCTCGCAACCAGGCAGAAATTGACAGATCGCAGACTGTAAATGACGGCGTAGCTCAGCTGGGACGCACCAGGGGGCGAACCGCGCGCAATCAGGGGGGTATGCAACATGGACTGTTGTCTTTGATGGCTGCGCGGGAGGGTATTGGTCATGTACTGTACCATCAAGCCCCACCTCACAAGAACCCTCCCCTACCCTCGCGCCCGGTGAGCGAACTCTTGACGCCGAACTCGTACTCGGAAGCGCTCACCGACGAATATTCTGATCTCTGGATTCAGGCCATGGAGAAAGAATATGGTGGCCTGGAGAACGCGGGTACTTTCGGCGCGATCTAGCAACCAAACGGCCTGAATGTTCTTTCGGCGACGTGTGTGTACGGTTGGAAATCGAATGAGATTGGCTTTGCGACCAGGGCTAAGGCGAGGTTGGTAGCGAGGGGTTGCGGGCAGCGTGAAGGTATCGATTTATTTGAGACATTTGCTCCGACGCCTACGGCGTCCTGCATCCGCTTGTTGGGTGCCATTGCTTGC
Organism: Undaria pinnatifida; assembly: GCA_012845835.1. Taxonomy (NCBI): domain Eukaryota; class Phaeophyceae; order Laminariales; family Alariaceae; genus Undaria; species Undaria pinnatifida. Next base: position 8,149,651 of record JABAKD010000010.1, read on the forward strand.
GAGTTAGATTTGGATCTTTGTCATTTCGATGCAGAGCAGGCTTTTGTTCAGTCAAACCTAGACGAAGATGTTTTTATGCGGCTACCCCGGGGTTGTGGTGAGATGTCTGGTAAGGTAGTACGCTTGAACCGCAGTCTCTACGGCTTGAAACAAGCGTCGAGATCGTGGCACAACCACTTGCTATCGCACATGAAGAGTCTTGGATTTGAGCAGAGTCTAGCAGACGCGTGTGTCTTGCGCTTGGTCGAGTCTGAAACTGTCTCCATAGTAACAGTAGTTCATGTGGACGATATCTTCGCAGGAGGACGGAAGGCTAGATGCGATCAGTTCTGCGAAGACTTGAACCGCCTAGTGCCGATTAACAACCTTGGCGAGCTAAGGTGGTATGCTGGCTGCCGGTGTTCTAGAGATTGGGATGCTGGCACTTTGACGATCTCGCAGCAAGCTTTCGCTGAAAACACAGCTTTGAAGTTCGGCGTTAGCTCGGGCAGAAGAAACCCGTTAGAAAAGGGCCTTAAACTCGAAGAGTTCGATGCGACTGAACCTGAGGGTGACTGGCCTTTCCGTGAACTGGTAGGGTGCTTGATGTGGCTTGCCAATAAGACACGTTCGGGTATTGCAAACGCAGTGAGAGCGGTAGCCAGGTACACCAACTCGCCCAGAACGATACACTGGAAGACAGCGTTTGGCATTTTAGAGTAGGTTTTTTTCACGAGTGATTTTGGCATTAGTTTTCAGAGAGGCAATGGACTGGAGCTGGTTGCGTATGCGGATGCAGACTACGCCAGCAATGCCACTGATAGGAGGTCGGTTTCCGGTGGGGCTGTCATGTGCGCAGGGGCATGCGTGTGCTGGTTTTCGAGAACTCAAAAATGCGTGACGCTTTCCACCACAGAAGCCGAGTACGTAGCACTAGCAGACACCATCAAGGAGGTGATTTTCTTGCGGTACGTGTGGAGTTTTATTTTTCCTGGCCTTGGTTCCGCATGCATCACGGTTTTTGAGGACAACAAGGGGGCAAGGCACCTGGCTCATAACCCGGTGTGCGCGTCGAATTCGAAACACATCGACATTAGGCACCACTTCCTCCGAGAGCTTGTATTCAGGGGAGAGTTTGACATTGTCGCCGTAGAGTCTGAGCAGCAACACGCAGACTTCCTGACGAAGGCACTTGCCGGTCCAGTTTTTCGTTTTCACCGGGATTTTGTGATGAACATTTGCTTTTGGGAGAACGGTGGAATATGTCATGATTTAGTACGCTAGGTTCATTTTTTCTACTGTTTAATCATGATAGCTGAGCCAAATCGTTCAGTTTATATTTTTGGGGGGATTTGGGGACGGTGACGATTTTTGGTAAAATACCCGGGGTCATCCCCGCGTAATCAGTCTATGGTTTTCTCAACTAGCCCCGTAATGAGACCCAGCTGAGCCAAATCGTTCAGTTTATATTTTCTGGGGGATTTGGGGACGGTGACGATTTTTGGTAAAATACCCGGGGTCATCCCCGCGTAATCAGTCTATGGTTTTCTCAACTAGCCCCGTAATGAGACCCAGCTGAGCCAAACCGTTTAGTTTTCATCCTGCAAGGAGGGGTCACGCCCACCTGTTACTGCTTGTGCGGGGAAGGATTCGCTTGACCACTTGAGAGGATTATGGCTCGTTAAGTAGGAAAAAGATCTCAAACTCGACGAGTTCGATACGTCTGAACCCGAGGGCGACTAACTTTTTCGCGAGCTGATTTGAATTGTTTCTTGACGGATTATTCTGCATATATTAGCTGGATTTTCGTACTTTTAAAGAGTGCATGGTAGTTAGGGAGGCAAGTAACTATTTCTTTGTTTTTGAAATATTACTGTTTTCACGATTGCGTTGTCTAGTATGGCATTATCTTTCTCGGGATTTGAGCGATTGGAATTTGAATGAATTTTTAGTATGTACCCACCCGGGAGGCGTTTGTCTCATTCGAAAGTGAGTTTTGAGACTGCTGTCCAATCACACTTGTTGGCACCCCTGTTCTATGGAGCTGACAACCGTTTTAAAAGGAAAGCTGAATGCTGATTATAAGGCCGATGTTTGAGTTTCCGGATTTGAGTTTTCGGTCTATGAATTTCGGATTTGAGTTTTTGTATTTGGACTTAGGATTTTACGACTTACCAGGTAGATCTTAGGTTCGTGAAGATTGATGTTGAATACTGTCCCTGAATTGTATCTCTAGATTTATGGAGTGCTTTTTAAGGACTATGGTGTTGCAATCTTTCTTTCTTGTCACGGAGGTACTGGGAGGATATTGATTGACCGTAATTTTCATTGAATCGTTTTACCCTGATGATATGACAATATAGCATCATACCGTATCATTTACGAAGCAGGGAGGCTGTTGATTGTATGCTTGGATATGATGCGGGTATGATGACGGTTGAGTATTGTAGGGGTTTCCAGTGATAAGTTGGCTACATGATAGCGGGATATCGGGATGGTGGAAATACTCCGCCTATTTATCCGCCTTTCTTCCTGGCGAGCGCACTCCACGCTGCGCCTTGGCTAGGAGCAACTCAATATATATTTGTACGTCTTATATATGTCTTCATACCGGTGACTCCACTACCCCACTATTGTCAGCTCAACGGGTACGCCCTCTACGCTTCGTAGGGATCAACAAACATAAGGCCAATCACTACTCCTCTCGGATATTTTATAAAAAAAAAATCAAGGACGTCAGCCGTGAGTTCGACGAATTTCAGGTCAATACCCGTACTCATCTTTGCAAGCTGCGTTGTTGGTACTTGTAATACGTATACCAAATGGGTGAGTTTTTATCAGGAGGGGTCCTATTGTTTGTTTGTTTGGACGTCGGAGAACGCAGGAAAGGGGCAATGCGGCGCTTGAAAGGTGCATAATTGAATCAGTCAGCCCTAGTTACGTTTATATACCGGAAAACAAGCAGCGCGACAGGCACCGTACTTGAGGGTTGCGGCAAGATCCTAAAGAACAACAGCAGCAGTACAATACACCATTTTATTTCCTGATGTGGAACCTGAATAACTCGTGTTTTTCACGAAATCTAAACCACTCACGTACGATTATTTTTCGTCAAATTGGAGTCTTAGTTTTCCGGCCAGTATGGGCCCTTTTTATGAACATTTTATTTATCAAACGATCCCTAACGACGGACGCCCAAACCGTCATTATTGCTAGCTAAACCATACAATAGACCAGTGGCCTGCGCCAGCTCTCAAGCTTATCGGATGCCTCCTGCAGTGAGCCACACGATCCCCACCCAAACACCCCAACTTCTGCGACTCGCGCTCGTACACTGCATCGCCGCGAGTTGTTGTTGTTGTTGTTGTTGTTGTTGTTGTTGTTGTTGTTGTTGTTGTTGTTGTTGTTGTTGTTGTTGTTGCTGTTGTTGTTGTTGTTGTTGTTGTTTTTTTTCTTTATCCTCCGGCGGATGGGGAAAAATAAAGCTTTAGCTCACCACACTTCCACGTATTTTCATACGCGTCGTGTGTCGATTTAACTCAGTTGCTTTCGCAGCCCAACGCTAGCTGGCGCACGTTCGGGTCCCATTGTAGGTATAGCGTAAGCTGTCCCTATCAGTGGTCTTCGTTACAACCCCGACAGCGCAAGCTGCCGTTGTATACGGGTGCGTGTTGTTGTTGTTGTTGTTGTTGTTCTCACATTAACTCGCATAATCAAGTCCGTGGTCAGGACAGGCTCCAGTCACTCTGGAGCTGAGGAATACCCCAGGGAAAAACACAAACAACCCAAGGCGAGTAGAACAATCCGGCACAAAGTCCGAGCTTGGGCGTCACTCGGCATAGCTCAGTACAACCAGACTACATTATCCAGTGCAAACTCTGCGATTTTTGGGCTTCCGGCCCCAGGGCTCTCGCAAACCTTCAGCTGTACGTACAGATCGTCTATTAAAACAACTACGGGTGTTCTATGAGTATAATACAGCCTGTGGTCCGGCTTGCCTTATCAATATTCTTTGTACGAGCCACGGCACACAGGACATTTGCAGGGCGGAAACATGACCTTCCTCTGCATTTTGAGCAACACCTTTTCTGTCCCTGAGCGCCATTGTTCAACAGGCATGGTACATCGGTATTGTCCAGAGCGAGGTTCAGGGTGGTACTGAGACCATGCACCCTTGTGGTGTCCGCACTCCCGGCAACCCCTGAATCTTTTGAGCGGTGCACAACCACGGTTCTTCGCCTCAACTCCTCCGTGGCGAGACCCACCCGCAATAGATTCACTCGCCTCTGCACCTGCCCCCTTCCCCATCCCATTCCCGCCCCTTATTTCCTCCCCTTCCTCCGCCTTCACCGCTGCCCCCGTCGCGGCCTCCGCCCCTGCCCTCGCCCCCACTGCCCCCGTCTCTGTTCCCGTCCCCGTTCCCTTCCCCTTCCCCGTCCCGGTCCCCGCCCCTGTTCCCACCCCCGCTCCCGCTCCCGCCGCCACAGCCGCTAACACTGATAACGCAAACGGCACCCAATACGAGGGGTCAGGAGCAGGCATTCGTGGCATGGGGTCCACCCCCGCTCCCACCCCCCCCACCCCCGCCGTCATCATTGATGCCAAGGAGCTAAGATATGAGGGGTCTGGAGAAGGCACTCCTGGTATGGGGTCCACCCCCGCTCTCACACCCCCGATCCCCGCCGCAGCCATTGATGACGCCAAGGAGCTAAGATGTGGCATGGGGCCCACTCCCGCCCCCACACCCGCCGCAACCACTGATGACGCCAAGGAGCTAAGATATGAGGGATCGGGAGAAGGCATTCGTTGCATGGGGCCCAACCCCTCTCCCACCCCCCCCATTCCCGCCGCATTCACTAATGACGCTAAGTAGCTAAGATATGAGGGGTTGGGAGCAGGCATTCGGGGTAAGGGGCCCACTCCCGGTGCAACCACAGATGGCGCCATCGAGCTCAGATAGAAGGGGTCCGGGGCAGGCATTCGTAGCATGGAGCTCACCCCCGCTCCTACTCCCCTCGCCCCCGCTGCAACCATTGATGCCGCCAAGGAGGCCTGATATAAGGGGTCGGGAGCAGGCATTCGCGGCATGGGACCCACCCCCGCTCCTACCCCCCCGATCCCCATCAATGACCCCAAGGAGCCAAGGTATGGGGGGTCGGGAGCAGGCATTTGGGGCAAGGGGCCCACCCCCACACTCGCCTCCGCCCCCCCCCCCCGCCGCAAATATCAATGACGCTAAGGAACTAAGATGTGTGGGGTCTGGAGTAGGCATTCGTGGCACGGGGCCCACTCCCGCCCCCCCCCCAGCCGTAACCACTGGTGATGCCAAGGAGCTACGATGTGAGGGGTTAAGAGCAGGCCTTCGTGGTATGGAGCTCACCCCAGATCCTCCCTCCACCCCTTCCACCCCCGCCGCAACCATTAATGACGCCAAGGAGCTAGAACATGAGCGGTCGGGAGCAGGCATATGTGACATGGGGCCGACCCCCGCCCCCGCCGCCCCCGCTCCCGCCGCAACCATCGATGACGCCAAGGAGCTAAAATGTGAGGAGCCGGGAGCAGGCGTTCGTGGCACGCCCCCCCCCCCCCACCCCCTCCGCCCCGCCCCCCGCCTCAACCATTGACGACGCCAAGGAGCGACATGGGGCAGGTCTTATTGGCACGCAGCCCAACCGCGTCCCGACCCCCTCCACCGCCCCAGTCGCAGCCATCGTTGACGCGAAGGAGGTGCGACATGAAGGGTTGGGACCAGCCGTTCGCGGCGTGCCGATAACATTCCCGAAGCTCTGGGGTGATTGTTGCCTGCTCGTTTCCGTTGCTAGCGGACGGCTGCCTCCCTGAACGAGAGGCGATCCATCAAAAACAGCATTGCCACACATGACATCGGTCAGCACGGCGTGTAGTTTGCGCAAGAGGGGTGGCAGCGGTCTGGTCCATGTCGGCAAAAAAAAAACCCAGCAAACCATCACAAACTGTCCCATGCATCCCCCGTAAAAAAATCGACACCCACCTCTCCAACGCGGTTGGCAGCAGCCGCGAAGTCCCCCCCACTGACCAAGCTATTCGTGGGCGTGCCTGTATAACTGGTGTTGATGCCCACGTGATGCGTGAGTATGAAAGGGAACTCCTTGGAGGCATACTCCGGGAGGCGCTTGAGGCATCCGGGGTCCCACGCGTGGAAAGTTGTTGCACGCTTCTTCTCCGACTCTGGTGCGTTGATGTTGTGGGCCGTACACGCGTCACACGCGTACCTGCAAGCGGACACGGACAAACAGAAGAATCGCCGGTCAAACACGCGGCAGCACGGTACAGAATTTACATCCGCCATGTCGTCGCGAAACCATGCCATGCCGACATACCGTAAAGCACCGAGTACGCGCACCACAATGCAAGAACGGGGGGGGATTTGCGACCAACAAAAAACAAAATGCAAGCAAGGCTTCGCCGCGCGGGCTGATGCCCGCCGCCGACCCCGTGTATGGCCGTGATTGGCGAGAGATGTAAATATAGGTACGGTATTCTAAGGCGAGGCCGTGAAGGCCAAAACACTGCCAAGTTGGGTGTACGCTCGCTCGTAGAAATAAGAGCAAAGTACGTCGTGCAGTAGCAGCTAACTGCAGCAATACAGCAGCAGTATACGCACACCGTACAACATCAGGCAATACGCTGCACCAAACGCCGGTCACAGACAGGCACTACAATGCACTTCGAAGAATGTATACCGCAGTAGCAAGAACATCAATAGCATAGAGCAGCAGCAAATGTCGTAAAAAAAGGAGTAGTGCAGCACCTGCACAGGGCAGCAGCAGCAGCAGCAGCAGCACTGCAGCAGTGTGCTTCTCATTGCTGAATAGTTATTCAGCAGCAGCAATAAAAAATACTGTATATCACTGTCCCGCCTGAAAAACGCACTATGTACGTCGAAACCCCCACACGTTCGATTGACCGATCGACCCCACCAACTCTCGACAACATCATCATCAGCAGCAGCAGAAGCAGCAGCAGTACTGCGGGACCAGCAAGAAACACACGCATTGTATACCTGGTTTCATTGCCCATGAAAAACGCACGATATATGTCAAAACCCCCAAACAGTTAAAGATGAACCCTGCCAGCCCTCGACCGATTCGGTATCACCTCGTGCCGTGGCCCTCCCCGGTACAGTCGAGGCCGGCGGGCACGACCGGGGAAAAAACGAACCTAATTGTTCATCTCGTCCCGAAAAAAGTCTCCCAACACGCGCAAACGGAGTACTATTTCCAGTCCAGCGTTTTCCGAACCCCAGTGGACACCGTATACATTTTTGCAACAACAGAAACACGCTCGGTGCACATTAAGCCCAGTATAAAAAGGGGGCTGCGGCAAAGGGACATGGGGGTGTCATCGACCAGAAGAACGCCATACTCTTCCAACACAATGGCACAAACCTCGACCACATGTATACCTGGTATATATACACGAAGTGGGGTGCATACTCCGCGCTTTACGGTAACACGAGGGTACTCTTGAAGCACGCTCACCGAAAGCCTATTATGTAAGCAACGCTGTGTTCCATGAACGTCCGTCGCGGGTGTGTCGGGCTCCAGCCACAAGGCCTGCCCTTTCTCCCGCATCTCGGACAAGGAATGCCCGAACGGGTCAGCCACGGGAACAAATACTCCGGTACCCACACGAACACCGGTTTCAGAGGTAACGCAGAAGTGTCCGGTAACCCTGCAAGAAAAAAAGGGAAAAAACGGTCGTCGATACCGACAGCAGACAAATAATATATGCGAAGAAATAATACTTACGAATTCACGCAACCGCGGTCGCGTCGAAGGGCAGGTTGCACAGCAGTGGCAATGGGGACTGCTTTCTACAACGGCAATACAAGTTGGTGTTGCCCCCGAACGCGAAACAAATTGGAGTGCTTGCTCTCCAGTGTATCGGCTCTTTTCTGACAAAAAAACGGGCAGATAAAGGGTTTAACCAGCAACCAGTCTGTCCGATATCTGGTGTTTGATGCTGTCTCTCCCTCGGCAACGTAAGCAGCCTGCGGCATGTACGAGCACCAACTTTTTTTTCAACGCACTTTCACCCAATCGCACGATGGGATAGCCGTCCGGAAGGATGAGGGGGCCGCTGTACGGGAAATTTCCTGTGCCTCCGGCCGGCGCCACCACATTTCCTTTTTTGTGGACGATGTTAGCGTCGATAGTTTTCTTGATGGTTCGCAAATGCGCTCTCATTGCAGGCGACATTCCTCGGCCGCTACCACCGTTTCCCTCGACACCGCTTTTTCTGTCGCCGGCATCGGGGGTTCCTGCTGCCCCTCCTCCTTCTTCTCCTCCTGCTCCTCCTCCTCCCGTCCCGCCCCCCGCTACCCCGCCTCCTCTTCCTCCTGCTTCCCCTCCTATTCCCGGTGCTGCTTCCCCTAATATTCCCACTCCTCCCCCTCCTTCTCCTCCTCCTGCTCCTGCTCCTGGTGCTGCCCCCCCCTGGTGACTTGAGCCTACAAAGACGGCTGGAGTCGGAGAGCCGCTTGCTGCCGCCAGTGTTCCAGTTGCTCCTCCTCCTCGTTCTCGTGCGGCTGCTCCTGCTGCCGTTCCTGTTCCTAGTGCCCCCCTTCTTCCCGCTTCCTCCATTCTTCCTGTTCCTCCTCCTTCTCCTCCCCCTCCTTCTCCTTCTCCTCCTCCTTCTCCTCCTCCTTCTCCTCCTTCTCCTCCTCCAGGTGCCGCCCCCTCCCGGTGGCTCGAGCTTACAAAGCAGGCTGCAGTCGAAGGGCTGCTTACTGGCGCTGGTGTTCCTGTCGCGCCCGCTCCTACTGCTGCTGCTGCTGCTGGTGCTGGTGCTGTCGCTGCTGCTACTCCTGTTGCTGCTGCTCTTGTTGCCGTTGTGGCTGCTGTTGCTGTTGCCGCTGGTGCTGCTGTACGGTCGACTATGATCGATGTTCCTTCTTCTGCTTCCGGACGCGCCTGGGAAACATGGAACAGCGGCAATGATGATGGTGGCATATCACAAGCACGCTCATTCATACTGCGCATAACGCACATACATTCAGCAGGAGGCATGGCACACGCCATCTACCAAATACGTACCCGGTACATCTTCCCCAGTGCCAGCTGGGGTCTCAATTTTGTAAGTTAAAAGCTTGTCCGTCCATCAACCTGTCCCATGAAAGCACGCTTCAGGCATGATTCTGGTTCAACACATTTATCCTCAAAACGATCCGAACGACTGACGCCGACACCGCTACGGATATCGACACCTGACACCAGCAGACCAACGGCCTGCGTCAGCTCTCAGCTCCCGTGTGCCCCATGCCGTAAGCCACCCGATCCCCGTGGTAACACGGTGGCGTTTGTCACTCATGCTCGTACACTGCTGTACCTCCACACGAATCTGTTCGAGGGGAACGATCCGACAAAAAGCCTGAATTTCTTGTGATCGACCGGCTCGCTAGCATAGCAACCACACAGCATCGCCCGGCAAATAATCTGATCTTCTTGGGCTCCCGGCACCAGGGCTCTCGCCAAGCCTCTGTTTCGCGGGTGTATTGCGCGTTGAGCAGTACCCACCCCGACTCCATGCACAACCCCGAACTGCGAAACGTGAACTGATCTGTGTTGGGTGGACTGCGAATTTTGGGGCGGCATCGTTCGGACCGCACGCCCAGACTATCTGCAAAACAACAGGAGGGTTCCACCAACGTACTAACACGTGCAATACATCCTGAGACCACGCTTGCCCTTTCACGATTATCTGTACGAGCCACGGCATACACGACACATGCAATGCAGAACCATGATTCCCTGCGCCTTTTGATCAACATCTTCTCCGTCCCTGGGCGCCACTGGTCAGTAGGCATGGTACATCGGTACTGCCTAGAGCGAGGTCTAAGGTGGTACTGAGACCAAGCACCCTTGTGGTCCCCCCGAACTCCCGGAAAACCCTGAATCTTTTGAGCGGTGCACGACCAACGTTCTTCGCCTCAACTCCCCTGTGGCGATACCCGCAAGCAAAAAGTTCACTCGTCCCCACCCTCGCCCACACCCCCACGCCAGCCCTCGCCCCTGCATCATCTCCGCTCACCTCCTCATGCCGATACCCACCCGCAATGGGCTCACTCATCTCTGCCCCCGCCGTCTCTCCCGCCCCCACCCCCACTGCCGCCTCCGTCCCGGCCCCTGCGTTTCCCCCGCCAATCCCCCCATGACGAGTCCCACACGTAATGGGCTCAATCATCCCCGCCTTTGCCCCCACCTCCATTCCTGCCCTCGCCTCCGTCCCTACTCCCGCCTCCGGACTCTCCACGCCCACCTCCCCATGGCTTTGCCCACACGCAATGGGCTCACTCATCTCCGCCTCCACCCCTGCCCCTGCTCCCGACGCCTCCTCCTGCACCGCCTCCTCCGCTCCCTCCCCCGCCCCCTCCCCCTTCGCCTCTCCCACCTCCACCTCCGCTTCCTTCCCCACTCCCACCTCCGTCTTCTCCTCCTCTCTCACACCTGCCCCTGCCTCCGCCCCCAACCCCGCCCCCGTCCCCGCCACCACTCCGGCCGCCCCAGCGGCAACCACGGACGACGCCAAAGACGTCTGGTTCGACGGGTCGGGAGGAAGTATTTGTGGCATGAGGCCTACCTCCGCCCCCACCGCCTGCACTCCCCCCACCCCCGCCGCAACCATTGATGACGCCAACAAGCTCCGATCTGCGGGGTCGGCACCAGGTGTACGTGGCTTGGGCCCCACCTCCGCCCCCACACCCACCCTCGCCGCCCCCGTCGCAACCACTGACGACGCTATGGGGGCCTGATGTGAGGGCTTGGGACCCTGCGTTGGTGGCATGGCGACATAATTGCTGAAGCTCTCGGGCGGCGGTTCCCGCGTTGTCTTCCCCATGAACCGAGGGCGGTCTCCCTGGACGACAGCGAGTCATCACGATAGGGTTGCAACATGTGACACCCTTTCAGCACGGCGATCGCTCAGCACGGCGCAGTCTGTGCAAGGGTGGTACGACGTTCTTGTCTATATCGGCAAAAAATGCTACAGCAAACCACCACAAATTGTCCTGTGGGCCCGTTGAAAACCAAACTCACCGTTTGAGCGCGCTTGGCAATGGTGGCGAAGCCCCTCCCACAGACCACGCCATCCGCGGGCACGTCTATAAGACGGGAGTCAATGCCCGATAGACGCGTGAGGATGAAATGGAACTCCTTCGAGACGTACTCCGGGAGGCGTTTGAGGCACGCGGGGTCCCACGCGTGAAAAGAAGTTGGACGTTTCTTCTCCGAACCTTTGGTAGCGACGTTGTGGGCCACACACCCGTCGCATGTGTACCTGCAAGCGGAGACGGACAACGACCACAGTCGCGGGTCAAACATGCAACAACACGTGGCAAAAGTTACCTGCTATGTGATACCCACCACGTGCCATGAAACCTTGCCATGCCCCATGCCGGCATACCGTAAAGCACCAAATACGAGCACCGCCCGCCAAGGCATTAGGGTGCGAGAAGGAAAGGGGGGGGGGAAGAGCGGCGGCTGGGGGGGAGGGGGGGAACCATCAAATACTGAAAAAATAAACAAAAACAAACATGCTCGTGCACACTACACCTAGCATACCAAGGGGTCGCCGCAAAAGGGGGGGGGTGCTATCGACAAAAAGAACGCCGAAATAGTCGAAGACTCTACGGTGCAGACCCACTGTACACTTCGTACTTGGCACGTAGAGCGCGTGTGCTCCGCGCTACATGAAGAGGGTATTATTGCATCATGCTCACCGGAAGCCTATGAGGTACGCAACATCGTGCTCCATGAGCACCCGGCGCGGCTGCGTTGGGCTCCAGCCATCAGGCCTCCCTTTGTCCTGGCATCTCGGACAAGGAATGCCCGAGGTAGCCAGCGCCGGAAACAAAAACTCCGGCACCCACACGATCACTGCCTTCAGAGGAGACGCAGAGGTGTCCGGTAACCCTGCGAGGAAAAAAGCGGTCGTCGATATCGACACCAAACGAAATTACGAAAGGTACTCGCAAGAACACAACTAATTTACGCAGTCGTGGTCGTATCCAAGGACAGCGTACGTAAACGCCACTAGTTTACACAAAAATATTACAAATTCGCATAGTCCCAGAATGAGGTGGCCTCGCGTGATGTTCCCGAGTGTGCTGACTCAATTTTAGAAACATGTGCATCGGGAAATGTGTTGATCTTGCTGACGGGTTGAGTAATTGTCATGAATAATCTTGTGCCAAAGAGAAATTTCAAACCAACGAGTGCGAAGTGGGACAATAGCAGTATAACTCGCCGATAATGTTGTGATGGCCTTTGCAACAACAGTATGCTTGTGAACTTAGTTCCAACTTTTGATGTCGACAGATTGGGCGTTTAGACTCATATCGAGTGTCAAGTCATTGAGGGGTCGTATTGGAATATTTTCGCCATGATTGGTCCGCATGTAACAACAGTACCTTGGGTCACTTATCGCACCAAGGCCATATTTTATGGTGTCTTATTTGGTATTTGTGCCGTTTACTATGGCTGGAGAGGCTTCAAACTGAAGAAGCACACGCACGGACCCCCTCGCACACCAAAAACCGGCTTAGTGCCCGCGAGCAGAGCCCGTCGGGCTCTGTGTGTAGTCCTGTGGGTTTGTTTGGGTGCTGGCGATTGGAATCCCGAAAACACCTTTGCGCCAGATGCTCGTGAATTGAATACTGACATCGTATAAACTTCTGCAATGCCGCGCCAAAGATAAGCATTGGTGTGCTGTTCCCGAGGGTACTGCCTGCGCAACTACTTAGGTTGGACAGTCGCACGAGTAGGCTCCCAAATTGAGCAACGACAAGCACGCACGGTTTATGTCGCAAAAGTTGAAAGTGGGAGCGACCAACAAGCACCGGCTGATCTGGCGACGCATGGCAGTTATGGTAGAGAGTACTGCTGTATATTCGATCGACCGTGCCACGCGATGGGACTGATTGGCGGTGGTCGGCCGAACGACGGCGCACGCAAACGGCATGTACGAGGTACGTACAATATGATACGAGGTACGAGTACTCATTCCTCTTACGCACCTTCGCCGATTTGCACGTTGGGACAGCTGTCCGAAAGGATGAGGGGGCCTCCGTACGGGAACTGCCCTGTGCCTCCGGGTGGCGCCACAACACGTCCTTTCTCGTGGATGATGTTAGCGCCGATCCTTTTCTTGATGGTTAGCACGTGTGCTCGCATTTCACTCGACATTCTACGGTCGCTATCACCGCTTTCCCTGACACGGCTTTCTTGTCCTGCCTCCGGGGTTCCTACTGCCCCCCCTCCCTCTCCACCCCCACCCCCCCTTTCTCCTCTTGTCCCCCCCCTGCCTCCTGATTCTCCCGCTCCTCCTGAAACCATCCCTGTTCCTGGTGCTGCCCCTCTTCCCCCTGTTTCACCCATTATTCCTGCCCCCCCTTCTCTTCCTGGTACTGTCCCTCCCTCGTGGCTTGAGCCTACGAAGCAAGTTGTGGTCGGAGAGCTGTTTGCTGCTGCTGGGGTTCCTGCTGCTGCTGCTGTTGATGCTGCCGCTGCTGTTGCTGCTGCTGCTGCTGCTGCTGCTGCTGCTGCCCTTGCTGCTGCTGTTGCTGCTGCTCTTGTTGTTGTCGTTGCTGTTGTTGCTGTTGGTGTTTTTGTTGTTGCTCTTGTCGTCGCCGCTGCTGCTGCCGCCGCTGCTGCCGCCGCTGCTGCTGATGGCGGTGGCGGTGGGTGGTCGATAGTGGTCGATGTCCTTTCTTCTGCTTCCTGACGCCCCTTAGAAACATCGAACAATTGCAATATATGGCGATGGTGGCATTTCACAAGCACGCGCACACATTCATATGCGCCTGTTGCACATATTTGTACATTAGTATACATGTCATGTACCAGATGTATACCTGGTAGGTATCCCCCAGTGTCAGCTGGGGCCTCCGTTTTGGGAAAAAAAAAAGTCCGTTCGTCCGTCCGTCTTTCCCATGATATCACACTTGCATGGCTTTACTTGTAAACGTTTTTATCATTAAACGGCTGCTAACGACTGACGCGCATACCGCCGCGGACATCAATAGCTTAACACACACCAGGCCTGCGCCAGCTCCTGGCTTCTCGGATGCCTCGTGCGCTAAGCCATATGAGCCCCACCCGAACACCCTGATTTTTGCGACTCACGCTCGTACACTGATGTATATACCTCGACAAGAATCGATGCGAGCGGAATGATCCAACAAAACCTCTGATTTTCTTGGGCATCGGCCGGCTGGCAAGCAACAATCAAGCAGCATCATCCGGTACCTACTCTGGCTTTTAGGGATTCCGACGTCAACCTTGTCGCCAACTCCGCTTCGCGAGTACTCTGCGCGTTGGGCGACCACCCACCCAAAATCCAAACACAACCCCACTCGTACATGCGACTGGGTCTGGGTTGGATGGACTGCGCATTTGAGGTGGTGTCGTTCGAAAACCACGCACAGACCACCCACGACGTATCGACACAAAATACGGGTTTTATCTACGTGTTCATGCGTACAACACAGCCCGCGACAACGCTTGCCCCATCACGAGCATCTGTACGAGCCATGGCATACAACGCATTTGCAGGGCGGGAACCTGATTTTCCTGTGCCTTTTGATAAGCACCTTTTCCACTGCTGGGCGGCACTGGTCAGCAGGCATGGTACATCGGAACTGGCTAGTGCGAGGTCCAGGGTGGTGCTGAGACCATGCGCCCTTGTGGTGTCCGCACTCCCGGCAACCCCTGAACTTAGGGAGTGGTGCACGACCACCGTTCCCCCCGTCACCCCCCCCTTGGCGATACCCACACGCAACAGGCTCATTCGCCTCCACCCCCGCCCTTGCCACCGCCCCCACCCCCGCTCCCGCCCTTGCATCATCCCCACTCACCCCCTCATGCCGATAGCCACAAGCAATAGTCTCATTCATCTCCGCCCCCGCCCTCTTCTCCGCCCCCGTGACCACCGCCGCCCCCGTCCCCGCACTCTCCCCGCCCACCCACCCCTGGTGATTCCCGCACGCAAAGGGTTCACTTATCTCCGCCTCTGTACCCGCCCCTACCTCCACCCCTCCCCCCACATCGATTGCCTCCTCCGCCTCCGCCCTTACCCCCGCCTCTACCCCTGCCCCTGCATCATCCCCGCCCATGCCCTCATCGTTTCGTCCACACGCAATGGGCTCACAGTTCTCCGTCGCCCCTGCCCACGCCCCCGCCCACACTCCCGCCCCCTCCCCCGCGCCCATTTCCACCTCAATTCCCGCCTCCTCCCCCACCACCGCCGTCGCGTCCACCCCCGCCCCTTCCTCCACCCCCAACCCCTTGTCCTCCCCCACCTCTACCTCCACCCCCATCCCCACAGCCGCCCCAGCCGGCAGCACTGATGACGTCAAGCATGTCCGATACGACGGATCGGGAGCAGGCAATAGTGGCATGTGGCCCACCCCCGCCTCCACCCCCCCCACACGCCCTGACGACTCCAAGGGGATGCGATATGAGGGGTCAGGACCAGGTGACACGGGGCCCACCCGCGCACCCAACTCCCCCACGCTCGCCGCAGCCATCGGTGACGCCACGGATGTGCGACATGAGGGGTCGGGACCAGGCGTTGGTGGCGCGGCGAAAAAATTTCTGAAGCTCTCAGGCGGCGGTTCCCGCCTCGTTTCTCTCACCAGCCGATGGCGACCTCCCTGAACAGGAGCGGACAATCACGATAGTTTGAAACACGCGATATCCTTCAGCACGGCGTATTCTGCGCAATAGTGGTGCGACGATCTGGTCTACATCGGCAAAAAAATATACTCGGAGTAATCAGCAAATCGCTATATACGTTCCTCTTTCTTCTGCCTGAAAAACATCCTCACCTCTTTAAGGCGCTTGGCAGCGGAAGCGAAGCCCTTCCCACTTAATACGCCATCCACGGGCGAGTCCACAAGACGGGTGTCAATGCCCGACTTACGGGTGAGGATGAACGGGAACTCCTGCGAAACGTAATCCGGGAGGCGTTTGAGGCACTCGGCGTCCCACGCGTGGAAAGACGTTGCACGCTTCTCCGACGCTTTTGCGGTGGCGTTGTGGGCCACACACCGTTCACACATGTACCTGCATGCGGACACGGACAAATCATACAATCACCGGTCAAACAAGCAGCAACACGTGCACAATGTGCACCCACCAGGTTTTGCCATAATACCATGCCATGTCGGCAGTTACCGAAAAGTACCGGGTACGCGTACCCCTCGCGGCAAACGCACCAGGGTACGACAACGGGGAGAGGGGAGGGGTGGCCGACAAAATACAATTAGCATAACACCATGCTCGGCGCACACTGTAAAAGGGGGTCGCGGCGAAGGGGGGGGGTGGTGGTGCTATAGGCCAGAATAACACCACAATCTTCCAAGACTCTTAGACACTAATCTACTCGTATAAAATAATACTCCGGAGTAAAAAATAAAATAGGGTGCAAATACTTCGCGCTACTTGAAAGTAATTTTCTTGCAGCATACTCACCGGAAGCCTATGAGGTACGCAATGTCGTGTTCCATGAACACCTGGCGCGTGGACGTCGGGCTCCAGCCATCGGATTTACCCTTGGCCCCGCATCTCGGACAAGGAATGCCCTCGACAGCCAGGCCCGGGAACAAGTACTCCGGTACCCATACAAACACTGCCTTAAGAGCGAACCGAGAGGTGTCCGGTAACCCTGCGAGAACAAAACGGTCGTCGGTATGGTACCGACACCACACAAAATAATGCGAGGTAATAATATTTACCAATGTGAGCAACCATTCATGGTCGTGTCGCGTCCATGAACAGAGTACGCAGCAGGGGCAATCGCAACTGGTTTCAGAAAAAAATATGGAAACTGTACTACCTCCTGATGAAGTGAACTCGTGCGCCATTCCGCCGTGTGCTACGTCTTTTTTTTAGTAACGTGTGGATCGGGATGGCGGGATGACTGTTTTTTGTGAAAGATTAGACTGCTGTGTACCGCAAGAGTAATAGTAAACCTACGAGTACCGGAACATCAGTAGAGCTCGTCGACATACACTTGGTACACACATACTGCTATACTGCTGTAACAACCCTTGAAATTTGTCAATCAATGGCTGATCCTATAATTAATAGATACCGACATAGTGGTCGCTCACAAAATACTCCGCATCTAGTTCTAGATCACTGCGAGGTACGTATTGACACATTTTCGAAATGCACGCAAAAAACTTAAACTTGGTCACTTTTCCCACGAACGCGATATTTGCAGTACTGGTTTTGCTGTACGACAAGAGCAAGATACTTCGTATTTATAGCACAAGGGCTCCGCTCCGCGGGCGGTTGACGTCGCCCGCTACGCTCGCGCAAATAAAATTTCAAAAAAACGTGAAGGGGGCAGAAATAAGAGACCCATGATTTGGTGCAACTAGCGTTTTGATCACGCCAAGAGCTACTTGTGCAGAGCTCATGGCCCTGTCTGTGCCGTGTTCTGTGCTTGCTGGCGATGTCACGTTCTGATCGGCAGTACGGGTGTAATATGCGAAAAAAAAAACTCGAACAGGACCGAGAGGGAAAAAAATCAATGAAGAAAGCAAAAAGACAAGTACACACAAGGACATACCGATACCTAGTACCTGGTACTTCGCATGATACCTCGTACTGCTGTATGTTCGAAAGAAAGCATAGCGCAGCACGGCACGGCACAGCACCGCACCGTAGGGCAAAGCAAGGCACCGCACGGCACCGAACGGCACCGAACGGCGCTGCGCTGCGCGCTGTTGGGTTATAGCTTAGCTGAGCTGAGCTGAGCTGGGAGCATTTAATGCGATTCAACAACGTAGTACCTGGTACGTACAGACCTGATGTGCGGTAGTACCTCGTTACTGCTGGGTGATACTTCGTCGAATGAAACCTGACATGTACGAAATACAAAGTACAGCACAGCACACAGCACGGCACAGCACGGCACAGCACCCCACGGCGCTGTTCTGCACCGCACCGCAGGGCACGGCAAGGCACCGCACGGCACCGAACCGCACGGCACCGAACGGCGCTGCGCTGCGCTGCGCGCTGCTGAGCTTTAGCTGAGCTGAGCTGGGAGCATATAATGTGATTCAACAATGCTGTACCTGGTGCGTACAGACCTGATGTGGTGTTGTACCTCGGTACTGCTGGATGATACTTCGTCGAATGAGACCTGGCATGCACGAAAGAGTTATTACAGCACAGCACGCAGCACGGCACAGCACGGCATAGCATAGCACAGTACCGCACGGCACGGCAGGGCACGGCACCACACGGCGCTGCTCTGCTGCGAGCTAGCCCTGCGCTGCGCTACTGAACTCAGTATTATGATACTTCGTAAACAAAGCGAAAAAAAGAGAAGCCAGGTGTCAACGTACACGGCGTTTTCACGTGGGAACGCTCTGAGGAGCTCTATTTCAGGCATCCGAGCCCGCTCAGCGGTCCGGAGAGAAAATCTTAAAGTTAGTTTGAAACGAAAAAATGCAGGCCGCTCAGGAAATCGATATTTGAAGGTAGTTCTATATCATAGTGCTTCATGAACTCGAAAACGAATGAAACAACAAAAACAAACAAAAATGCCACGGCTCGCCCTAAACGCAGGGCCGGTCGGCAAGAAACTTTCTGGCGGTCATTTGGGGCCAATTATGCAGGGGTAATTACGCGGCTTCGTACCACGCAGCGTTGGCGGCGTCTTCACAAAAAGTAGGCGGCCGACAGTCCAGCGTCGGCCAACAAATGATCAGATCAGCGACGGGCACCAGTCCTGCGTTCAGGTCGAGTCATTTGCGATGGGGATTGAGCCACGATAAGTGGGAACCCAACCGTTCACATAGCACCTGAGCTAAACGAGTAATCAGCAGACCTAGTTAGCTATTTGGCCGCCCGGATCTTGGAGGGTAGTTTTCGCGCTCTCTCATTGGCCGAGGGCTGTGTGATGGTCCGCAGATCGGAATAATAAATTAATCACCAAAAGCGGCGCAGTCGCGTTTTTCGCCCCTTTTCTGGCCCGTTTTGGGTCCGGGTTGGGGTCGGGGTTAGGGTTAGGGTTTATAGGGGGTGGGTTGGATCTACGCCCGTACCTCTATCCGACCAGGAAGTGATTTCTGCTCGCAAACGCGAACAGGCCACCGCCCAAAGATCCGGGCGGCCAACTTGTTAGGTGAGCTCGCTATAATATATATATATGATAATAACTACCAGGTACGCTAATGTAGTACCAGGTAGTAGTAAATGATCAGTTACAATGTAATGTTCGATGTTTTGTTATGGATGTTCTTGTTGCTAGATGCACACAAGATAGATATTGTGGTACCCATGTAACACTTGGTCATGCATGAGAAGTATTCTGACGCAATGTCATTGTATATTAGGTTTTAACTCGGGAAAACTACTGTAAACGTACAAACGATATATTATGCAACTTGCAACGATGAGTATCGACCCGAAAATTATCGAACTCACAGCTGAGGCCATTTCTTATGCAGTTGGATTTGTCCGTCGAAAACGGCCTTTTTCGACTGAAGCCCAGATCGGGCTTTCTTACGCAGTCGAAAAAGGGCTTTTTCGACTCGACTTTTTTCGACCAAGAATTCCGACTGGCGGATCCAGTCGAAAAACTCGACTTTTTCGACTGGATCCTCCAGTCGAAAAACTCAGTCGAAAAAGTTTTACACGCGATTTTTGAACCGATCGCATCGCTCATCCCACCACCAAACACACACCAGGCCACACGGCCACACGGCCACACACCCATACCAGGTACCACACTGCAGTATCATACAAGGCGCTGACGCTGGCTTGGCTATCCCAGCTGTTGCTTTTCGCAGCAAGTCAGCGTGGCGCATTCCTAGTTTTGCTCGCCAGCAGCGTGCATCACACGACGGCAGCAGCGCGCGGTATTGATCCCATGCTGCCAACAACGGCTGCGGCTGCTGTGGCTTTGGCGGCTCTCGGCTGAGTGCAACTCCACGAACGTAGCTTTGGCGGCTTTCGGCTAAGCCCAAAGCCACCATCTCGCTGGGACGAGGATTCGCCGAGCCGTTGCTCGCGGAGAAAGCGCGAAGCACAGAGCTGCCAACCGATTTCGACTGCTGTACAACAGTACTCCCTCACACCAACCGCCTCTAGGAAGAGCACAAAAACTATAAAATCGACTCGACTGACGATAAGAAAAAGGACCAGAAGAATCCAGTCGAAAAAAAGTCCAGTCGAAAAGGGCCGTTTTCGACTGGCGGAATCCGACTGCATAAGAAATGGCCTGACGTTGTTGGACCTACTATTATGGAAAAAAATTGCGATTATTTCTGGCGATTATTTTTGTAGTTTTGAGGCTCCAGAAATACTGCATCAGAAGTAAGGGGCGTCCATTATGGCGTCTATTTTTGGAAAGCAGTTATATTTTACAATTGGTAGGTCTTGTTTTGCCGTTTGCCTTTATTTCTGAAATCTGGCACGTACACTGTCGCAGGCGACGTTAGGTTACCACCGCCTCTGCTGCTGTCTTTTCTGCTGCGCTGCTGGTGTGGTGCTGGTGTGGTGTGCCTGTGGTGGTTTCGATGGTGGTGGTGGTGCTGCTGTCGCGTTTGTGTGAGGACAAAGCTCTGTCTCGCACACAACAAGCGCAGTATGCTGTCGTAGGTGTGTTTGTGATTCTTTGTTGTGGGTGATGCGTGATGTGTACAGCAGACAGGTATCATACCAGGAACAGTATAGGCAGTGGTGACATGTGATGCTTGGTACGAGGTAGTATCCAAAAGTCAAATAATCCCAGTTCTGAGAGGTTGGAAGAGCTGTTATTTCTGGGCTCAGAAATCACCAGATCCGCTGATTTCTGGCCACGATTATTTCTGAACCCAGAAATAACAATGATTTCTGGTCCCATAGTGGACGGTTTTTATTTTTGGCGTCGGAGATCCCGGCTAAAGAGAAAAATAGTCGCTGAAAATATTCGCCATAATAGTTGGTCTTGGAATAATATTACAAAAAGCTGCATGATGACATGTACTTAAGTCTGGTTCACTTGATTCAAGGCTTTGCTGTCTGTATTTCAGTATGTAATCGGACGGGCACATTTGGTATTTCTACAACAGGACCCCAGAAAACTGGGGAATACGAGTGAGCACATACGTACCTGGTACCGGGTGCAGTGTGACCACATAGTAGTGTGACCACGGACTCTAGATTTTTTTTTTAAATGCGATAACAGCACCTGGTATACACCGCATCTCTGGATGCTACCAGACACAACTGCAGTAGAGGTAGTTGTACCCAATTATTTTACTATCCGGGTATCCGGCTTCACCCTCGGACCCATCACTACCCGTTCGGTTATGGGAAGGACCTATTGCCCGTTGAGTATGTGAACCCGGGCACCCGGGTACCCGATACGAATGGCTATCCGGGTATTCAGATACCCGGGTGCTCGGGTATTTCTCGTGTCCCCGGGTCGGTCCATCCCCACGGTGCCTGCGACAACTATCAGGGTCCTCAACACGCACCCACGAATATGTTGCTTGGTGAACAGGGGGATGGCGTTATACCCGGGTACCCAGGTAACCCGACATGAACGGGTACCTGTCGGGTACCCGACAGGTAACCCGGTAACCGACAGGTACCAGCGTATAATACCCGACACGAACGGGTACTCGAGTACCCACTCAATTACGCCCGGGGTCCCGCTGTTGCCACATTATTAAAGGGCGTTCGCCACAAAAGCTGCCACTGGTGTTGTGTCTAGGCTTTGACCAAATGGCTCGCATTTCTTTTCGCTTGAAACGGTCTTTTCTTCGCGTTTTCTCGCAAATGTTTTACATAGGTTTTAGTGTGCCTGTGCGTTTGAGGTGAATTCGCATAAACTTATGGCCTCTTTCGGCGTAAATGATGCGAGTCTGGCTAACTCGCAGAAAATCCCGATTTCATTCGCTTATTGGGTCAAAGCCTAGTTGTGTCGTTGTCGAGAGAGTCTGATCTTATCTTTCAATCGAAAACGCAACCAGCAACCAGTAAGCAGAATATTATCGAAGTATGACAAAATATGGGTTTTGTACGTACGTAAGAAGTTTGACCAATCAGATCAATGCGGTAATTCATAGTCGTATGAGCGATAGCATTGGGCACACCTGGCCCAGCTGTGTAGGCGACGACCTGCACGCGGAGCGCGTAGGGGAGCAGAGTCAGAGCTTACAGGTCCAAGGTGTGATACAGACTAGTTTAAGTTCCCACCCACCCGCCCGTGCTTTTGAGGGAGTCAGTGGAGAGGGAGTTAATCGGTCGCAGTAACGTTGCGCGTGTTTGTTACTGTTTTGGTACACGTACCCGTTTTCGCTGAAGATGCGACGGGGTTTCGTAGATCGCGCAGGTTTGCGGTGGGTGCTAGCCGCATCAGTGTTACACGAAGAGCACGGAGAATCGTAATTCGTTTTTTTTTTTAATGAAAAATACACGAAAAATTCAAGTTTGGTTCCTATCAAGGAACGGCGTCGTGTGTTCTAGGAAATAAAAAAATTCAAAAAACGCGAAAGGGTCAACGAACACCCGTGGGCAACGACCGAGGCGAGCGATGGCTCGCGTCCTCCTGGGAGCGCCGCGGCTAGCGGCCGATTGTTTTTGCCGCAGCGGCTTGGGGGCTATGGCTCTAGGCGTCTCTTGGATGGGCTGGCGCCACCTCGCCGCCCCACACGGGCAGCAGCGACGGGGATATAGCGGTCGAAATTCTGAGCGAAAGCATCATGTGGTAGTTGGTCGTGCAACTTTCGAGGTGCAGGGCGACGAAAAACTGGGTTTGCGGCGGTCTCGATTGTTTTCGAAGCGTCGCAGGCGGTCTACGCTGTGCTAAGGACCTTCGGAGGCCGCGCTGCGGCTGCTCCGGTGGTCCTACCTCTAGCAATGTTGGCTTCTCGCCTCTCAATCAGCCGACGACATGGCACCGATTCGCGTGGCCGGCTTCGTTTACACAGAACACGCCATGTCTAGGTGGACAAACTCCCCAAATTGAATTTCGATTTTCGACTAAATTCGACCGAGAAAGTATTTTTATACTTCTTCGTTGAATTTGATTATTCGTAATAATTATGAGAATGCTTGCTTGCTGATTCATTTTTTGACCAATCATGGCAAATTAAATTCAATTTTATGAAAAAAATCGAAATTCGATTTGGCAAGTTCCTCGTTAATCTGGGCCCTAAAGCCATTTCTTATACAGTCGGATTTATCAGTCGAAAACGGCCTTTTTCGACTGAAGCCCAAATCGGGCTTTCTTACACAGTCGAAAAAGGGCTCAACTTTTTTCGACTGAGAATTCCGACTGGCGGATCCAGTCGAAAAACTCAGTCGAAAAAGCTTTACACCTGTTTTTTTAACCGATCGCATCGTTCATCCCACCACCAAACACACATCCACACAGCCACACGGCCATACACCCATACCAGGTACCACACAGCAGTATCATACAAGGCGCTGACGCTGGCTTGGCCATCGCTGCTGTTGTTGCTTCTCGCAAGTCAGCGTGGCGCATTCCTATGATAGTTCCGCTCGCCAGCAGCGTGCATCACACGACGGCAGCAGCGCGCGGTATTGATCCCATGCTGCCAACAACGGCTGCGCCTGCTGTAGCTTTGGCGGCTCTCGGCTGAGTGCAACTCCACGAACGTAGCTTTGGCGGCTTTCGGCTAAGCCCAACGCCACCATCTCGCTGGGACGAGGGTTCGTCGAGCCGTTGCTCGCGGAGAAAGCGCGAAGCGCAGAGCTGCCAACCGATTTCGACTGCCGTACAGCAGTACTCCCTCACACCAACCGCCTCTAGGAAGAGCACAAAAACTATAAAATCGACTCGACTGACGATAAGAAAAAGGACCAGAACAATCCAGTCGAAAAGCCAGTCGAAAAGGGCCGTTTTCGACTGGCGGAATCCGACTGTGTAAGAAATGGCTTAACGTGTGTACAGTCGTCCCCGCTTTAAAGACACTCTTCTTAAGGAAACTCCCCGCTATAAAGACACATTTTTTTTCCCAGAACATGGTGCCCCGCAGATGTACAATAATAAGGGGGGGGGTACCTTTTCCACTTTGCGGCCCCCCCCCTAATTTTTTTGCTGGGGCAGCACACTGCTGTATAACATCGACAGCGGTCTGCTGCAGCCCGCAC
This sequence comes from Undaria pinnatifida, assembly GCA_012845835.1. Taxonomy (NCBI): domain Eukaryota; class Phaeophyceae; order Laminariales; family Alariaceae; genus Undaria; species Undaria pinnatifida. The sequence continues at coordinate 8,173,791 of JABAKD010000010.1, forward strand.
TACCGCGTGTGGGTATGGAGAGATTAACCCTAACCCTAACCTAGGTAGCTTGCGTGTATCGTATCAGAGCTAGTTCCAACGAACTGATGTGTCTCAGGTGTGTTCGCGATATCTCGGGCATGATGTTCACCGTGAGGATAACGCCTTGACAATAAGAAAAGCCTGCAACAACACCAGCGCACTGCCGTACACATTACAGCAAGAGCCTGCATCAACAACAGCGCACTGTCGTACACATTACAAAAGGTCGTGCTGCACTCCTTCCCGCGTTTCGGTGCCTCAAAATTCAAAATGTGTAAAGTATTGAAGTGTACTACAGCAGTAGTGTTGCGGCCTTTCAAATCACGTGTTGTTGTAGTTTTCAAGCAACACAGTTTCGTGGTCGCATTCCTGCTTCAAATGCGCGTACTTTGACATATGTTACACCTCCATTGGGCCCGGGGGCGGTGGGTTAGTGGCCCCGGAATCCTAAAGACACTTCCCCGCGTTAAAGACACTCCCAAAAAAAAAAAACGCGGTGTGTCGACTGCTGTACTCGTAGTCTGTGTGATGTTTCACGTCTAATGACATCTCTCAATCGGGAACGCAACCTAGCAACCAACCTATCGGTACTCGATACTTGTACGAACATGTTTTTTTTTCGCACCTTCGCCCGCTTCCATGGCGGGACAGCAGTCCGGAAGGATGAGGGGTCCGCCATACGGGAACTGGCCTGTGCCTCCGGGCGGCGCCGCAACAGATCCTTTTTTGTGGATAATGTTGGCGTCGATGGTTTTCTTGATGGTTCGCACGTGGGCTCGCATTGCACTCGACAATTTGCGGTCACCACTCGTAATACCGTTGGTCCGGAAACCGCGTCTGCTGACCCCGGCATCAGAGGTTCCTGCTGCTCCCCCGCTTCCTCCTCTTGCCCCCCGTCTGTTTCCTGATTCACCGGGTCCTCCTGTTCCCCCTCCCATTGCAGGTGCTACCCCTCTCTCTCCTGCTCCCCCTCCACTTCTTCCTCCTCCTGCCCCTCCTCCACTTGCTGGTGCTACCCCTTGGTGGTTCGAGCTTACAAAGCGGGCTATAGCCATAGAGCTACTCGCCGGTGATGCTGCTCCTGCTGCTCCTGCTCGTGCTCCCGCTCCTGCTGCTGCTCCGCCTGCTGTTGCTCTTGTTGTTGCTGCTGCTGCTGCTGCTGCCGCTGCTGCCGCTGCTGCTGCTACTGCTGATGCCGCTGCTGCTGCTGGTGTTCCTGGTGGTGGTGGTGGCGATGGTGGTGTTCCTGCCGCTGCTGCTGCTGCCGCTGCTGCTGGTTCGCGCAGATTCGAATTCGCACCGCCCCAACCTTGGGTGAGTCGTGGACGCTTGAACCCCGACGTGCCCACGAGGGCGCCGGTCTGCCGGAGATCATTTTGCTCCTTTCTTTTATTTCCAGCAGCTGACTTTGAACCAGGTTTAGGTCCTGGTTTAGCTGACCCGGGCTTGGGCTTCGATCCTTTGAGGCGGCCCATACCTATGTGCACACGCAGGAACCTCACACCGCTGTACGTCCGCCGCGGGATAGATACCTTCCATGAACCCAATTCAAAGCGGAAAAACAGCAAAACAGCCCTACTTCATAAAGCCTTTCATGCCTATATAAAACCTTCGGGAAAGTGGCGGTGAGACCGAGAGCCTCGTGCTGCTGGCTGTACGTGTCGTGTACCCGCCGAGTTCAGTGCCTTCAGCGCACTATAGATCCAAGCCGCATCACCATCAGGTGCGAAAGCGATTGAGGAGAGCCCCACTACTCACGCTAGTCGTTTACGCTTTTTTTCGGAACGTGAGCCCCAATTTACTTTTGGGTTGTGTGTTGGGTTTTCACAGCGCGGTATAATGACCGGTCGCCCTGGTGGCGTATCAGGTTATCCTCGAGCCTGGTATAGGTCAGTTTCGTGAGTTTGAGCCCCGGCGAGTGCATACTCGTATGAATTCGTTGGGACTTTCTGTTGTGCGCACAAATTGACTTGCGGAAAGCGCGACAGCGTGAGTTAGCAACACTCGATGAAAAATCGACGAGCAGTGGGATTGCTGAACCCTATGCGCGATAAAAATCGAAGGCAACAACCGGGGTAGAGAAGGGACGACTCCTGTGACCGGCTTGTCCAGAAGCTGGAAAGTACAAGTGTGAGAAAAAGACGAATGGTCACACAACACAAGTCCACCCCCCACACGTTAGCAAAGCATTCACGCGTGTTGCCAAAGCTGTGCAATAGTTCCTCACCTTGCATGTACCCATCTAAGTCGCCGACTGCAGCAATACTCGCGCCTTGTTCGCCAGATCGATGGTCACAGCGGTGGCAGTACTCGTGCGCCTGGTAAAACATACCAGGTATGTTCGAGTTTCACGAACAGCAGTGGCACGTATCATATTTCATACGTCACCGCAGCGGTCCATTTGTTTTAGAAGTATCATAATTAATGTAAACAAAATAGTACTCCGATAATATCCTGTCGTCTGGCCTCATGCCGTCGTCTGAAAGCTGCAGCTCACAGCAGCAAGGCGTTCATATGTACGACATGGGTTACGACCCATTTACGACTGACGGCCGGTATTACAGCAGCACATGGCTTTCAATATCACCATAAATAACACTACGCGAATATCAGACTCGTTTTTTAATCGCACTGGAACATCACGGGGTGGCTTTAGCGACCTCGCCAATAGCTGCAGTGATCAAAGTGCCGTATAATGCATTGCGCGTCGTACGCAGTCACTTTATCAATAGTTTTGTCTTTGCTTCTGCGCAATTTTGCGAGAAGGGGAAGTGGCGACCTCGCCCCATATAGACAGGCCGCACGCAGCCCAACGTTGGGTATATACTTTGGCCCGGATTGTGGGTCTTTGATTGAACCATTTAGGAGAAATTCATTCAAATTTGCAAGGTTATGATATGTTCTGTAGGGTTTGTGGATTCCGGGTAAGGGTATAGGAGTCTTACAGAACTTCCAGAAGTTTCAGTCACGGGTATGGAAGTGTTACAGAACCCACAGAAGTTCCGGGTATTGTGGCACGGGAGTACAGAACTCACAGAAGTTCAGGGCGTGTACAAAATATGCTGTACCCGCACCCCGGGTATTGTGGGGCGGGTCGTACAGAACTCTCAGAAATTACGGGTACGGGCATGAAAGTCTTACGGAACTTCCAGAAGTTCCCGGTATCGTGGCACGGGCGTACATAACTTACAGAAGTTCCGGGCAGGCATGAAAATGCTGTACCCGTACCCCGGGTATTTGTGGCACTGGCGTACAGAACTTACAGAAGTTCCGGGTACGGGTATGAATGTTATACAGAACTTACAAAAGTTCCGGGTACGGGTAAAAACCCAGGTAAATACACGACCTCCGGGGAGGAGTTCGATTTGAAGTGGAGGATTCCATCGAGCTTACATGCGGGGAGTGATAATCTCGCAGACATAGGCGGAATCTAAACCTCGCCCCCGGGGACATATAAGAACCATCCCCGGTTTTCCACCGTCATATTACGGTTCGCAGTGTGCGAATTCGCGGGCATCAACGAGGGTGCTGGCACCGCCCCTTTTCGCAAACTTCTACTTTCCAGCTTCTGGACAAGCCGTGGTCACAGGTGTCGTCCCTTCTCCCCCCCGGTTCTTGCCTTCAATTTTTATCGCGCATAGGGTTCAGCAATCCCACTGCTCGTCGATTTTTCATCGAGTGTTGCTAACTCACGCTCTCGCGCTTTCCGCAAGTCAATTTGTGCACAAGAAAAAGTCCCAACAAATTTATACGAGTATGCACTCGGCGGGGCTCGAACTCACGAAACTGATCTATACCAGGCTCGAGGATAACCTGATACGCCACCGGGGCGACCGGCTAGCTACAGCACCATGGCCACCGAGATAGGCAGCAATATGACACCTGGACACCCCTGTACACTCAAGGCTCGACTTTCAGCCCCTGAAAGCTAGAAATTGGCGAAACCGATGACGATTTGCAGGTGCTGTTTAGGCCGCCACAGCAGCAGTACGTAGTGCAGCCCCACACACGTAGGTGCTGGCGTTGCTCCTACAGCCCCACGACCACCACTACATGCAGCAATATCACACCTAGACTACATACCCCACACACTGAAGGCCGGACTTCAGCCCCTACGAGTGAGAAATCGTCGAAATCGAGGACGATTTGCACGTGCTGTGGACACCGCGACCGCTGCATGCATGCAGCAGGCAGTACATATGCATACATACATGTGTACATGTACAGTACACAGCAGTAGTGCAGCCTACACACATCACACACCCGCAGAGGGAAGAATATCCCACGCTTGCTCTCCGTAGGTGCCCAAGAATAGTGTCAGTCTGACGTGCCTGTTGTATCCAGGAACTATAACAGGACAATGTGCAAGCGCACCCACAGCAGTGTAGTCTATAACTTGAATATTACACAACCCACCCACAACAGCAGCAGTAGACAACAGCAGTGCATAATGGACGTGTGGAGGAAAAGAGGAACACGTGCCAAATAGCCGCCTTACAGCTAGCTTTCGGCACCCATTTACAGTACAACTTCAGCCCACAACTTTCGTCATTGAGGGAACCACGGCTGGCTGTCAATCAACCGTGAGATCTGGAAACTTTAGATGAGCAAGCATATGATATAAACTAAACGGTAGTTTGGTGCTAGTTTTAAGCTACCGGCACAGCAGTAGCCAGCAGCAGCAGCCAGCAGCCAGCACCAAGTTTTCAAACACAGCGAACCGTGATACGACGGTGGAAACCCGGGGATGGTTCTTATATGTCCCCGTGGGCGAGGTTTAGATTCCGCCTATGTCTGCGAGATTATCACTCCCCGACTACACTGCTGTGGGTGCGCTTGCACATTGTCCTGTTATAGTTCCTGGATACAACAGGCACGTCAGACTGACACTATTCTTGGGCACCTACGGAGAGCAAGCGTGGGATATTCTTCCCTCTGCGGGTGTGTGATGTGTATAAGCTGCACTACTGCTGTGTACTGTACATGTACACATGTATGTATGCATATGTACTGCCTGCTGCATGCATGCAGCGGTCGCGGTGTCCACAGCACGTGCAAATCGTCCTCGATTTCGACGATTTCTCACTCGTAGGGGCTGAAGTCCGTCGTAGCTTTGAGAGCTATCGACAACCACCACCGAGGCGATAAATTGTGAACCTCAACAAGTGCCGACTGGGGCAATAGCCGCGCGCGTCTACTACCCTACTGTGTTCTGTAACACAGATAATACCATAGCGTACCCCAGCTGTGGCACCCCCGCCAAAAAATGGCGGTCGATAGCCCAAATGTCCGCGAGCTTGATAAGTCAAGTACCGCGACATAGCCACCGAAAACACCGAGAGAACCATAGTTGGGACAGCAGTTCAAGACTTCAATTATAAACGTTGACAATACGCAATACGTGGTTTCCCAATAGGAGGAAAAAAATCGTATGTTTCCACCCAATCGAATCGATTTCAATTCGATTCATTAAAAAAGAATATTTTTGATTCAAAATTGTCCTTCGTTTGTATTATACGTGCCCTTAGCAACGAACGAAACATCAACAGGTGCTATTATTGTATGATACGTACTGCTGTTCGGTATTCGGTTTGTGTGACTTACAAAACATGACATCCTAATGCATATTACACTCTTCGGATTAAACCTGAATTGATACAGAGCTCCCCGGGTATTATAACAAAGGTATACCCGTACCCCGGGTATTGTGTCACAGTCTTACAGAAGCCACAGAAGTTCCGGTTTAGGGTATGGGGATCTTACAAAACTTCCAAAAGTTCCGGGTATTGTGGCACAGGCGTACGTAACTCACAAGAGTTCCGATCGGGTACAAAACATGCTGTACCCGTACCCCGGGTATTGTGCCCACGGGCGTACAGAACTTCCAGAAGTTCCGGGTACGGATATGAATGTCGTACAGAACTTACAGGATTTCCGAGTACGGGTATGAATGCCCTATAACTTACAGAAGTTATTTGTAGGGTAGTACCCGGGGTAAATACCTCGGGTATAGTTTGCACGTACCCTACTGAACACAACCTCGCGAAATTGTGATTGGTGCCTGCCTCCTGCGTTGATCTATTTATTGTAGACGTTGAAAGTCGACTGCTCCCGCCGCCTTGGCATCAATCGAGTTGGCGGACCGCAGCATGATCATACTGGTTTTTGTCCGAGCGGGCGTGCGATTCTGCACAGGCATAGATTCTGTCGAGACCGCTATACACGTGCATGTCGAACGTTGCCGTCTGACACACGCCCACGAACGCACCGTATTTCTTGTCGTATTTTACGTACCTACATACTCGTTTGTGTGAGTTGTCTGCCCGAAAAAACGGCATAAAATGTGGTCGTTTAAGACGAACAACCCATGCCACCGGTCCGTGAACAGCAGCTATTATTGTCATTAATGTTGTTGTTGTTGTTGTTGTTGTTGTTGTTGTTGTTGTTGTTGTTGTTGTTGTTGTTGTTGTTGTTGTTGTTGTTGTTGTTGTTGTTGTTGTTGTTGTTGTTGTTGTTGTTGTTGTTGTTGTTGTTGTTGTTGTGGTTGTTGTTGTTGTTGTTGTTGTTGTTGTTGTTGTTGTTGTTGTTGTTGTTGTTGTTGTTGTTGTTGTTGTTGTTGTTGTTGTTGCTGTTGTTGCTGTTGTTGCTGTTGTTGTTGTTGTTGTTGTGGTGGTGGTTGTGGTGGTTGTTGTTGTTGTGATGTTTGTTGTTGTGGTTGTTGCTGTTGCTGTTGCTGTTGCTGTTGTTGTTGTTGCTGTTGTTGTTGCTGTTGTTGTTGCTGTTGCTCTCACATAAGCTAGTCTTCCTAACTTACAAAGTAGTAATCCGTAGGCTTCAATGGTTTTGTGTTGGAGGAACAAGACAAACCAGGAAACACTAAGAATATCTTCAACTAAATGGAACGCGGCAAACCCAAAAAAAGCAAAAAAAAACGTCGTGCGCACGCGTAGTACGTATCCAGACCATACGCACGCGTAAGGAAATCGGAACAACAACGAAAACCAAAAAAAAAAAAATCACTGACGGCCGGCGTAAGCGTAGCACAGAATCAGTGAGGACGAAGACAAGCGAGTAAATCGGAGCAACCCTGCGCTAGCTACTGATCACTGCGACGCGAGGCACGCTTCACGACAATGATGGCCAAAGCCAGGTCCCGGTCGCTTTGTTGGCAGGAACCCCCCCCCCCGCGCGCGCGCATTGGCATCGATGGCCTGTGTCGCGATTGCAACCTTCGCATGTCGCACTGACGCTCTACTCCTCTCGCCGTCATCCCCCCTCCGCATGAAGCCCCCCCCTCCGTCCTCGCCCCGTCTGCATAATCTGCTAACCTTAGGTGCTGCTTCGCGCCACCCTTCAACTTGGTGCCGATTTCCTGCTGATAAAAGTGACACTAATGCAATATTGCTCCTGACAAAGAAAAACCTCCAGCATAACCCTCCCTGCCCTCTTTCTGTTCCACGGCCGCTGACCCCTAAATATCGCAAGCAGGAGGGGTTTCGCTTTGGAAAAGTCCAGTGTATTCGGAGACTCGCGCGTAAAGCCAACCCGGAAGTGACAAAAGAAGGGATAGGAAGGCACAGCTTGAACTGGGAGAGGGGGGAAGGGGGGGGGGGCGCAGAGGCTGCAGCTACGCAGGAAACAGAACCCCATCCCTACAGCAGACGAATCGACGAAGATAAAGGAGGCCGAGGACGCAACTAGATCAGAGGAATCGGCAAAGACAAAGGGGCGAGAGTTCGGCTTGAAACAGAGGGCGGGAGGGGGGGAAGTCGAGACGCACGAGGGGGTGCGACGGTGCCAGAAAAGAAAGCCACGCGCAAGTATTGTGCGCACGAGGGCGCCGTCGCTTGACTCGTTCGTTGACCATGAGCGTATCGCCGAAGCTGTTGGCTCTCATGTCGATAAACCCGACTCGGAGCGGTGGGGTGACCTCCTGGTCCATCTCTATGGACTTTAAGTGAGTAGCTGAGCACAGTTGTATCGGACGGAGTCGGCGAGGAGGCTGGGTGCCTCTTGTATAAAGATATATACGTACGTAATTGTGTGCCTGGTAAACAATTAGTATATCAGTATGCGATGATACTTTTTTATTATTAGCTGTTTTTCTCGTACTTTGATTTTGCAAATATGGTACCCAACTCTAATTTCGAGTTGTTTGTTGCCAGAAAACCGTGAGCGCGGTGCCCAAGTTTTTTTTGCGGAATACGAATCGAACGCGCAGGGAGTCCAATCGCCTGTCCGTGGAGAGGAGTCGTTGTTGTGCGTGGACAACGAAATCGAGCACTTCTACTGAGTGTTAGGGGGGCTATTTAGAGAGGAATGCGCCTCCCAACAAGTCGGCTCGGAAAATTATCCGACGACAACCTCCTATATCCGACGATACCCCTATTTAACCGACGACAACGTCTTCTTTCATACGACTCCTTCTTGATACTGACCGCAGCTCACAGTCTCTGTAACCGACGGCAACCTCGTGTGACCGACAACCTCGTGTAACCGACGACCACCTCTTGTAACCGGTGACATCCCTCTGTACCCGACGACGGCCTCTTGTAACCGGCGACAACCGCTGTCAACCGACGGCAACCACTTGTAGCCGAAGACAACGCCTTGTATCCGACGACAGCCAATATTAACCGGCGACACACCCTTTTAACGGATGGCAACCTCTTGTAACTCGCAGCACCCTTTTGAAACCGACGACAGCCTCTTGTAACCGACGCCCTCCCCCTGTAACCGACAACCTCTTGTAACCGACAGCCGACAGGACCCTTTTGTAACCGACGACTCTTGTAACCGACGTCACGCTCGTATGACAGACCACAACTCACAGCCTCTGGTAACGGACCACAGCTCACAGCCTCTGCAATTGACGGCAATCCCTTGTAACCGAACAAAATGTGTAACCGACGCCAACCTATTGAATCCGTCGACACCCCCTTATACTTGTTTCGCATGAGTGGCGTGATGAGATAAATTGATGATTCGCAACCTTTTGTTTCCTTCTTTAACCAGATATCCTTTCCCGTGGGAGACGACGGCGGCTTTCGTTTTGAGGATGAAGGCAAGAGGCCCCCCAGACAGCATGGTGGCCGTCGAGATAGATCGCAACATGTGAGCAAGAGTTACCGTATTAGCGCACGCGAAGTTTTCGACTTTGCGGAGGCGGTGATGATGATACGATGCTGATGATGCCATTGATTATGATTTTGGAAATTATCGGGTGATGACGATGATATGTTATTCGTGATGCTGACGCTGATAATGATGATGATGATGATGATGATGACGTGATGGTGATGATGGTGATGATGGTGATGACGGGCAGGTCGCGATAGTGAGTGCTACTACCACCCTGCTTGGGAACCTTGTTGCATATACGAAGTATACCGGATTTTGTGGGGGATCAGCTCATTTGCCAAATAGACAAAGATAGCCTTTGTTACGGTGGTGGCGGCGGCGGTGGCGGTGGCAGTGATGGTGGTGGTGGTGGTGGTGGTGGTGGTGGTGATGTTGATGGTGATTGTGGCTGTTGGCCCTGGCGGTTGGCTCTTGGCTTGTCCCAGAGGGTTCCTCTTTCATGGCTCGGCTGGGTTCGACTGCTGTATCTCGCCGCTACTCCCTGTATCTTTTGAGTTGAATGCACTCTCTTTCTCGCCCTCTCTTCTCTCCAACCAGTACCTACTTTTGTATATTGTCTCATGTCGTCGTTCCTCTGGGTATGTCTTTATATGTTTCTCTGTCTCGCTCTGTATGTATGTCTCTCCCTATCGCTCTCTGTTTATATCTAAACATTTATGCATCTCCCCATCTCTTCATTCATGCTTTCTCTATCGCTGTCCTTGTCGCCTTGTGCCCCCCCCCCTTCCCCTCCCGCCCTCCTCGCTGCCGCCTTTTATTCCGTTATCGCGACGCGAACGTGCATGTGTTCACGCGTGATCCCTGGCGCCTCAGCTTCAAGTACAACGTGCGAATGCCTTGGTACGCTCGCCTAGTCCTGGCGAAGAACGTCATCTGGCACGACGTGCTGGAAGCCGACCAGACCTCTAAGGTATTGATTGCCGTCGGTGAAAAAAACAAGTGCGTCACTGCATGCTTCGTTCAGCACGTGCGGTGCGCATAACACCACCAACGCCAACGCCAACACCAACACCAACACTACTATAACCTAAACCAACAGTTAGGCCTGGGACTGGCAAAATTTTAGACGTAGAATTTGGAAAAAAAATGTCCCATGGTCGTTCTCTGGGAAAAAAACTCTTCAGGAAATCAACCAATCAGCGATGGGGGGAAAGGCCCCACATCACCTACAAAAAATTATTCGTGAAAACGAAGCCTGTGCCGCTTGCTGCTGTTCTGCGGCAAAAAAAGTTGGAGCGTGTGTAGAAAAAAAATAGCTGCTGCTTCTGCTGCTGCTGCTGCTGCTGCTTGCTGCTGCTGCTGCTGCTGCTTGCTGCTGCTGCTGCCCGAGGTGCTGCTCTACCCCCCGCGTGTAGCAGCGTACTCAAGGGACAGCTAGCGTAGGCGGAACACATCTTCTGGGGGACCCTCCGGCAAGATGGCCGACAGCAGACCTATGCATCTGAATTCCTCCAAGATGGTGATATTATGCAGCAGCAGTGCCGCAGTTTTTCCTTTTTTGCGAACCTCCAGCGTCTTTCCCAACTCTTATCTAGCGCGCCTCCGATGCAGCACGCTTCACCTCTAGCTCGCGGGAAAGTTGCTGATGTGCGTGTAGCTCGACTCGGGTTTGGGCCAAGGCTGCATCTGACTCGTGTCGGAGGTCCTGCTCCAGATTGAGTTTGCCTTTCTCCTCGGACAACTGTTGAGAGACATCTTGCAGCAAAGACTTTGCCTCAGCGGCCTCGACCCGGCTCTCGTCGCGCTGCTTCACGATCCGGTCACGGATGCCCTCGGCATCCTCGACACCGCCGCGCTGGATGGCAAGCGCCCGGCGTGCAGCCATGCCCGCGTCTGCCGTCGTGGTCCCGGTACGCGCCCGATAAGCCTCCTTGACCTTTGCAATTTTTTTTTTTCCTTTCGGTCCGGTGCCTTCAGGTTTTTTCGAGTTGCCCATGGCTAATTTTGCACGATCACTCTGCCAGAATGACCCAATAGGGCCAACTTTGTTTGCGAATTTCTCGCCGGCTATTTACTCGATTTAAGAGCGGATTGCTTTGCTGTCTCCTCCAAGTCCCGGCGGAGGGAAATACGGGTATTTTACCAATACCCAGTTGCATTAGTTCGACCCCATTGAGCAAGAGACGAATATAAGCAGAAAACACGAGTTTTCCCGCACATTTCCGTCCGATTAGACTTCAAAATACGACGGAAAATTCAGAATAATCCGTACTTCCCTCCGTTTACACTGATTACACGTGTCTGTTGAATTTCAGGATCCAACTCGCCTCCTGTGTTGCGTATTTTGTTATACACTGTCAAGCATTATTTCAGTCTAAAACCAAGTAAAAACAGTGTTGGCAAATTTTTTCTCCGAGACATTTTTTGGTGGTTTTCGCCGAATAGATCTGCCATTTTTTGGGGTCAAATCGACTTCCAGTCCCAGACCTAACAGTACCAGCACCAAAACTACCACGACCAACCCCAACCCCAAATTTAAAGCCGGCACCAGCCAAAACAACACCACCACCACGCAACACAACACAACCACCTCCACCACTGCCACCAACACCACCATCCAACACAACCACCAACAACGTCACCACCACCACCTACCAACACCACCATCACCACCTTTGCTTCAGTACTGCCGCCCCCCGTGTTCCGTCGGTGCTTCCGGCCTTCTGTATTCCGTCGGTACTTGCGGCCACCAGGTCCTGACGGAGGACGGGATCAACATCAACCTCCAGCGACTGGGCACCGTTCGGGACCTGTCTTCGTGGCGAGCCTGCCAGGACGACCCCAATGTGACGCTGTACTCAAAGCGCCTCGACTTCAACATCCGGATGCCGCTAGGGCCGACGATCATGATGCAGGTGATAGACTAGACTATGCAGCTACTAACTGTGACCATTGTGATGCTTCAGAGAGGGAAAGAACGACCTTGGAGTACGAGTGGTCGCTATTTTGGTGCGTTAGAAGGCCAAAAAAGACGATATCTTACGCATAAAAATAGTATTACGCTTTTAACACTGCAAAGGAAAAGAACAACGGTAGATTTGTGATCGCTGGCGGAATTAGTTACGGGAATACATTAGACATTCTACGTAAAAGCATTCGTTTACTTAATTCAAAATATTGGAAGTGTCTTTTTGTTTATTTTTGCCGGAAAAAAAAATAATCAGCTTGCCTTTGAGACAAAAGGAACTTTTTGGCCACGGAAATACGCATAATCGACACCATCCTTACAGCGATCCGATTCGAGGGACAACCAAATCTCTGCGCCACCGCACCATCGCAAAGGATCTACACGACCGCATGACTCGAGACGTTCGGGGCTTGTTATTAGTCTGTGGATCGAGAAATATTGCCTCGTGGTGCTTTTGTGCGATTGTAGGCTCCCTGGCCCGACTTCGGCCAGGTAGCCTGCTGGGAGCCGAGGGGATGTTCCTCGTTTGTCCGCTGGTCGCCCTGTGAGCGGGAGTTGGATACATTTTCCTGTAACTGATGAGCCACAGCGAAACTTCTACTGGCAGGACTCGCGAGAAACGCGTTGTGGGTGAAAAATTTGATGCTCGCCATGTGGGAACCTTTTTCCTTATTGCAAGGACCGTCGCATGAGCACAGGGGACGGGTTGGACAGCGGTGCGAGTATTCTTCCGGCCGAACGACGTGGCCGCCGTTGCTGACGTTGGGGGCGTGTCTCGATATACCAATTTCAAACAATCTAGACGGAGTACAGCACTCATCATACAGATCTGCGTGAATGCGAGGTGCTGCCCTACTAGGACCCAAAATTGACTCATCAAAGAGTAATTATCGGCCTGAAATGTCTCTCTTTCGACGCGCAATAACTCCGTACATATATCATGAACACGAATGTCACCCGAGAGATAAAGATGCCTAACGTGCTTGCCTTTAAGAAGATGCAACCAACGCCGGTTAAGTCTAAAGTCTCGGTGCTAAAGTTCTTGATACCGCGTACGTGGTGTTTATCATCTTGGCGTTTTTTCGCTGGTAGTGCTGCTATGAGCCCGCGGATATGTTACGTCCAGCAAATTTCATCGATTTTAGGTTCCGTTTTTTTTTTCAATGCGATTTTCGCGAATCGTAATGCCCAAAGAGAGTAACGTAAATAAATTATTCATGAAAGATCTAAATTCTTCCTTAGTTGGTGACTGACGGTGATCTCTCGTGCGCAACCCAGCCGGGCGCGAGTCAACCGACTGGCGGACGCAAGTAGTTGGTGAAGGCGAGCGCGTATAGCATCTACCTACCGACGGAAACTAAAAACACGCGCATATTGCACACGTGCGCGCGCGTATAAAAAAGAGTTTACCGATCGGCCGAAGTAATTGGTTGGCGACGGTGATCTCGCGCAACGCAACCCGGCACAATCCTGTACCGATCTGGGGAATAATTTGGTGACGGTGATATCTCGTGCAACGCGTCTACCGACCGGCAGGCGTGTTGATTGGCAACAGTGGTATTTCGCAACACGTCTACCGACCGGCGGGCGCAATGTTATTGGATACGGTGATCTCTCGCACCGCGTCTACCGACCGGCGGACGCAACTGATTGGCGACTGTGATTTTCCGCAACGGTCTACCGAACGTCCGGGTCTATTTACTAGTGGCGGTAACCTCGCGTGCGTAAATGAAACCCGGTGGCTGCAGGTGACGAAACCGTTGATACGATGGTTCCAGACGAAGAGCAAGCTGTGCCGAGAGCTGGAGGTGCAGGCGATCCGAGAATCTGTGGCAGCGGAGAAGAGGGACACCGCTGAGGAGCGACGGAAGCGCCTCGCCGAAGACGCGGCCTGGATGGCGGCGGTGACGACAGCGATCCCTCCTTTGTCTCCACCGCCTCATGTGGACGAGGAAGAGCAGGTACAATTCATTTCGTGTGAGAGGCTTAATATGTCATATGTGGTACTCTCCTTTCGGGACCTGGGAATTAAGAGGCAAAGGTGTTGTTGTTGTGGTGGTGGGGTTATTTCAAACCTTTTTTCGGACTTTGGGTTGAAAACAATTTGACGAAGTATCAGGACGACTAATTACGGCCCAGGCCGCACGTATCGATAGCAACCCGTTGCTGCTGGGCTGAAACTCGACAGGGAGGAGCTGTGCGACACGCTCACGGCATGTAAGTATATGAGAGACGCCTGGCATACCCGTACATGCAGAGGGCTCGCCCTCACTTCCTTCCCTCCCCGTCTCCCATCCCTCCAACCCCTCCCTCACTACCCCCTCTCCCCCTCCCCGCCCCTCCCGCCCCCCTCCCCCTCCTCCCCCTCCTCCACATCCCCACTTTTTTTTACAATAAAAGCAGCAACTAGAGGAATCGTGTCCGAAAAAGACTAGGATGGCGGCTGCCACCGAGAAGGCGAAAAAAGCGGCGGCTAAGGCTAAGGCTGCGGGGGCAAACGCGGCAGAGCGATCACGATCATCGCGATCGCAGGCGGACGGCTCTTCCGTGAACGGCGTTTAACTTGGCCGATTAGCGAAGGGTTAATGGCGACGGAGGGGGGGGTGTACTGAGTTTTTGCATGGCCGTAGTCGTATGACCATAGACCCTCGCATCCCTACTATACCGGGACGGAGCACGTCGGGTCTTCACCGACCAGGCAGGCATCGCGTGCACCAAGAGGAAGCGGGAAGGGGGGGTCGGGGAGAGGTGGCTCAGGTTTCCCATTTAGTTGCCGCGGGGAGAGGGAGATGGCTCGGGTGTTTTCTTTAAATGGCCGTTGGGGGAAGGAAAGGGGGGGGGGCAGAGGTGACTTTTGTTTTTCTTCGTATTGCCGCAGATGGGAGGGGGGGCGGGCGGTACTTATGTCATGCAGTAGTCGTATGATCGTAGACCCTCGCATTCGTATAATGCCGGGATGGAGAACGTCGAGTTTTCACCGACCAGGCAGTCATTGCCTCGGGAGAGGGAGAGGGGGCAGAGGCGGCTTCGCTCTTTGCTTTTGTATGCAGGGAGATTTCGATGGAGGCTGGGCACGACACGTGCAAGCCGCACCTGAGGTCGACTTTTTTTTCTTGGGACGCTAGCTAAAGCAGTTTCGATGTTGCGCTCGTTGGTCCCGGTGCCGCCTGGTGACGTGTTTTGTGCGCTGCTCTAATAGTCGGTGGGGGGAGAGGGCGAGAGAGGAAGCCTTTTTATTTCTTGTTCTTTCTCTCGTGTTCGTTTTTTTTGTGGTTCGTTCTCATCTTTCTTGATCTCGTGAGATCTCTGGTTTGTTTCGTTGTTTGCTTCGTGCTTACCTCTCCTGATCTCTTTATGCGATTCTAGCTTTAACGTACTCCTTCGGTTTGTGTGCGTGTTTTTTGCCATTTTTTAATTGTGTGTCTGGTGTGTTTTTTTATCGGATGGAGTGTCGCGGAGTGCTGTCCTCTGTATTCCCCTTTCCATCACGGACTCGTTTTTCGATAGAGGTTGGACTTTCTTGGGCTAATTCACTCTGAATAGCGGGGCTCCTCAACCCCAACTGGTCGCATACATATGTCGTTCCTGTTTTGTAATGCGATTGTTTTGTACGCCTAGGAATTCATGGAACAGGGATTTAATGGAATTGTTAATCAGTTTTGCACTCTTTTTTTTTTTCTAAGGTCAGTTTTTGGTGTGTGCGGTAATGGGCCCCTCAAATGAGCAGTCTCAGAAAACACAATAGTTGCTGCGCCTCTACCGTCGCGTGTGTCGTACTATTAATATTTATACCGCATTTGTTCGCGTGCGTGCGTCGGTTTGTGCACGCGCCCCCCCCCCCCCCCCCCCACCCCTCCCTCCCATTGATGTACGCCTCGGTTTTCGTGGTTGTGTTTGTGTTTGTATGTGTGGTGTGTGGGTCCGCCCCCCCCGTCCCGCTGCCGCCTGTACATGGCGCCGGTCGCTACTCTCCTGCTGCCATTTGTTTGCCTTGCTCTGCGAGTGACGGACAGCTTGAGTTTAGATCGAGGCTATGACCTCCAAGCTCGAGGAGACTCGAGGGCATGTTAGGCGTGAGGCTCGACGTTGGGCACTCCTCCTGCGACTGCCGTGCGTCGTCGTGTTTTGGAGTGGTTGTGATGGTGTGAGTGGCGTGGCGTGGCGTTTACGTCTCTAGAAAAACGCACGCATGAGAGGGCCGAGCCGCGCGTGGGTTAAGGTTGGCTCAGCTAACCACGAATCAAGTGAAAAGTCCCCACGGTCGCCTTGCTGCTGTGTTTTTGTTGGCCTTGCTGCTGTGCGTTTTGAATGCGCGGGAGCTCGTTTTTTTTTTGTTTCTTGTTTTTTTTTCCAGCGTACACGACCTACTGCGAGTGCCGAGATCGGATCGGACGGGCATGTTGAAGTGCAGAGGGTGAAGAGTTCGTTATCATTGGGTGGCTCTGCTGGTCAATGAGTTCAAGATGTGATGTCCTGTTCACTGTGGACTGGTACTTGTATGCAAGGAATCAAATGGAGAGTGATACATACCAAAAAAAAAAAATGATGAGCACGCTCGGGTTTAGACCAAGACCCAGACCCCGCCTTACATCCAGGTTAGATAGTGTAAGGAGGGGGAACTGGAGGCTGATAAAAAAAGGTCTCCCGGGCGGTTCTGCAAATCCCAGCCAGCAGGCATTCGTGCCTGGAACGATGATCACTCGTGCTTACTCTGTGACGACTACGGTTGCTGTTATGTTCGTTCTTGCTGCTGCAACGATACCAGCCGTACCTTAAGGTCATTCCTAACGGACGCAATAAAACAGGATTCGTGTGATTTGTAAGTCGGCGTTATGCCACGTAAAAGCTAACACACGATGCTTGTTGTCAGACTGTGGTGACATGAGGGCTTTGGTGGCGGAAAAATTCGAAATATGTCCGATGAAAACGCAGAAAAACGAAAACACACATGTGGCTGCCGCAATTCCTTGCTGAGCCACCGCCACTGCGCATAGCCCACAGCTGGCAGGCCATTCAACATAAGATTTAAAGCCCTTCCTCCCCCCCCCGCCCCCCCCCCCCGCCCCCACACCCCCCACCTCCCCCCCAACCCATCCCAACCCCACCCCCTCGAACGCTCCACCCTCTCTTTACTCACTGATTGTACGACTTACCCCAGGATATACATGATAAACTGATGTATTATTTCCAAAACCGTAACATTTATCCCCTCAAAATAATGTATAGTTTCCAGGCACATATTGAGCTGCCCCACACGCCCCCCCCCCCCCCCCCCCGCCCCAACCCCCCCCCCCCCCGCCCCCAATAATATACTGATGCCAAAACCGTCAGATTTATCCCCTCGAAAGGATTTATAGCTTACATGCACAAATTGCCCTCTTTCCCCCCCCCCCCCCCCCCCCCCTCCTCCAAACCCGCTCGCTTTTGATCAAAACCAGGCCCCCATGTCCTTCAAAACTCCGCCCCACCCCCTCACCGGTTATTCGACTTACAAGATTCACTTGATCAAAGGTTACATTTCCCTTCACAGCTGTCAGATTTTGTCCCCCTCAGAAACGGGTTTTATAGTTTCCGCGCACAGACTGACTAAAATCATCCTGTTGACCCTGATAGCTACACTGTAGTTGTAAGGGGAGTCGCCGACCTATATCCTTAATGAGGACACACAACTCGTAATACGCGCGATCGGAGTATCACACACAGCTTGCAAAGATGAGTTTCGACGAAATCTTCGATCTCACAGCTGGAGTGTATTTTCATTTTTTATAAGATTGTACACCGGGGTTGCTTGGCGCCACCTGACGATATAATAGGCGTAAACCCGCCAAAGAATGCACCTGGCATTTTGCACCTGGCATTGGCAACGCTCAGCGGCCAAAGGCAATACCTCTGTACCTATGCAACGATGTGTACAACCTTCAGAAGTAGAGATACAGGAGTCGACGTACCGTGCGTAAGGTTTGTTCTTCGCTGTGCCTTGAGTCGCCGATACCAGGAGCTTTCCGTGGCGGACAGAAAGAAGCATATGATGATGATACTAATCGTGCGGCAGTCTAGATGTGCACCTACTTATCGTGAGGATGGTGGACTTGAGGAGCTCTGTATGTACCTCGCCCATTTGGCAAACATCAAATACTGAGGCTACATTATTAGGGGAAGTTATGATATACCCCCCCTTTTTGACCACCGGATTTGAGCCACCCGCACGAATGGCTGTTTTTTTTTTCGTCATATTGTTTGTTTTTCATCCCGTTCATTATCCTCGCACTACAGTATGCAGTAGTAACCCTCGCGATCCCTCCCAGTAGTACTCGGATCCGGGGTCATATGGCGGGCCCTCTTCCGCCCATCCCCACTTCGGTACGCGCCTTCATTTTTATCGCGAGAAGACTTCAGCATTTGCTTCCCTCGTCGACTCGCGTCAGATTGTTGTGCCTACCCACGCTGCTACGCGTTCTCAGCAGTTAGTTGTTCCTTTTTTTTTTTTGCATTTTTGCAAATAGATTTAAAATCTCACCACGGTGGGAATCGAACTCAAGGACCAACGCTAGGAGTATTGGAGGGTCACCACTGCACCACCTGGGCGACCGGTATAGACTATACCTCACTGACAAAAATAATTTTGGCAGTTTGTTCGGCGCAGCGTAGACAGCCGCAATCAATCCATTGCGGATTCATATCGCGAAATTGCAGCAGCACGAAACCTCAACGTCGCGAAGGAACAGGGGGGTCAACTCACGCGAGCGACTCCGAGCCACTGAAATGAAAGGCCTCAAAAACGACCCCCCGCAGCGTAGCTTTGGTCAAAAGTTGAGGCAAAAAAGTGAAAGTACAACGCCGATGAACAATCCCATGGTCTAATAATACCTGGTAGGTGATAATAGAGCGAACATTGCAAAACAAGGATGACGAGTTCCGATGACATGGGACGAAGGCGGCGTGCCGTCAAATCCAGGAAACAGTTGTAGCAAAAAAAAAGTGCTCGTACCCCTATTATTATCGTAACGCGTCAGTATCCACTATATATACCACACACAGCTTGCAAAGATGAGTTTCGACGAAATATTCGATCTCACAGCTGGAGTGTATTTTCATTTTTCATCATATACCGTTCACTAGCGCGACCCCCCCTCCCCCCCCCTCCCCCGGTATGTCTTTGTCTAATCGCGAATATGAAGCTTAAGGACTTTCCATCGTCGGTATCCACTAATATACCATGAACGGGCGCGACCGAACGGGCGCGACCCCCCCTTCCGCATACTTTTGTCTAATCGCGAATATGAACCTTTATGAGTAGGGATTTCCATTCTAGAGGACCCCAGTAAATTGGGGAAAAAAAGTAATGGCACACATTAGTGGCACTTGATGGCACATAACAATGGCGAACGTAGGTGCCAGGTACGATAGTAGATGTGGCGCATGTTTGGCGACATCCGTTGGCGCTTGTTTTGTCACATCGTGTAGTGGCACAGACACCAGTGGCCGCACGGGACAAACACGAGCAGAGGCAAAGAAGGAGAAAAAAGATAAGAGGGAGACGCGGAAAAAGCGGCGCAAAAAAACAAAAAAACAAGAAAAAAAAAACGCCACGCATATGCTTTTCGCTTTATTATTTGTCGGGTGAGTCTTGGGTGCTTGCCCGAAGTCCGACAGGGCCGAACGAATGTAATGTGTGACGACGGCTATGACAACGACGAGCATAATGACGAGTGAGATACTGTCAGCACCGTAAGCTACCGAAATGGGGAAAAGGTGCTACGTGCAGTAGCGGCAGCAGTCGTCCATTCTGTAATCACAGTTGAACCCAAGCGAAGCCCACCCCGCCCCCCCGCCGCCATAATACTGCCCCTCTACCCCCAGTCAGTCTCCGATGAAAAACGCGTGAAGTGCTGTCGAACGCCGACAGCAAGCCCCGTGGAAGCAAGAGCATTGCTCACTCTCCGACCCATCCTACCCCCCCCCCCGTCCCCCCCCCCTCCTCCCTCCCACACCCGTCCATCGAGCGACCTCCAAAAAAAAAAGCGTGCCACGCGCACGAACCCGAGACGCGCCCGTAACTCCCGCCCCCCCCCTCGCCCCAACCACACCCTCCCGCGTGTCGATATGACGCACCAAACGCCTACTCGTACTACTGTAGCACAAAACAAAACGAAAACAGAGGAGACGGTCGAACGGAACTACAGCCTCCATCCCCCTTTTCTTGGCGAGAACGAGAAGCAACAGCAGCAGCAGCAGCCCGGTCGAGCACCGGTCGCTCCCAAAAACTGCCACAATCACATCAAGCGACTCACCAGCTGGTACGGGCTATGACAGAATACGCCTTGACGGGAAAAAGGGACACAATAACCGCAACCGCGACCGCGAAGGGTATAAACCGCGACCGCGAAGGGTAAAGGGGGACGGCGGGAGGCGGAGTGGTCGGGGCGGGAGCAAAATAACACGTGTTTCCCGAATGTTTCGTCCGTTCGTCCGCTCTCGCATGCGCGGCAAGTCTTCCCCCCTCTTCTGATTACTCGAACCAAACGATCCATGATTTTTCTCTCTCGTCCTCTATCATAGCCAATTCCCGAGGGGGGATGGTCCACCCCCCCCCCCCCCCCCCGCCCCCCCCGCGTTGCCTTAAGAACGACCAACACCGTCAACATTGGAGGCCCCGCATCGTCTTTCTCACTCGGCCGGCCGGCCGACCGACCAACCAACCAACCGGCCCATCACAAAAACAACCAATCATGTCGCCAACCAACCATTATACCACCGTCTCTTGAGGCGCACCAAATCGGCGCGCTGTGTAGAGTCGTACCAAAGCGATTTTCATAACTTGTCAGTCCAGTCCCGTATTAACGTAACGGAAGCGGGAAACAAGCCTCGGTCGTGGGAGCCCCTTACCCTTCTGCCCCTCCCCCCCCCCTCAGCTGCCCGGCCGCGCCATGAAACACTACTACTGGTAGGAATACTAACCCGCCCACGCCCATTTTCAAGCTGTTTTTACTTCCCTCTCTTCTTTCCCTCTCTCTATTTTTCTCTCTGCCCCATGTCAAACCCCACCTCCCATCCGGCGCAAACATCCCAACGATATACTAGTCTGCACGGGATCACCACCGAGACGCACATATCACCACTCAACACGCACAACGCACCATGTAAAAGAGCAAACAAGAGCAACTAAAGAGCAAAGAAGGAAAAGCACGAGAGAAAAAAAAAGCGCCAGCAGAAGCAGCAACAGCACAAAAAAAAGAAAGGGAAACCGAAAAAATACGACCGAATAGAATGAAAAAAAAGAAGAAATAAAGCTAGAAATAGCAAAAAAAAATAAAACCGCGACGAGCGCAATAAGATCACAATAACAGCTGCTGCCCTACAAAGTACTTAAGAGATTCTACGTGCGCGCATAAGCAGCGTCGTACGAAAGAAATGTTCCTTATGTACGTGAGTTTACGCACGTACAACGTGATACGCACGCAAATTAGGCTGCCAGCAGTCAGTGAGTCAGTCTCCTCTATTTCTTCTTACGGTTCTTCTTCTTCCCCCCGCTCTTCACCTTGCTCGGCACGGGCGGCGACGTCGCAACCACAGGCGGCGCCAGACCAGCATCCCCTTCCCCTGCCCCCCCCCCCACCCCGCCCGATGCCGCCGCTATCGCTGCCGCCGCCGCAGCCCCTTCTGCCCCCCCTCCAGCAGCCCCATCCGCACCACCCGCAGGAGCGCTCGGCGAGGCCGGGGTTGTGGTGCTCGGGGCCGCGGTGCCATTTCGGGCTACAGTCGCTGCGCCTGCCGCGGCGGACGCCGCTGCTGCTGCCGCCACCGCCGCCTCCCCCTGTGCTGCAGCAACGGCGGCGGCGCCCTTGGTGCCTAGCTTGGCCCCGGACCCCGCCGCCGACTTCGCCTTTATGGCCTCGATCGCTTTCCGTACCTTTTGTGTGCGCGGCAGGGGTGGGGGATGGTGGGGGGTGGGGTCCGTGAGACGCGCGTGGAAGCACCGGGCCACCGACACGAGCGCTAGCTAGCTAGCTCTGCTGCGCGCGACCACGCGCGACAGAGTTGACGCGGTCATGGACATGGACGAGGGCAACGACAAGGACAAAGACCCGTTATGGGCTTAAAAAAAAGAAGAGGGAGAAAACCGCAGCCGGCACTCTTTCGGCTAGTATAACGGTTACAGATTCGGCCCCACCCCAGCCCCCCGCTCCCATCCCTTCCCCCATCCCCCACCCCTCCCACCCCTGACCCCACCTCCGTCCTCCTCGCGGTTTCTTTCTCCCATCGGTGACGTGAAAAAAAAAAGTGAATAACCTAAAAACGATCTCGGTCAACAGACACTTGAAACCTCATGACTCTGCGGATGAGTGCAATTAACAGAGCCCTCCCCTCCCGCCCCCCCCTCTAGCACGCCTTCCAAGTATATGTTGAAACCTCATGGCTCTGCGGACGAATGCAATTAACAAAGCCCCCCCTCCCCCCCCCCTCCTCTAGCACGCCTCCCAAGCATTTGTCGATGTATTTAGTTCATAGTGCCTACACCCCCCTCCCCCCCCCCGCCCCCTAGCACGCCTTTCAAGGCTCTCTCTTGACCTATTTGGCATCCCCCCCGCCTCACTAGCGCGTCTTTCAAGTATTTCAATGATATTAGTATAGTAGTACCGCCCCGCCCCCCCTGCTCTCCCCCTTGTCCTAGCACGTTCTTCCAAGTATCTCTTTGCAATGCCCCCCCCCCGCCCCCCGTCCCCTCTTGGCATGCCTTCCACGTCTCTCTCACCATCTCCGGGTCGGCCGGTTGCTGGGGAGGTCGGCGGGCCGGGGCGCGGTTCTCCAAGCCCTTCAACGGGACGCGCCACCACATCTCCTTGCTCTTCGCGGGCTCCGCCTTGAGGAGGGTGATCGTCACCTCCTTCGGCTGCCCCGGTCCTGGGTTATCTGCACCAACCGGGGATTGGGGGGGGGGGGGGGGGTTCGGGAGGAAAAGGGGGGTGTGATCATTTTTCTATTTTTTTTTCTTGTATATATCAAACAAGTGTGTAATCTCTTGAGAACACCGCAGGTAGGTGAACTAGCACACGAGCACTCACCGATCTGCCACGTGCAGCCCTCCGGGTCAACCGTCTTGAACAGGTGGCCCTGAGGCATCGTTTACCAACATCATCATCATCGTCATCATCATCATCATCATCGTCACCATCATCATCATCGTCGTCATTATCCGTAGCAGCAGCCACCGACCGACGAAGGGGGTTAGACGAACAAACAACGAACGAACAACAAACAGATGGACATGGAGAAGAAAATGGAGAACATCAGAGCAAAGCAGAACAGGAAAAATCACGAGCTGGACAGAAAACAAAAGCGAAACAAAAGGCAAAAAGCGGTGAGCGATAAGCGGATGGTCCACTGGCGGCGAACCACCACCATCACCACCACCACCACCACCACCAACACCACCACCACCGCCACTACCACCACCATCCTCAACACCACCACCGCCACCGCCACCGCCAACATCACATCACCTACGCCGCTGTCACCACCACCACCACCACCACCATTACCGGCGCATAAATAGCATCTCACCGCTATGACCGCCTGGTTTCGAAGGCTGAGTTTGAGCATCGTGCTCGTCACCTCCACCTGAACGTCCGATCGCACCACCTCTGCCACCGGGCAGCCGGGATGGGAGGGGGCGAGAGAGGAGGGGGAGAGGGGGAGTAGGGGTTAGGGGAGGCTGGTGAACGGGTGCGGGTTAGAAAGATGAACTTCGGAACACAAGCAATGGAGAGAGAGAGATTATTTTACGAGAGGTGAAGATGGCCGAAACTGGCCGCTGTTCGCACAAAAAAAAGTTCTGGACCGGTCGCTCGGATGAAACGAGTCACGATCCCGGGGGCTCCACGGCGGTACACGGAGTAGGGAGACGCGCAAACGGCGACATGTTCTTCCGCACAACACGTGGCAAAGGAAGGCGCGACGTAGAACGGAAGTAGCGTGCCTGAAAACACCACCACAGCAGTAACCATCAGTCACCAAAAAAAAAACTCCCACCAACACCACCCTCCCGACCCAGCAAAAACTACCGCCACCACCACTACCACTACCACGACCACTCGCTCACTCTCTCTTACCCCCCCCGCCCCACAACAACCACCATCGCCACCACCCCCCTCCCCCCGCCACCTATCACCACCCAACTCACGGGGATCGACGCGGATGACGATCTCAACCTCCTCGTTGCTCTGCTCCCACCGCAGCTTCGGCCTGTTGTCCGGGGCCCCTGGGGCTCCTGGCGGCCCCCCTCCCCGTCCCGCCCCGTTACCCCGCCCCGCTGCTCTCGCCATCGCTGCCGCCCTCGCTGCGGCCGAGCCCGCGGGCCCCGCTCCCCGCCCTGGGGCTGCACCACCACCACGCCCAGGGGGAACGCCCCTTGGAACTCCGCGACCGGCAATGGGAACAGAGTTAGGGGGTGGCGCCTGTCCGGGCTGCCGCCGGACGATGCTGCTTAGAAGTCGGTCGATCTCCTGTTTTGATTTGGGGAAGGGAAGGGGGGGTGGGGGTTAGGTGGGGATGGGGGGGGGGGGGGGGGGGGTGATTGCTCGGTTGATCGATTCATTGATTGATCGATTCATTGATTGATTGGTTAATTGGTTGATTGAATAATCGATAGCTCGAGGTCTTTCGGTGGTTGTTTCTCCGCGCGAACTACACAACGTCAAAGCGCCGAAATTCAAGCGCCAAATACTACCCATCACAACTCATAACGACATCATTAAGGACTCACGTCGGGACCGCTCTCGCCCGCCTTTTTCTTAGCCCTTCGTTCGTTCCTCAACCGCTGACGCTTCTCCTCCGGGCTTTCGCCGCGCAGCACCTGCCCAAGACATCGACGGCAAAAAAGAACAGACAGGGTGAAGTGGGGTAACATCTACAACTGCGGTGTCATATAACGGTGACTGTTTCTTCTCTGTTCATACCGAGTTTAGCTGCTGCGAGCGAGACGTCTTCAGCGCTCCAATGCGATCGTGGAAACAAATTTCAAGCATGTTTCCATTGACCCCTCCCACGCTTGCTTGACTCGCGAAATTACATGTGTGCGAACTTGGCGTGCACCGCCGCCAACAGCAGTGCTCGGAGGGTAGCATGGCCGCAGCACAACAGCAGCTGTCTTAAATGCATCATGACATCACGACAGAACACACACCAACAAACACGCAAGCACACTCCTGGACAAGAACAGCAGCGACCTAGACACGCCCCCATCCAAACAAACGGTGCACTGCACCACACGCGCACGCGAGACCTAGAGCACACTTACCCCGCCCGCCCTACTGCCCTCCCGCACACCAGCCTACCCAGCCACCCACCCGCTCACGACAACAGTCGAACAAACAAACCAATTTCCGGCAGTGATGAGCGGCGCCAAAACACTTTCTCCGCGCCGGTAAACACGGAGGGGCACCTTTTCTAGTCCCTTGCGTCCAGAAAGGGGGGCCGTAACACCTCACACCCAGAGTCTACATGTGGCACAAAGGGCGCGGGAGCGCTCGAGGCAGTACGCCTTCACTCGCGCCCGAGACAGAATCCAACCGGGTGGACACAAAACGCGGAAGCACAAAAACAGTCCTCAACACGAAAGCGTTAATGAAGGTTCAAAGCTTTATCGCTCGTTTTTCGGACACGACCCCCCCCTCCTCGCCTCTCCCTCCCGCCCTCTCTTCCCATCTCTCCCACACGCCCCGGAGGCATCATCAATCCTGTCGGCTCGGCTCGTGTCCTGATTCACGACGGGGTTCAGCCCCCTCCCCACAGGAGGCGTGCGCACATCACGTCGATTTTTTTTTAAGTGTCCCGCCCAAAACAGAGCGCGGTAGCAAACACAGCAACACAGCGCAACCCAGGTTCTTGCGTTTTCTACTTACGATCACCCGGAGTTCCTTCTCGGTTTCTTCTGTTTCCTATGATAATACGGCGAATAACTTCCGCTTTCTATATATAACAGCGAGGTTTTATGTCCGTCTCCTGTTTTCTGCTCCCTCATTCCTCATGATGATACAGCGTTTTACACCCGTACTTTCTGCTCCCAATGACAACACGGTAATTGTCGCCTCTTCGACAACAAGCCGTTTCTTTTGTCAGCGACTTTTCTGTGATAAGACCGAGTTTTATTTGTCCGATTCTGCCGTTTCCTATTATATGACAACACGATGTTCTCTGCTTGTTTGTTCCGGTTCCTGTGTCCTGCCTTACAGGATAGCACCGCGTTTATGCCCGTGCATCCCGTTATCATGACTACACGACATTCTGTGCCAGTCATCTATGTGTCCTGTGACAGAGTGCTGCGTTCTATGCCAGTTTTTTTTTCGTTTCCTGCGTCCTATCATACATTAACACGGTGCTTGTTGCCTGTATGTTCCGTTTAATATGATAACCCGGCGTTGTATGCCCATGTCGCCTGTTTCCTGTGACAACATGGTGTTTTATGCCTGCCTCCCGTTTCTTGTCTCTTACAGCAATATGGCGCTACAGGCTCGATTCTTCCGCGGCCTGTTCCCCACAACATGATAGCACAGTACTGTTGCCCGTTTCTTCCAATCTCTACGACAACAAGGCTTTTATTTGGGCACAGCGAGTTGGCGGGCGACGTAAACCTATATAAAAGTTCCCATCCGGCGCAAAGAGAGAAACCGGTTCCGTCTGGTTCCGTTCCGACCGCGCTGGCAATCACCCCCCACCCCCTCCCCACTCCACCCCTCACCCCCCTTCACTCCCCTCCACTCTTCAGTGTAACTTCCGCAGGACGGCAGTGTCATCGAAGCGAAGCGGTTAACGTGAGTCTCGAGAGCTCGACTCCAGTACCCCCCCCCCCCGCCAACGAATGCGAGGGTCGATGGTCATACATACGACTACGGCCACGCATGAGATGAGTTTCCCCCCCCCCAGCGATCCTCCCGCCGACGGCGCTCGCTTGGCCAGGTCTGGTACTATCGAGGAGGCAATGTTTAACCGCCGCTAGTTACACGTCGCTGTTGGGATTTCAACACCAGGCGAGGCAGACGAGGCGCGGTAATTGCCGACTTACTGTTGTTCCAACCCTATTCCAACCCTAACCCCAACCACAACGCTAACGTGGCTAACTTACACAATCCAAGGCGGTTATCATCGCTATTGCGGCGAACGCCTGCCACCGTAAACCGACCGACCGTCCTACCGACCGGTCGTCTTGCTGACCAACATTTCCACAAAATTGCCCCGCACACACACACAAGCGACCGCATGGCTGCATAATGCATACCGCAGAGATAGACTAAACAACTATTTAGAAGTGTGAAAATGAACACTACAAGGGAACAAGGATATATACAGTCTGGAGAATTCAATGCCTGCCGCCAGCAGCACCCGCGTGATGCGTACTACTTGCTTGGCAATTGTGTGGGCATTGGGCAACATAGTAACAATTGTGCAGAGCAGCAGCACGTAAAATATAATCGTTTTAGCCATCCCTGCTACGTCGTACTACTAACTTTCTATTTAGTACTGCTGTATCAGGTATGCACACTTTGAACATTAGGAGACCACTCTTTGAGTTCTCACGTTCTGCGCTGTTCGTAAGTCGCAACTCGGAAGCTCTTATACGAGGAGTAAAGTGGGGGATGACTGGTTTGCTTGGCTAGCTGACTGATTGGCTGAAATCCGTCCCGCTGCAGGCACTTCCCCTTCTCCTGTGACACTATTATCAGCCTAAAAACGCCACAATCTACAGCTAAACATTAGCATCAAACAACAATCCGCCGTCGAACTAGACAATTTAATTATCTACTGCTGTAGTACGAGAGCGGAATGTTGTTTAACGCCAATGTTCAACTATTATTTTCTAGTTGCTCCCTCCTGCAGCGTACGTGAAAATATGTCCTTCAACTACTAATAGTAGGTCTAGGGCAGTGAGCTGGTCGACCAAGGTCGCCGACCAACAGTCATTACCATAAGCATTACACGCAGTTAAGTGGCGTGCGATAAGTTGTGGAGTTGTGCATCTTCGCACCTGACTGGCGCGTTTGTGGCTTGACGTGTGGCATGAGATCATAAAGGTAATTATACGTCAGTTAGGTGGCTTTTACTCTGCCACCCAAGGATTGAATACTGTAGCCGTCAACTGCAGCCAACTCGCAGCCCTGACCAGGTCTATACTAACTCCTTTGGGGCTTCAGAGGGAAAAAACGTCCATGAAAATTGATGATAACAGCATCGGGCACTGCTGATTGGGGGATGATAACGTTGGTATCCGAAAGTACAACAATGCAAGGGGTCGCACAGGATAGGTGCGGCATAATCCTACTTGTACTGCTTCGCGCTAACGCTACTCGTAGACCCTTGAAAATATCGCAATCGCCGTTATTCGGTCATTTCGTTGCCCCCAAAAGGGTGAGCAGACTCATAAAACGCGAGAATACGCACGGAAAATGACAACACCCTCTGACGAACTCTCGAATTTAGAACTCAATTTTCTCGACAACGGGAAGAGCGCACACACTGAGCAATGTATGTATCTATGGAAAGATCTCGGCAAAATGTTCCCAACGAGAAAAAATCCAACGCCACCATTTTTATTTTCAGCTGTGTTTGCGTGCCCCCCATTGTTTTGGAGAGAGGGTCGCGTCGGAATTTGTGCCATGGGGTGCGCTATCTTGCGTGTTGCACGGCGGTACCGCTGTTATAAGTGCACCTGAAAACTGAATGCTGCATACACGAACAAAATGCGCTCGTTATTGCTCCGAGAAAAGAAGTCGAGCGCATGTATACCTACGGTATGCCTTGCCTTCATTCCTGGATACAAACGATGATGTGAGCATACGTATACAAGTATGTGGCATGGCTCACGGCTCGATCAACCACACCAAACCCTATCCGCGGAATGTCTCGACATCACCAAACCACGATGAAAACATGTACCCTGCTGGTATCCCCCTCCCTCTGGGCATGTCACCACGCATGAAACTGCACCATCACTACAAGGCGGCGGGTGTCTTTCGCACATATTACTCCGCGCTCACAGTACAATGTATTCAGAACAAGCCACCACCAGCACAGCATGGACTTGCACTATTAAATAAGGCTGTGAGTCGGAGTTCTACGGTTGGGCACCCGACTAGTGCGGTTGTGGCCCGCAATACGCACCCCGTAAAACGCGCGATCGAAGTACCACACGCAGCTTGCAAAGCTGAGTTTTGATCAAATTCCTCTTCGATTGATTTTTCCAATTTTCAAAGTATGTTGTGGTCTTATCTCCAGAAATACCGGTACGACTGCTATACTTTACAGAAGGCGGCTTCTTCGCCACCCCGGCAGCAACTACCTGGTATAATAGCCGTCAAGTCAAGTCCAGGCAACTCGCAGCCTCATCGGGTACGTCGTACACGTATTACGACCGTCTTCCGACTTACGACCGTCTTGAATGTTCAATACCTCCATATTGATTTCGGCTGCCTTGATGATGAATCCATCGATCTCTACGAGTAGGTTTACCTCTGTACTATCAAGAGTAGGTGCAGGTTTTCAGAAAAGCTCTCTCGGTCCGGAACGTTCGGTTGTCCGACCGTTCGGCTGCTGGCTCGTGGAATATACGAAGGGTATGGGTAGCAATACCAGCACCTGAATATTAGACTACGCGCACTTGCTGTCGAGCAAGTAGTCTAGTCTATACCGGGTATTACTGGTACGTCAAGGCTGGCTGCTGGGTTTGCAGAGTCATCGCCCGAGGGGTTAAACAAGCCTCCAACGTCGGGCAAGCATCGAGTCTATACTGGGTTATGATGGTCCGCCCTACGTGCGGGATGCGCCATCAAAAAACTTTCTGCCCGTCGTTGGTGGTCGATTTCAAACGCTAACCATGTACGAACATAGATACATGCGTCGCTCGCGCGTCCTAAATTTAGGTCGAATCTGCTACTTGTATGATATGCAAAATGTAAAATGCGACGAGACCTCCTTGCTCAGCACAAATTGCAAGGATGAGGGTTTTAGTGTCTTGAGGGTAAAAGGCGTTGTCGGACCAACCCCATTACTAACAGACCATACCTCCATTTTGATTGGCCAACCCGAATCCCACCCTACACGCTAATCCCCCCTCCCTCCCCCCGCCCCCGGAAATGCCGGGCGTAGTGATATGGGGCATTTATTTTTCCAAAAGTGTGTGTCCTCCCGCCGCTTTTGCTGCTGACTGAATCACGGTACGCCGCGAGGGAGCATAGGAGTGACTGGACCTGTGTTTTTCTCCGTCCTTGCCTGTACTGGTATTGCATAATAGTCTACCGGTATCTTTTGAGGACTTCTTGAATCACACGTCTGATGTACGATGCCAGGTCTGATGTGTGATGTGTATGATACTTGTACTATTAATAGGTACAAGTAGGTACAACAGCAGAGTAGTACTCGTACCTGGCAGAAACGCTAATAACTCCGCCGCACACGTGATGAGGGGCGGGCCGCCAAATCTCCCCGTCTATCGCTTGTCCTCTTCAGTTTTTGCGGGTGATACACAGCGCTCAGGACTATCGCGGGTTCTGCTACACTTACAAACTGCTGTCGAGTATGTGTGCGTCGTCCGAAAAACACGATCATCATGTCAGGAGAGCCTGGGAGAGCCCACCATTTCTGATATTATCTCGGCGGAACCGCTTCTGCCTCACTCGAAACAAAGACACAAAAACACAAAAGAACACCATCGTAAGCGTTGCCATGCTGGTCTCTGGTGTTTGTTTTGCGACATTAAGTCTTGTGACATTAAGTCTTGCGGCTGTCGAGTCTGTGTGCGTTGTCCGAAAAACACGATCATCTTGCCAGCACATCCCACCATGTCTGGTATTATCTCGGCGGAACCGCTTCTTCCTCACTCCAAGCCAACACACATGACATCATCGTGTTCGTTGCTGCTGTTCCCTGATGCAGTGAGTGTCAGTGATTACGTGACTCCATACGCCATACTTAGACTGGTACTGCTGTATCTGGTACGTGGTTCTACGGCATGATACGATGAGGCTCCAACACCGCTCGTTTGGTTCTCGCCGCTACTACTTCTGCTTGATACATCATTACTTCGCGCGAAGCAATCAGTTCTCATCTTCCCCCGCGCCGAGAATGTCAAAACCTCCGACACTAACACGCCCTACGCTGCTGTTGTGACGACCCAACTACCCAATCACGCGCACAGCACCACCCCTCGCGAAGAATCAAAGCAGTCGAGCTTCAAAACTCACCCTGGTCGCGAACAAGCACACCACGATCACAACCACGGCCACAAGGGCCCTCGTCAAAAAGCTCCACTGGTCTCCCTCGCCCCCTGCCCCCTCGGCATCACCAAGGGACTCCTCTTCCTCCTTCCCAAGCATCTCGGCGGCGGCCTCTGCCGCAGCGTCCGCCGCAGCCGACGCAGCCTCCTGCACTTTTTCTCCCGCAGTTGCCATCCTCTCGCTGTACACACTACGGCCGGGAACGGGTGACCGCTTGACTACCTTCCGTTGTCTCCCCGAGATTCACACAGAGGCCGGTGCCGCAAGCAGAAAAAGAAATAGATTGCGCGAGCACGACGTGTTCCACGAGAAGGACTGCACGCTCGGGTCGAGATGGCCGGCAAGCACGCAGTCGCAGTGGTCGTGTCAGCGGTCGCGGGTGGGTATGCCTGGTGTTTTTTTTGCGCCTATAAATAGAAACGAGATGTCCCCGTTCCCCGCATTCATAATCACGGAAGAAAAACGCCTTCAAGATAGTCAAATGAGATCGTGGACCAATCAGCATCGAGAAGGAGCCCACGAGTTTATTTCGAGGAAAAGAGAAAAATGGAAGGTATCATCTGAAACAAGAGAAATGCGATATAAAACATGCCTGCTCTATGTGCATCACATAATAGGAAGCTGGTGGTGGTGGTTCTCGAACATACGAGTCCATGTAGCGGCGGGCAACACGGATGGGATAATAAAGCGTGCTCATACTCAAGTTAGTTATCGTTGAGAAGGTACTAATCTGTAGTGTGTTGGTTTCGTGGCGTAACGTCAGTACATAGACTAAGCATCGTGGGGAACAGCAGTTAAATACGAAGTTGTTAGTTGTTTTTGTGTACGAGTAAACGGATTATTAATGTGTGTGGATGTTGCCAACA
Organism: Undaria pinnatifida; assembly: GCA_012845835.1. Classification (NCBI taxonomy): domain Eukaryota; class Phaeophyceae; order Laminariales; family Alariaceae; genus Undaria; species Undaria pinnatifida. The sequence continues at coordinate 8,205,992 of JABAKD010000010.1, forward strand.
AACCATACTGCTGTTGTTCATGTGATCTCATTCACATCGAGTGGTCCTGCCGTTGCAAATATAAAGTCCTGTCAGCCATGTCACCTCGGGGGGTTCAACCTGATACATGTTTCGTTGCTGACCCCCGAGAGTGTAGCTATGCCACAAAACCCACCTCGGTGTTTCTCGCCGACACCCACACACAGCTCACCGAAGACATCTATCTATGCCTACCTGCGGCGAGACCATACCGGCCCACAACGAGTGTTACCGGTATTACTATAATAATCTGTATGAAGGAAGATCTAAAGATAATCCCAAGGAGGAGTTCCTAAAGTATACGACAGCCGTCCCCGACTTTGCTTATACCAGCACGCAAACAACAATTATTAATACCAAACAGTAAGAAGAGGTATGCCGTGAGCATACACGTCTCTCAGTAAAAATAGGAAACACTAAAAAAATCAAACACGGCACAGATGTACGTCAAAAAGCGCGCGGCAAAGGCACACGCCGTAGCTGCTCAATTGCAGCCCAAAAAAAAAAAAAGTCTCGTCCTGCCTCGTCAACAAGGTGCTATCAGTAAACAGACTTTACTCCACACACAGTGCAGGTGGGAGTGCGCTAATGGTAGTGCCGTCATACCAGAGGTCGCATAAGGTAGGCCTGTTCCCCTCCCCCCAAGGTTTACCCCCCCCCCCAAGGCTAACCTCCTACCTGGTTCCTGCCTATCTATTTTGTTTCGCGTTGGACTCAATTCTGCCAACGCTCGTCAGAATGGAACGACTTTCGCGCTATGTACAGGCACCCTCGACAGGGTTCTCTTATCGACGTCGGTTGCAGTCTTCCAGCTGGGATGCACAGCATGTAAATATCAATCAAGCTCAATTCTACCGAAAACCATCCTCGTTCAGGATCAAATAGCTCACAACGTCGTACGCGGCTACCGCTAAACCGTCAGACAAGGTGTGCGGGATGCTATAGAAAAAACGAATGCACATAATACTCCGTTTGGAAATAGTTGCTGGTAGCAGGCAGACCATCTCACTTCCTCATTCGTGACAGAGACAGAGACTGCTGCCAACGTCGAGGGCGTCAATACTTGCCACGTTAATCGCAAGTCACACAGATAACGGTATACGGATACTATATTCCAACAGAGATCCATGCCCTCTAAACGCGCAAGCGCTAAGTAGCGCGTGCCCTCTAGATTCCTGGATGCCCCTTACATTAAAAAGGCTCACATGATCAGGCAAACTTCGCTCGAAGTTTGATTGGTCACCGCAGCCCCGCCACTATCCGTAATGTCCCCATCCCCCCGCTGATCAAACTCCAAAACAAAGCTGGCAATCACTGGTCGATGATCAGACGTCCGCAAATCCGGCACACTGCGATAAGCTCGCAGGTGCAATCTGTCTGCCGTTAACGCCCCTTCCTGCCCCCCTCCCTTCTGCTCCCCCCCGTCCCGCCCCCTCTGTCCCTGATCCTGCCGCCCCTGCTGCATCTCCTTCTCATCCTTTTCCTTCCCGCGCCCGATCTGCGGAACGGCGCTCGCGAAAAGAACGCGGTCTGTCCACGCCGGTACCCGACGTTTCGAAGAAGTGTCGTACGTGTCGAGCCCACTGTCGAACTTGTACGTCGGCCGAAAGTTGAGAGGCCCTTCTCGGTAGCCCGTGAACGGCGCTTGGAGTCCCCCCCGCTCCCTCTCGATTGAAAGCTGCTCGTTTTGTAGGAGAATCCCGTGCATGTCCTCCGAGAGGAGAAGATCGGCCGCGTCCCTCCGTACGTTTACTCGGTAGTTGAGGTCTCCGGCCCAGACGACGCGATCGAAAACCTCTGGAAGGGTCTTGCTGTTGTTGCCTTTGCTGCGATCGCCTCCTCGCCCGCTCGTTGCTCGCCCTGGGGTGCTTGTGCTGTTGCTTCCGTCACTTATTCGTTCCGCGGAGGCGCGGTGGAGCAGGTGACCGATGCTGCCGCGGCTGGGAGGGCGGTGGAGCGGGTGACCGATGCTGTCGCGGCTGGAAGGACTGGGGGGGCACTCAGGCTGCTGCTGCTGCGCTACCACGGGGTACGGTGATAGAGGTGGGGTGGTTGTAGCTGTTTTATTCTCCTTTTTCTCGCGCTCTAAATTAGTTAAACCGCCCTTTGTCTCCGTCTTCGTCGCATTTTTCACCGGCGGCTCCTGTATTTGGTTGGCTGTCTCGTGCGGCGATGAAGCTACTACATGCGAAGGTGTTTGCATTCGCTGGGGGGTATCCGGAAGACCGCCCGCAGTTTCTGACGGGGGGCGGGTAAAGGGTTTATTTTCTAGGCAGCCTTTCTGGTCTTCGCCGGGGCTTTGACGCCTGCTCTCAGTGTCACCGGTGCCGGCAGTGGACACAGGGAGCTTCTCGTTACCACCGCGGCCGCCACCCCCGTCCGCGGCGACAGGCGACGGCGATGAACCGCTCAATGGCATCGAGGAGGAAGCAACGTCGAGCAGTTCACTCTTGGGCGGCGGGCCGCAGGGGGCCGCAGGCTCCGGTCGAAGCTCTCGCACAAGCTCACTCGAAATTTGGAAAAAGTGTTCGTTTCGCTCCCGAACGTTGTTTTGGTGCGCCGCCAAGTGAGAGTTGACGAAGATGCACGAGGTTGCGCCGAGGTTGAACGATATTCCGACGCCCCCCTTGTTCCCCAGCGTTGTACCGGGCGCCCCGAGGCTAAGGCCCGTCGCCACGGCCGAAGAGCGGACGTTTCGCAAAAGGGGCACGATCCCCCGGTGGGCAAAAACGGTGTTGTGCGTCGCCTGCGCCGACGCGCAAGTTGCGCAAGGGGAGGAGACGCGCGAGGTCTGAAAATCATGGTCCGTGGTTGCGCATACAGTAGGCGTGATCGGGGAAAATGTGTGCATGTACCGAGCGCACGTATTGCCAAACTCGCGGCGGGGGTGTGGGCAAGAGGGGAGTCGAACGGAATGTAGCATGACCTGAATCTACACCCCCCGCTCCTCCTCTCCAGCCTTCGCCGAATAGTTTTGCATTCAATGGCGTCGGACATGCCTACCTTGTACTCTAAGGGTGCCAACAGACACCGCGGGTGTGTGGTCATCCAGGCCGAGACATGAACCAGTGAATCTACGTGCATTGCACGGAGCGTGAACAAGAAATCCACTCACCTGAAGAGCGTGGCCGCAAAGCATCTCGTAGGAACTGCCAAGAATTTCCTTGACGGTGCTCTCCCATTCCTTCTTGGAGTGTACAATCACGGACTTCGCGATGCTGTTCAGACATTCTTCGGTTCCGATGGCGTATATGTGGAACTGGGGACGCAGATAGAGAGGGGGGCTTTTGGGGTGAATTAAGCTTCGCTCTACATCGCTGTTGCGGCATCTTCATTCGACTGTACAACCAACCCTATGAGGACCGGGTGCGTACGGATGGTGGAATGAGCGAGGCTTGTCGCGTGGCGGGCGGGAGGGGCCCATCTCATTCGCGTCAAGAAGGTACAAGTGCCACCTATATCCGTACGACTGGAGGCAACGTTGAGCTCTTACCCCCTTTGAATCAAACGTGTCAAATACAACATAGAATATCACCCCAGCACCTTGATGAACGGTTATAAATATAATACTTTAGCACGTTTGCGAATTCGTATGTGTCTTGGTCCAGGCGATGCTTGATGAGTCGCTTGAACTGAGGGTAGTCCGGTAAAAGAGATGTTGTCAATAGCAGCTGCATGTGCTTCGCCGAAACAAATCAATCCCTGGTATCGATGCCCAAATTTCCATGTACGCCACAAGAACCATTGAAGGGCTGGTGTAGCGCTCATTTGTTACACGGGGCAATGTGTGGCATTGGCCTTATTCAGGAACACTCATCCGATCTCATAATTGAGGTACCGAATGCCAAGCCGCGTCACGAGCGGCAAGAATAACGGTGGAAACAAAAACGGGAAAAAATAACGCGAGATGCAATACCTTCCCCGGAGGCAGTAGGTCTTCCCTCAGCTTCTCCACAGGAGGAGTCGGCTTGGCGTGTAGGTTCCAAGTCACGACTCTCACGAGAACACTGCCCGTGCGCCTAGCGGCGGCCAGAACATCGGCCTCGCTCTTGTCGAGAGCCCAACCGTCAGGGTCCGCCTCGTCGTCAAGCGGAGACGGCCACAGGTCGCGGGCAACGAGCGTATTATTTTGGGCCAGCACTCTGAGGGCGTGTCCTTGTGTGGCCCCAGCCCCGGCGTCTTTCACATCGGCAACGATGACCGACCCATCGATATCGCCATCCGCCGGTGTTCCCGTCGCAACGCTGTTGTTTCCAATTGCCGCTACCTGGCCAACGCCGCCGGCATCCTCGACAGCTTTAGAATCGACCCCTTCGCCTTCCCGAATCACGTTGTTGCTTCTCCTTCGCCCCCCGCTGTCGCGGCGACCCCAAGTAGAACCGGCAGCCGCCACTTCTTTGCCTCCGGCCTGACCCCCTTCCACGCCCACTTTTCCCTCCCCATCGTTAGCGTCGCCGTAGTTGGAGCCACTGCCGCCACCACAACTGCCGCCACTGTTGCCGCCAAACCCACGTGCTGGCAGGTCACCGCCAGAGTCCAGACCACCATCTAAGCTTCGGCGAGCGCCCTTCTTGCTGCCGCCGTCTACCCTTTCGTCCGATCCGTCAACAAGAGAGGCCGGCAACACCTTCCCCGTCACGTCGTTTTCATTCCGCAGGAGCTTTCGACGGCTCCAGGAGAGAGGCGAGAGCCCCCTCGCCTTTGTTTGCTGTTGGTGACCGGGAACCGGCCTATTTCCCTGACTGCGGGGTAAGCAAGACGCCGGCGTTATTTGGGCCTCCGATCCCAGCGTCAGGAGGTTGCGGAGGCCGTCGCCTATTCTCGACCTGAACCCTGTCCCAGGAGATGACAGCGGGCCTGCCCCCCCACCACCCCAGGCTCCCTTCCCGCCCTCCGCGAAAGGCACTTTAATCACTCTGGCAGGTATTGGTTCCAAACTGCGTGCAGCTAGGGCCGAGTTATTGATAACGCAGGTATTCAAGTCCTTGTCATCTTTTTCCTTGTCGAGGTGCATTTTCGCGTCCTTTGAATCCGCTACAACAGTGTTCTCGTGGTTTGCCTGTCGATGCTCGCCGTTGTTGGTGCGCACACCGCAGCCATCTGGGAAAGCGTTGTCGACATGAGCACCACCATCGGCAGCCGCGTACCCAAGGCCATGGCGGTGACTGCTTTCTTGCTGCCGTACGCTGTCAAGTGGTGACCGCCTTCCTTCTGCTTCGTTCACGTCACCAGGCCTGTCATCGTCCGTGAGACTCGTCGCGGCTGTCGCTGCAAGGGAGAGAAAAGGGCGATTTAAGTACTAGGTCCACCGCGGACGGCGACGATTATGGTCACTACCGTGATTCCACTACTACTACTGCTGCCACGCGAGAATAGAACACTGCCGTCGGTCCAGTTAGTGCTGTAATCTCCAGAATCATGCCAGTTTAGGACTCGGCGCGTGCGGTTCTGCTGTCGTCCACAAGCACTCGATCGTGGTCTGCCTGCGATTGACGAGAAAGCTATATGTGAAGGTCGAATGAGAGCCAAGCATTTCCTCACGGCGGCAAAGGATGAGTAGCGCTCCTCGCAAAATATCACTCCCACAAGAAAGTACACCAATGCACAGCGGTGTTATCGAGGTACTAGATTGGCGTTTGTGTGAGTGTAAACAACGCCAACCGCCGTTCTTTGTTGCATGCACACACCGCCCGACACACAGTAATTATCTCGGGCTGCCAGATGGCAAGCTAGCGCAACCGCTGCTGTACGACTACTACTACTACTACTACTACTACCACTACTACTACTATTAATACTACTACGAGTGTTGTCGGCTTGGGGCAATACGGGCTATTTTCTGCACAATTGAAAGCTCTACGACGCGTACACATACGTATCATAGAAATACGCTTGCTGGGACGGCCACGTCTTCTGAATGGTGACCGAAGCACCTGGTACGATACCTGGTACCCAGTACGATACCTGGTACCCAGGCTGTACGGCTACACTTTCTGAGAATCGGCACGAAGGACAGAGAAAAGGGACTCAAGGACAGAGGCAATCCAATAGCCCAGGGGTCCGAGTATAGATATTCATCATGGTGATGACAGCTACAAATATAAAATTCCTCAATGGCATTGGCAGATCGTCCTATCGTGTATTTGGTATCATACATCGACAATACGGTTGCTGTACGGCGGTGTACGTCAATGGACAGAGTACTTCCACGGCAGAGTCGTTTTTCAGTCCCTACCTCGGTCGCCGAAGCTTTGTTTCCGATATTCCCAGCGCATTGGCGGCGCCATTCTTGGCACAAGGCACCGGTACGTATTCCTGCTTCATCTATATTAACACAAGAGTGGGAGTTTCCACCTTACTCGTACTTTTAAGAACGACCCTTTTATAGCACGTACCTTTACTGTCGGCCGCCGCCGCAGATGCGGCCTCCCTTCGCCCAGTGGACCACGACGCGTCAAGTGCAACAGGTTCCCCGAGCGGGGGTAAAATCACTGGTTTGTTTCTCCCTATTCTCGGAAGTTTTGCTTCATCAGTATAAACACCCAGTGAGCGGTCGAGATCGACTTGTCGACCTTTCAGCGGGGTGCACATCCAAGCATGCCCATGTTGTCAATGCTGGATGCTCGGGCAGGCCGAAGATTTAAAAATTATTCAAGAACAAAAAAGAAACCGAAAACGGGAGTTGCATAATTTTTAACGGCGTTTTTCCAGTTCGCAGGCATCGATCAAAAGGCAGCTCACGCCTACCGGCCCAGCACTGCAGCCTGAGCCAGTACTGTTTTCGCGATCAACCCAAGACGCTGCCGTGGCAACACAACTGGGTACAAATTCCAGTAGAAAGCTGTACGATTGTTTTTTTCTGGGGCAAGAAAGGACAAGTCTCTTGGACAAGTCCATATTTCGAAAGAATTTCAGCGGAGTCTTCAAGAGGGGGGACAAGAGAGCTGCCACCGCACGACCTTGAATTCCGCCGGACCAGGACGCGCGAGCTCGAGCCAGCACAGCAAAAGTAACGTCCGGAGCAAAAGAATGAGCGACGGCTCTCGAGCTGACCAGAGAAAAGGGGGGGTGGATGCCGCTTGCGTCGTGCCTTCGGTGAAGGATATACTGGACGGTGTGGCTGCCGAGGCCGGCTTGAGCACTTTCGATGATGATACCTTCAGATCAGGTTTGAAGCTACAATCAGTACTGCGGACCAGCGACTCGTTCTTCTACTCGTACGCATTCGTACCTGCAGCAGCTGCAGTAATGATTCGCACGTGAAGTCGATGCATCGACATGTTCTTTATTGTCGTTATACGTACGGCTGCGGCTCTGGCACACGTGCACTGACCTGCGCACGACAAGTCCGACTGCATCCCCTGTGCGCCATGCTTGTGCGGGTGCTACCCCTGCCTCGGCGGCCAGTAACACTGCTGTCGTATTCATACATGAAGCGTCTGATTGTTCCGATTGCGCAGCAATTACAATTTTGTGCCAATGAGAAGCTCACATACCAGCTACGATACTCACAGATGCCGCTGTCTTCATCCTGCAATCACAGCAGCAGTTAGTGCTATTGATGCCTGTGACGGCAATACAAGCAGCAGTGGATTTGCTCAGCAACAGCAGTGTGTGCTGTCTTCACATTAAACCGCTCCTTCTACCCAACGACACCGGTACATTCAGTGCCCGTGCTGATTATTCGTCCTATTAATAGAGAGACATGATCCAACTTCTGTGGTCACAGACTGAGAGACAGAGAAAACCTAAAACAACCGCAATTAATCAAGGTAACGCAAGTGAAATGCTAGCGTACCGGGTACGAGAATACAACAAAACAAGCCAGACCATAAATAAGAAAATTATGAACTAAATAAGACCTAAAAGCGGATAGGAGTTCTGAAGAATGTGATGCAAGAAGACCAGAAAGTCAGAAAGGCTTCCAGAAAAGCAACATTCGTGCTGAAGAGGAACAGATAAACTGCTGTTGCACGGACGAAAACAACACGAAGAGGGGAAGAAGATATCATACCGGCATAAGGCCGGTGCGGCGGGGGGGGGGGGGGTACTCAGCTTGTGCATGGCCGTAGTCGTATGACCATAGACCCTCGCATCCCTACTATGCCGGGACGGAGCACGTCGGGTTTTCACTAACCAGGGAGACATTGCTTGCACCAAGCGCGAAGCGCGGTGAGGTGTTCGACGAGTCGCGTGAAGGGTGAACTGCTTCCTTCCAAGAACCACTCGGAAGACGGGCTCCGGCACCTTGTGCCTACTTTCTTGCTCATGAATGACAGCGCCAATGAGTTATTTTGTGTTTTCTGGTGTGGCCACTCCAGAGACACCAATAGGTATTACTATGAAACTGCCTCGTGGGTGCCTTACCGTATTCACACTACATGATGCGATCATTCCTCTGGTGCGAAGTTAGGGTTCTCCACCCCGCACAATATAATCTAACCCGATAACCATCACGGTGACCGCGAAAAAAAAAAAGATAAAAACTGTACCCTGGTTGTCTAACTCACGCAGTGACTGGCATGTTTTACAGCGTCGTTGCCAACCAACGCCCACCCCAATATACACATGATGTTTTACAGCGTCGGTGCCAAGTCATTACCACACACACATGGTTTGGCCGCCTGCGACAGGCGACACACCGTCGACGCCGAAACCGACCCTCAATGCCCTTGCACACCACACCGTACCACATCACATCACATTCCCTTCCCCTCCCCTTCCCTCCCTCCGCCGCCCCCCCCGTTCCCCTAAACGCCTTCCAGTAGACGAAGATGAGGCGGCTCGAGACGTAGCGAGGGCGATGTCGAAGGTGAGACCCTTGCTCCAGCGCTACGAGCTCCGCTATGAGGAGCTCGCGGCGCAGCTGTCGCGGGCCCAGGCAAGCGCCGCATCCGCTACTCGCGAGGCAAGAGCGCGCTCTCAGGCCCATCTTTGGACTTTCGATCGCCTCGGAGAGGGCTGCGCCGTGCTCCGCCGGGACTTGGCCGCAGGTGAGGGGGGCGGGCGAAGACAGGGGGGAGGGAGGCGGGGGCGGAGGGCAAGGAGGGTACTGAGATGGCACCTTTACGTCACGCAGCCATGGTGCGGTAGGTCACCTGCACTTTTCGACGCGCAAGCTTTTTTTTTCATACACCCTGCATGCTGGCGGCAACTAAAAAAACGATGAATGCCACGCATGCGATTTTGTACAATGGCAAAAGGGGATCGGTGGAGCAACCCGCTGCCACCTCCGCCCAGAAGGAGCAGTAGCAGCAGCAGCAGCAGCAATATCAAGCCTCCGGGTGATCGCGCGCGCTATCCTCACTGCGCGCCTAGAGCCCAACTCTGAATACGTCCCTTGTCGCGCCCATCCCTCCCACTATCGTGAACCTCGAACGGCGGCAGCGGCAGCGGCAACAGCAGTAACAGCGCATGTCCCGACGGATGATTCCTCCCCGGACCACCACGAGAGAGGAGATGGTGGCAGTAGCGGCGGGGACGGGTCGGCGGGCCGACGAGCGGCGGCCGCTGCGGAGGCGGACGCGCTTGCGGCACGCCATCGATCCCTCGTACAGCGCAGGCGGCGCACGCGGTCGGCACTGCACGTGATGGAGGCAACGGAACAGGCCAGAGCTGCCCTGGAAGCGGCCGAAGAGGCTGGTCTACGGGGCGTACACACTGAAAGAGCTACGGAGGTCCGTGAATGTGACGGGGGGGAGTTGCTGAAGAGCGGGAAAGAGGAGTTGGGGGGGGGGAGCGGGCTGGGTTGGGTTGGGGCGGAGGGGGGGCGAGGAGGCGACTAGCTCTTGGATAAGAAGACTTTGCGCTTAATGTAGCGTTTAGGAGTGAGACGTTGTTGCTTTAGAGCTATGGTAGGGGTGGGGTGGGTTGTGTTTGTTCGGCTGTTTGTGGCATTCGTTGTCGGTGGGGTCGGGGGAGGGTGTGGAGGTGGAGAGGAGGTGGCATGCGTTGTTGTCGCGCTTCGGACGTTGTCGCTGGAAGAACGCGGAGAGGGGGTGGGGGGGAGGGGGGCGGCGTACTCACTCGGGGACGGGAGGGGGGCGGGGGATAGGAAGCAGCGGGGTCGTTCACAACTGAACGGTTTGCCATGGCCTTGGTTACGAACCTTGTGCTCGTTTTGACACCGTAAGAACGATAATCGATCCTCGAGTCGAGAGACCGATGACATCTCTTTATCTCTCCCTTTTCTCTGTGTCCTCGTCTCTTTCTTTGTTCAGCTCTCTGTCTGCCTTCCCCCCGGTCTTTCTCTCCCCCCCCAAAAAAAAAACTTCCCACTCCCCCTCCCTGCTCGTCTTCGGTTCCCAAACACCCCGTACAATTGTCCTCTCGCTCCGCTCTCCGTTAAACTAACCCTGCCCCTCATCATTCCCACTAATAACATTCGTCAACACGAATTGCCGGGATGCTTGCCTTTATGCAGTCCATCGAGCGTCTCCGCAGCTTCCTCGGCGACTCCCGAACACATACCACCCGCGGCAGTAGCAGCAGTAGCAGCGTCGGCAGCGGCGCGAAAGGATCCGCTAAAACGGAAACCCTGGTGGGCGCAGCGGCAGCAGCAGCTGTCCCGCGCGCCGGTGGGGGGGAAACCGAAACCGCAGAAGAAGATGGAGGCGTGGGCGTGGGAGTTTCTTCCGGGTTAGCGGATGGCGAGCTCGTGAAGGTGGCCCGAGGCCGACTGGACTGGCTAACGCGGCGTCTGAGGGACGGCCTGTATTCGGAACTGGCCACCGCTCTCAGCGAAGCAGATCCCCTCTCCTCTGGCGGAAGGGTTGGGGGAGGCGGAGGGGGAGTGGGGAAGGCGAAGGGGAAGGGAGAAGGGGAGAGCAAGGGAGGGGATGTGATTTCCGCTGAGGATGAGGAGCGGCGGCGGGAAGGGGTAGCTAGAATTAAGGTGAGTAGGCGGAGGAGGAGGGCGGGTGGGGGGGGGGGGGCGTACTCATTTGTTGCTTGCCTTTGTCATTTGACCATTGACCACGCATCCCTTTCCAGACGGAGCGCCGTTCCTACTCCTAACAGAGACACCTCCAACATTTGGGCGCTCATTACGCTTCTTCCGTATTTACGTAGAAACTGGATGCTTATCCTATCACCGTCCTGTTTTGCCGTCTGCGGCCACCATCTATCTCCTAGGATAGCGACCGTCTTCTCGTTACTCTCTATTAATAGTTTACAAATCTCTTCCATGTCACATACGTCTAATTTCATCATCTCCTTCTCTAACACATCCCGTTCCTCCTTGTATACTTCACATTCTCCTACTATGTGAGTCGTACTCTCTGTTGTTGTGCCACACGGGCACATATTTGTAGCCACGTCCTCGTCCTCCCGACTACTGGTATATCTCTTTCTTCTTTCTGGTACGTCCAGGTCCCCAACACGAAATCGCAGGTTCAGCTTTTTCGCGTAGTCAATTGGGCCGTGCAGATACGTTTTCATTCCAGTATCTTCCCTCAACCCCCCGTATATCTCAAAGTGCTTCTCCTCTTTCACCGTTTTTCTTGGCACTAGCCTTTCCCTTTCTTCTAATCTTTCTCTTACTTCTGTCTTGTACCCGCCAAACTTATCTGTAGACAGTACCTCTTCTTGGTCTCCCCCTATATCCTTCCATATTTCCTCGACTACGTTGTCCCGTCTTATTCCAGCTCGGCCTTTTGTTGTTTTCTCCCATACAGCCCTATCAACTATGGCTGTCAACCTCTTTTCTGGCATATTATTAACTTTATATTGCCAATTCAAATTTCTCACGTCTCTTATTTGTTTTAAGTGGGTACATTCGTATTAATTGTTGCGCTCTTAATACTGTATTACTCGTCGTACTTGAGCATCCTAGCATATTTTTAGATGCCCTCATCTGCACTGTTTCCAGTTGTTTGCGAACTTCGCGTTCCCGTCCCGTACTTCTCCTGCATACTCTAACTTGGGCACAATCACATTCATCAGCATACATCTTTTATTCCTAGTGTCAAGGTGTGGGTCTGTTAGGATCGCATCCATCTTCCCTACTTGTGATTTACCCTTTTCTACTTCTTTCGCTATGTGTGCATCCCAAGAGCAGCCCTTTGAGATCTCTGCGCCAAGGTACGTATACTGGTCTACGATCGGCAGTTCATCTTCTCCCCACCTCCATTTGAAATTTGCCGGATTCACCTTATCTTCGTTACATACAACTACTGCGCACTTGTTCGCGTTCGCTGTCACTCTCGATTTCCTAGTGTACCCTACGACGTAGTGCTTTATCTGTTTCTGCAAACCTTCGGGTGTTTCTGATATCCCCACGAATGGGCGGGTGGGGGGTGCGGGGGGGGGGGGGGGGGGGAAGGGAAGGACGGAGACGAGAGGTCACGCTGCCGGGAGCGGCTTGTGGGAAAATTATGTTGGCAGCATAGCGGAAAGATAAACGGGTTCGAGAGAGCTTACCGTATACCTGGTACGGTTTTGTATGTGTTGTTGGTGTTATTGTGTTGGTGTTGTTGGTGTTATTGTGTTGGTGTTGTTGGTGTTATTGTGTTAGTGTTGTTGTTATTGGTGTTGGTGTTGGTGTTGCTTCTGCTGTTGTTGATGGCGGTGGTGTTGAGGTTGGTGGTGGTGTTGTTGTCGTCGTCATTGTTACTGATGCTCCCGTACTTCTAGGCGCCAAATATACACACCGCAGGTAGCACTAGAACGAGAGAGCGTGCCGCAATCGCTGCCGTTGATCGTAGTCGCATACTTCTAAGCACACGTTTTTTAACCCCTTGTGGGATTTCAGAAGGAAAAAATTGTCGACAAAGGTTGCGATTAAAGCATCGACGATGTGCACCAGGCAATCGGAGCTGCTGATGTAGGAGTTTAGTCCGAACTGTATTGCCAGTAGGCGTAAGACACCCGTGGAGGATGATGTGCTCGTACTGCTGCACGCCCCTCCTTGACGCTTGACTTAATCCTGCCATGGGTGTAAGACGCCTGTGTAGGATGATGTGCTCGTGCTGCTGCAGGCCCCTCCTTGACGCTTGATTAAATCTGAGCTCTCGTCACTTTCTTTGGTCAATACAAAGGTCGGTTCAAATGGGTTAAGCCCTTGTTTTTTTTGTATTGTAAGACCCTTTATTTCTGTCGGCGCACCCGCCCTTTTTCAACCGTCGTGTAGGAAGCGATGGGGCGCCTCTTCCACCTTCAGTTCGGCTGTCAGCGACACTCTCGGTCGGCGTTGCCTGACGGGAAGGGGCGCGACGACGCGGAGTCTTTCGGTACCGGGGGCGGTGCTGGGGGCGGCGCTGGGGGGGCGCTGGGGGCGCAGGAGAGGGCCGGGGCGGTGTGGGCGCTGGACGGTCTGTTCGAGCCGGTTGCGGTACGGTTTCAGTATCACTTTGAGGAGGACAAGCCGACAAATCGAATCGACCGTGAGTATGATAGTAGTGCATTTGTAGTATCAATAGTCTACACGTACAGCATACATCATAGTACCTTACAGTACAGCATGGCACAGCTATTACAACGCAGTACACTACGGTAAGATTGTGAGTACGTAGTATGTTGCTAGCGCTGTACAGCACGGTGCATCACTGAGTACAGTCAGTGTTGTGCAGTACTTTCCGGTACCGTGGTGCCCCCCCCGCCCGTTCGCGCCTCCTTTTTAGGAGTCAACATCGATATTCCCCCCCCTTTTTCGGAAGAAGCTACATACATACCAGGTATACATTGTACAGCTCCATACGTGATATAATACCGGATGATATACATCAAGGTAATCTTGCCTTCCCTTGATGCTGTGCTGGACTGCTGTGCTTCGCTCTGCTGCCCCCCCTCTCCTGCATATCTGCCTCTTTGGGGGCTTGCCGACATTAGGGCCGGAGTGGTTCCTGTCTTTCCTCTTGCGCGCTCTCGAGGCCTACCGACCGCTACTCGAGATCGACGATGCGCAGCCGCTGCTGGGCATTAATGCCAATGGCAGCGCCAGTAGTGCTGGTGGTGTTGACGGGGATGGTGGGAGCGTGAGGGCAAGGGCAGCGCGGGGTGTGGGGGGCGTGGACTGTGTGGCGTACTTCGCGCGAGGGCTTGCACTGCTAGCAAGGTCCGAGCTGTTGTGAATATTTTGTTTGATGTGGACGGAAGCAGGGGGGGGGCGGGCGTGCATCATGGGTGGTTGTGGTGGTGGTTATTGTGTGGTGTGTTTATAATTGTTGTGTGATGGATGATGGACGATAGCGACGAGGCGGCACGGGCGATTGAAGGGTGGACGCATCCTTGCCCAAGAAGACGCAGTCGCTTCCTGTGTTCCTTTCTGTGTTCTGCAACCCCATTCTAAAAATGATGATGTGCGGTGTGATGCGCTGCGGCATGGTGTAGTAGCAGTAGCAGCAGCAGCAGTAGTAGTAGTAGTAGTAGTTGTTGTAGTAGTAGTACTAGCAGCAGTAGCGGTAGCAGTGACAGGACTAGTGCTATTAATATCAGTAAATAATAGCGTTATTTATGTTTATGTGTTTGTGTCCCTCATCCGTTACTGGGTGCCTGTCTGTCTGTCTGTCTATGGCTGACTGACTGTGACTTGTGTACATGCTTGTATGCTTGCCTCTCATTCCCTAGGAGGCGATTGCGCGCCCAGCTCGGCGCGGCGGCCGCCGACGGCGCCCTCCTGTCCCACACGGTCGAAGAAGCCCTCGCCTTCGACCGCCAGCTGGATAGGGAGGCAGGGTACGCTTTGTGTCCGGTCAGGTTCCCGGGGCAGGCATGGCCGAGGTGAGGGTGAGGGTGAGGGTCAACCAGCTGCCATTGGTTAACGGTGAAGGATCAATTATCGTTTTCACTTTCTATGTACTAATGCTGTGATGACAGTCAAGGACACGTTGCTATGATAAGGCTAACTTTTTCTTCTTTTTTTCTCTGTCTGGCGGGGCAAGGTAACTTTTTAGTTTTTGTCAAGAATGACGACTAAAAGGTGGCGTCTTAATTTTTGTTCAACATACACAACAATGCCAAAGGTGCGTCGAGGTTTTCGCCCAGGACGAGCAGCGGTTCGAGCGTTGGATGGAGTCCGACGCCGCAGCCGCAAGAGGGAAGCTTGAGGACGCGGTAGAGGCTAGAGGCGCCTGGCGAGCGGTCGTGTGGAAGGTTAGTCTTGTCTACCCCCCCCCTCCCCACGCCGCCCCAATCCGAGAAAGTATCAGCCCCCCCCCCTGTGCAGGATATGTAACGATGTTTCCACAGAAATGAATAATAGAAGAAAGAAAAAAGGAGGCGACGATGGACTGATGCTGCTGCTGGTACTGCTCATGCCGCTTCCGCTTGTACCCGCGGGCCGGGCTGAGCTGGGCCAGAACCATCATACCCCGCCCCCTCACACATTTCTGCCCCCGCCCCCTAATCACCCCTCCTTGTTCCTGCCCCCCTTCCCTGCTGGGGCTGGCGTCGGTTGGCAACGACGCTGTAAAACAGGCCTCTCCCTACGTGAGCTAGACCACTAGGGTACCGGGTTTTTTTTGTCGTTATGTTTTGGCGTTAACCGAGATGGTGGTGGAATTAGATAATGTTGTGCGGAGTGGAGAACCTTAACTCCGCGCAAGGAGAATTATATAATGTGTTCATATGGTAAGGCACCTACGAGGCAGTTACATAGTATCCCCATCGAATTCTCTGGAAATGTTTACACCAGAAAACAAATAAATTCATTCGAAGCTGTCATCCGACATGCTAAAAAATACGCATAAGGTGCGGAAGTCTGCCTCACAAGTGGTTCTAAGTAGGATGCAGGTCACCGTTCATGCGACTCGTCAAGCACCTCACGGCGGTTCGCGCTTGGTGCGCGCGATGTCTGCCTGGTTGGTGAAAACCCGACGCGCTCCGCCCCGACATTGTGGAGATGCGAGGGCATATGCTTAAGACTACGGCTATGCATGGAATGAGTACCCCTCCCCCCGCTCCATCTTTTGTCTCGCCTCTATCTACCCGCTTCCGTCCGGCTGGTATTCCGCGTGTCCATAGTGCTCTTGTTTATGTGCTCCTTGTGCTCCTGCCATGTGATCCTTGCGCTCTGTTCATGTGCTCCTTTTACCCCTTTTTAGAACGGTCCTCGGCCGACTCCTCCCGTAACGCCTTCGGCGGTTGCGGTCTGCCGCATCTTTGCTGAAATCACGGAGCGGTACCGGCCGCTGAGAGACCCACTGAAGCAGCTCCGCTTCGCACGGCGTGTACAGGAGCCCCTCCTCCGGTCGGTGAGTGCCTTGGGGAGGTGTGCCACCGCGCGTTGTTGCTGTTTTATATGCTGTTTGTGCTTTACGTGTTATATGTGCTGTATCTGTGGTTTGTGTGTGGTATGTGTTGCATGTGTTGAATGCGCTGTATGCGCTATAGTAATAGCAGTTGTTGTTGTTGTTGTTGTTGTTGTGGTTGTTGTAGCAGCAACAGCATGATGGCAGCAACAGTAGCAGTTGTAACAACGTGCGATCTGCTCATTGATTTTGATTGCCGCGTCCCTCTTGTCTGCCTTTCCGTCTGCCCGTCCGTCCGTCCGTCCGTCGTTCACTCCCTGCTGCTGCCCCGACGGCGTTTTTTTCCAATGTAAAATTTAAAAGTACCGTGACTCGCTGTACTGGAGAGGCAACGACTGCCGCCTAGCATCCGTCTTTCGAGACCAGGGAGACGAATCTGACGGAATTACGGCGAGATGGACGGCCGCCCTGGGCGCTGTGCTCGGACCCGGACAGGACGAGGAGGAGGAAGAGGACGCGGTAAGAGATCCCCCTCCGTTCTCTCGCCGAAATCGGGTTTCCACGTGCCGCGGATTTTTCAGATGTTGATTAGGAAGTAGGTCGCCATTCTGTAATTTGTACGAGGTTCCCCTTCGGGGTGGGTTGACTTGATGTTCCAGGGGGGTCGCCAGTCGAAAAGGGGGAACACAGGCGTGTCAAAGATACGTATGAATTCCTGCTTTTGCTGCTGCTGTATGCTTCGTTTGCCTGGCATGAGGTCCGACGATGTGTGTTTGACTGTTGCGTTGGACGTGTTAATGTGGTCGTGGTTCGATCTCCTGCTGCTGTGCACCAATCACACACACATACATCGTGACTACTGATATAAAGGCGAGAGCTTGAAGCACGGCCACCGTTGTACCGCTACTGCTGTACTGCTGCTGGATACTGATTTTGTGTCTGCGAGGCTGAGTGGCTGCTTTTGAAAAGTATAATCCACCGCTCCTGTTAATCATGTTGTGTGCCTAGGACAGCAATCACTCCGCACAGAGAGAAGCACACGCATACGCATACACGCAAAAGCACCATCCGTAACTGCCATGAAAGAGAGAGCTCGCAGCGCGGCTGTTGTTGCACCACGTGGCTGCCACAAGCACAGAGCCTGGAGGGCCATGTATGATGTCGCAGCAGAGCGAGAAAAGAACAGAAAATATGGTTTTCTGTCGCGCAGCTCGTCGAAGCGGAACGCAACCCTCCAAAAAAGAAACTCATTCGAGCGACTTTGAACGTCCAGAGCACGTAGCACGGACCTCGACCTGGATCCAGACATGCATCGTATTGTACCGACGGCGCTCCTGCGTGCCCCGCAGCCGAAAGAGTGAAAATGGACCTTCGGATGACCGAAAAGACTATGCAAATGCGCCAAAAAATTACGCCAAACTGACTGGATGTATTGTGCTATTTCGTTTTTCCGAAGCCGGAAAATAGTTAGTTGGCTCCATTATCAGTATGAACTATTTATATGGTCGTACTGCTGCTACTAATACTATAGACTATAATACCGCTACTCCTACCGCTACTGCTGCCGCTGCCGCTATGGCTACTACTACAAATATGTGTACTGATGCCTCGCACCGATACTGCTACTACTGCTGATGATTCCCTACTGCTACTGCTACTGCTACTGCCACCTAACGCTACTGCTACCGCTACGGCTACTTTGACCGCTTCTACTACTCATATTACTAATAATACTAATGCATATACCGCTACCCCCATCGCTGCTGCTAGCACCACCGCCTCCCTACCGCTAATACTACCACCGCCACTGCCGTCGCGTCTACCCGAACTACGGCGCCCACCCACGGCTGAAATCAATCGACGCCGCACAGACCCCTATCGGGCGGTGGCGGGGCTACTGTCTCGCCATATCCTCCTGCGCCTACGTCCTCGGCGTCCTTCGCGACTCCGAGAACGACTTGTTCCTAGCCGACATGGGAGAAAGGGCGAAGGTGGCGGCAGCGGCAGCGGCTGCTAAGGTGACTACATTGCTTGGACAGGTTCTGCGCATGCCCCCTCGTCCTCCCCGCCGCCGTGACTTACCATTTGTTGCGCCCGATATACAGTTTATGTTGGTTGGCTGTGGCGTTCTTGCGAAGGAAAGAGGCGTTTGTGTCTGTATGTGCGTGTTGCTCCAGACCAGGGTTAACGGCCCATGGGTTCTCTCCTATGTTCGTCCAATTCGTTCTGGATGCGGGATGCCGGATGTTATTTTCGTAGCCGGATGTTATTTCGTACGTATGCATGTACGCGCACACTTTCTCGCCTCGATGAACCCCCCCTCTATCGTTCATTATTGATCCCGCCTACCTGTGTTATGAACTCCCTTACATGGTTGATGTATCCCCCTGAATGATTGATGAACCCCTCTGCATGGTTGCTGAACCCCCCCCTCTCCCCTTAAAATATTTATACGAGTATAATAGTTGGCCTCGGTTGGCACCGACGCTGTAAAACATTATATGTATATTGGGGTTGGCGTTGGTTGGCAACGACGCTGTCAAACATGCCAGTCACTGCGTGAGCTAGACAACCTGGGTACCGTTTTTTTTGTTTTTGTTTTTGGCGGTCACCGTGATGGTTATCGGGTTAGATAATATTGTGCGGGGTGGAGAACCCTAAATCCGCACAAGGGGAATGATCGCATCGCGTAGTGTGAATATGGTAAGGCACCCACGATGCAGTTGCACAATAATACCTAATGGTGTCTCTGGAGTGGCCACACCAGAAAACAAAGTAACTCATTGGCGCTGTCATCCATAAGCAAGAAGGTAGGCACACGGTGCTGAAATCCGACTTTTCCAAGCAGTTCTTGGAAGGATGCAGTTCACCCTTGACGCGACTCGCCAAACGCCTCACGGCGCTTCGCGCTTGATGCAATGTCTGCCTGATTGGTGAAAACCCGACGTGCTCCGTCCCGGCATAGTAGGGATGCGAGGGTCTATGGTCATACGACTACGGCCATGCACAAAACTGAGTACACCCCCCCCCCGCACATGGTTGATTTTTTATTTTATTTTTGTTTATCAGTTTTACTCTCCAGCTCAACTCGTAAGACGTTTTGCCCTCAACGGCCTTCTGGAGAGGCCTTGGTCACAGGTGTCCCTTCTCCCACATGGTTGATATACCCCGCCCCGGCATGGTTAATGAGACCCGCAACACGACGATTGATATTTGATGAACCCCCCCCCTTACGTGTTTGATGAATCCGCTTATACGGTTATGGTTGAAATCAGGTGGGCGACGGGGTGGGGGCGTCTTCTCTGGGGGCCGTGGGGAACGCTGTGGGTGCGGCGGTGGGGGGCGTCTCCCAAGCGGTCACATCCGTCGCGACTACGGCGGAGACGGGTGCGTTGGTTGGTTGGTTGGTTTACTGGGTTGCTGATTGGTGGGTTTGGTTTGGTGATGTTGGTCTGGCTGGATGATTGGTTTGGTTGACTAGTTTGATTGATTTATTGGTTGGTTTCATGGTCGGGTGGTTGTTTTGTTTTTGGTGTTTGTTGAGTTATTTGCTCATTAGTTATTTGGCTTGGTTTGGTTTGTCGTCTTTGGTCTGGTTTGGAAGCTTGGTGTACTTGTCTGTCGGTTTGCTGGCTGGTATGTGTATGTTTTTCAATTTTTGTTGTTGTTCGTTGTGTTTGTTTTTTTGTTTTGTTTGCTGCTTGTTGGTTTTTGGGTGGTCGATCGGTTGGTGGGTGGGTCGATTAGTGGGTTGTTGGTTGGCCTGCAGGACGATGGTTGCTCCGCGTGCGCGTCCGTTGCACGCCTTGTTATTTTTGCCCTCCCCTGCCTGTATGCAGGGTGCCGTGTGCAGGGAGCGCCGCGTGGTGTTCTGTATAAATATTGGAAGCTTTCGATCGCGCATGCTACGGGGTTGATGACCTCGTGTAAAATTTTCGCATACTGGTGTCGTCTCGTCGGTCGGGTAATCGGTCGGCCGGTCGGTCGGTCGGTGTTTGGGTTGGTTCGGTCGGTTGATAGGTCGGTATTTGGGTTGGTGATTCTATTGGTCGGACGGTCGGTCGGAATCTGAGTTGTTGATTCGGTCGGTTGGTACTTCGGTCAGTGGATCGGTATTTTGTTTGGTGATTCGATCGGACGGTCGGTGATTCGGTCCGTAGATCGGTATGTGAATCGTTTAACGTAGCTGATGTTTTCACCATGGTCATCCTCGATGCATTGAAAGTGGACATACCAGCTGAACCACGCCGTCACCGCAAGCGTGGATGGTGCGAGTCGGCCGAAACCTCGGACGCTTTTGAAATTGCGTGGACCGCGAGGGAGGATGCGCGAAAACTCGATCACCCCCCCCCACCCCCCCGAAAAGACCGCGCGGAAGACATTTTTGACGGCGTGCGCGAACCGGCGCAAGGTGACAGATAGACGCAGGGGTACAGTTATTTCGAACAGTATGTTGCTGAAATGGAGAGATTACTCGCCGAAAACGACCAGCGGGATTTGTACAAGTACTTGAATGAAGTACTTGAATAAGGCACGATCGGTAGGGAAAAAGGCGATAAGTGAACAATTCGTTAGGGATGAAGATGGTACGTTGTTACGGGACAAGTTGCGTATTCGTGAATGGTAGACGGGCTTCTTCTACCAAATCCTGCGCGCAGAATTGCTTACGCTATATGCCACCATGATCGACCTATTCCCCAAACGACCGCTCCCGCTATCGCCTGGAGGTGAACCCACTATCGACAAGATTACGGGGATAATCCGCAGTGTGCCGAATCGGAAGGCGGCGGGGCCAGACTATCTGCCGGCCGAGTTGCTGAAACTCGACCACCCCGAGTTCACTCTTTGCTTTCACAGCATCCTTGTCAATGTTTGGAAAACCTGTGATGTCTCCCAGCGATGGAAAGATGAGACCATCAAGCTCTTTCACAAAAAAGAAGGGTCGTATTGATGGCCACAAAATACAGGGGGATTTTACTTGTTGCCCATGCAGGCACGGTACTGTTGAAAACCGTTGCGTCCAGCCGTAGCAACTACTGAACAAGGGGGAATCCTCCCCGAGCAACAGTGCGGCTTCACCCCGGCGTGATCAACAGTGGGCATGCTGTTCGTCGTGCGCCGATTGCAAAAATTCGGACGAGAGAGGAACATCCCCTTGTACATTTGCTTCGTCAACTTGCAGACAGCGTACGAATCTCTCAACCGAGAGCTACTGTGGGAAGTGCTCGCACGTTTCGGTGTACCAGCCAAGATACTTGGAGTTCGCCAGTTTCACGACGGCATGCGGGCTCGCGTGCGTACGGACGACGGTGAGCACTCGGAATGGTTTAACGTCACGCAGAGGCGTCGGCAGGATTGCGTGTTATCGCCGTTGCTGGTCAGCATGTTCTTCGCCGCTGCGTTAAACGTGGTCGTCGTTCGCTTCAACGAGGACGAAGGCATAGTGCAGAACCTAGTCCACCTCGATGACGATGGGGCTGGCAGAGTCGAGGAACCGTTGGCATGCGTGCGGAGGGCCCTGTGCGGCATGCTTTACGCCGACGACGCAGGTATTGTCTCGAAATCGACAGAGAAGCTTGCCAAGATGATGACAGTCATTGTGACCGTCTTCAAGGCGGCAGGCCTCACGGTTTCGGAAAACAAGACGGGGGCCATGCTGCTGCAAACACGGGACCTTGCATCCCGGGCTGCACCGTTCGTCATCGAAGCAGCAGGATAGAGGTATAAACAGACAATGCAGTTTTGTACCTCGGCGGCGTATTCCACGAAGACGCTGACCTCATAGGTGAGATCAAGCGACAGATCCGAATCTTGAGGGCATGCTACAAGCGATTCGGTCCAGAGCTACCTGGTATAGGATATGACGACCGCCCGGTTCAGCCTGAAGGTGCCCCGGCGGCGTATTAGGTTATCCTCGAGCCTGGTATAGGTCAGTTTCGTGAGTTCAAGCCCCCCCCGAGTACAAACTCGTATATATTCGTGGAGACTTTTTCTTGTGCACAAATTGACTTGCGGAAAGCGCGAGAGCGTGAGTTAGCAACACTCAATGAAAAATCGACGAGCAGTGGGATTGCGGAACCCTATGCGCGATAAAAAATTGAAGGCAAGAACCATGGGGGAGAAGGAACGACACCTGTGACCACGGCTTGTCCAGAAAGCTGGAAATTAGAAGTGTGAAAAAAAGACGACCGCCCGGCTCAGCCTGAAGGTGCTCCTGCTGAAGGCCGAGGTGATTGAGACGCTGCTGAACGGGTGCGTGACGTGGACCCCCAACACGACTCACGATGACGAGCTCCAAAAGGCGCACCTCGAAATCCTCTGGCGTGTCCTTGGCTTCCAGCGTCGTGCCGACCACACAAACCTCTCGTACGCCAAGGCCCTCAAGAAGACGTAATGCGAGAGAATTGAAACGACTATCCAGAAATGGCGGCTCTTTTTCGCTGGGGCAATGGTACGGTAAAGCAAGGGGGGGTTGCCCAGTCGGATGATGTTTGCGCAGATGGCCGGTGGAAATAATGCGGGACCAGGTGGACCACTGAACAACTGGCTCAGAGCCCTGAGAAACGACCTCGCCGTTTTTCGACCCGCCGAAGGCTCGACGGGTCGTTCCCCACGGCAGTTGGAGTTGAAACCGCACGGTGGGTCCATGCAGCAAATAAAGCGGCGAGTGGAATCGGGGAGTCCTAGAAGCAGCCGAACGATTCATGGCCAGGTGGCACGTAGAGGAGGAAAATAAGAGCTCGGAGCGCCGCGCAGCCTGGATGCGTGACTTCCAAAGGAAAATCAGGGGGCGCGGGGGAGTATAGAAATCGCGGCTGAAGAAAGCAAGGGGACGGCAGACAGGATAGCAGAGCACTAGGCCAATTAGTAGGTAGACCTGTCTACGTAACATCAATCTACTGCGACTACTTGTGTTGATTTTTTTGGGGGGGGATTGCCTGCTCCACCTCCGGGGTGCAGTGTCAGCCGATACAGCCGATACCGCGGTTCTACCACCGGCGGTATGCGTTCTCTTGCTGAATCGTGTTTTTCTCGTTCATCCCGTCCCGTTCTTCGTCCCTTTCCTTGTTTATTTTTTCTTCTTTCTCTTTTGCTTTGCCCTTTCTGTTTCCTTTTGGGTACACCCTTGGGGGCTATCAAAGAGATGATGTCGGTATGGACGCCGTTGAAGATACAGCAACTAGAAGACAGACCAGGCAGTAATGCTCCTAACCCTCTAGGAGTTTGCATTCGCCACCCAGTTTGGGTGCGGCCCCGACGCCGGCTGGGTGGTGCCATCTGCTTTGTTGCTTCGTGTTTTCTTGCTTCATTATTCAGCTTCGTTTTTGCGTTGGGAACGGGGGCGACGATGACAGTATTGGCACCTCTGTCGTCAGACACTGCTCAGGTGATAGGCCATGCTCCTACTCCTTCAGTAGAGTCACTCGAAACCCTATATGCTTGTTGCCCCCGCCGTTGGTTGGATGGCGTCATCTGCTTTGTTGCTAGTGGCTGGCTGGCGGTTGTGGTTTGTTTTGCATGTTTCTCGTGCCGTCCGATTTCGCTCTTTCTTTCGAGTTTTTTTTTGTTTCATTTTTGATTCTTCCTTTTCTTATATTTCGTTTCTTTCCTTCTTGTCTTTCCTTTTTTTTCGCAAAGAGTCTGGTGTGCTGGCTTGCATACTTTTTTGTGCCCACGTGTTCATTGCGGTTGGCAGTGCACGGCCGAACCAACTTGCTGCATTTGCAATGTGTATCTCCGTCTCGTAGTTTGTGACCAGCTCGTCTCCCTAGGAGGCATCAGCACGGACACTGGTTGTGCTGGATTTTTATGGGTGGAAATATCAGTATAATGTGAAGAACACACACGGTATACTACACAGGACTTCGCCGCTTGCCCGTTCATCTTGACCGCTTGCTCCCCCCCTGCAGCGCGCGTGGTTCCGTTCGCCATTTTACCGCAAGTAACCCACGTACCGCAGGATACCAATGCTACGGCAGCGAACCTTATCCCGCCCCCCCGCCCCCGCCCCCTGCGCTTGCTCTCATCTGCGATTGGTGTGTGGCGTGCGCAGCAACGGCGGGCGTTGTCCGTGCGGTGGGGGCGCACGGAACTATCATCGGCCCGACTCACGCCATCTCCGCCGCGCTCACGTCGCTCAAGGGCGCGGCTCGCCGCGTACGAAAAGCCTCCAACAACACCAACACCACCGCTAACACCAACGCCAACACCACCGCTGCCGCCGCTTCAAGCGATTCTAACGGTAACGATAACGGTAGCGATGAAAATGGCAACGAGATGGTGGCGGAGGCGGTGGTACGGCCGGAGGGCTCCGGGGACGCCCCCGTTGGAGCCGAGGCAGCGACAGATGGCGTTGGCCACGCAAAGGATCAAGATTGGGAAGGCAGCGTTAACGCGGAAGGTAGCGGTGTAGCGGCGCCCAATGGTAGTGGCGACGGAGGTGGTAGTCGGAGTGCCGGCGCAGACGCGGCGTGGAAACCGGATGCAGGTGGAGGTGGGGGCGGGGGTGGCTTTCCGGCGGGAGTTGGGGAAGTGTGTGGGGGGTCGGTTTTCGGCGAGGAGGCTCGGCAGTACGACGTCATGCTCGCTGCCATGATGCGGGCCGCCGTTGAGGTGCGTGGGACGGGGAAGGACGGAGTCGGTGCTTGATGTTCGTGTTTTGGTATTCTTGTGGGGTGATTGTGTCGTGATTATGGGGGGGGGAAGGGGGAGCTTGTTCGGTTGCAAGGCAAGCTGCTATTTGCCGGCGGGGGGGGTGCGGTCTTCGTTGCGCGGGAGCAAGAAAACAGGCCAAGATGTTGGGAGATGTTGCTGTTTTTTTGTCTCTCTCCCTGCCTCCGCTTTTGTTTTTGGGACTCTGCTGTGAAGATTATTACTTCAGCAAAACACATGAAATGACCCGACTCTATCTACTTCAATGCCTACCGCCCCGCCACCCCCACCCCTACTCCCGCCGCCGCCCCCCCCTCCGTACTTTTTGTATCTGCATATGTTCCTCCCTTCCTCGCCTCACTGCAAAAATTTGGTGGTCATTTGCCAACCCGACCTCCCTTCCTAACCCTCCCCTCTGCCCCCCCCCCCCCCCCCCCCCCTCTTCCCCCCCCCCTCTCCCCTCCCCTCCCCCGCCCAGTCTTGCCGAGATGGGTTCCTGTGGCGCTCGAGGTCGTACGTCCGTGCCTGGGATAGAGACGTCGCTGTCGTAGTCCCGATCGCCGTCGCGTCAGCAGCATCAGCAGCGTTGACAGCTTCAACAGCGGCCGCAGCGGCGGCGGCGGCAGTACCTGGGATACCGGCAAAACAGTCAGCGTTAGGGCTAGGGTCTGGATCAGGCTCAGATTTCTCGGCGGAGGCTTCGGGGCGCCTAGGGGCGGGGGTGGGGCTGCTGTCGACGGCGGTGGGGCAGGCGGAGACGTCCCTTCCTTCGGTGAGTCCCGCGGTAAACCGTTGCACTTGGAGCGAAAAGGAGCTGTACTCTAGTTGCACTGCACGCACTTTTTTTTTCGGACAAAGGTATTTTGAAGTGGAGTATTGTGCAATTGCACCCACCGTTTGGGAACAAGCTGCTTGGTTTGTGATATCTATGTATACCGGTTTAGATCAATCGGTGTGTCGTAAGAACGGCGTGTTGTGTGCGCGGCTTGTAGCTTCTTAGGAATTTGACGCAGCACGTCTCCCCTTTCGTGCCCCCCCCCCCCATTGCTTGCTGAAATCTAAACGAACGACAGCCTGTGCGCCCCTGCACCTGTCTACCCCCCCCCCCCCCCTCGCTCCCGCCCCCTCCCGTACGTCTCGCTCCCGCCCCCTCCCGTACGTTTCCGGTCGCCCTTTGTTGTTTTGTTGATCGACATAATGTTATTTTGTGTGTGTTTCGCTTGTTGTCGCATACCGTGTGTGTCGTGTGTTTTGCCTGTTGATCCACGTCGTGTGTTTTATGTGTATCGCGATTGTTGGCCCATGTTTTCGTGTGTGCGTTGGTGTATGTTCTGTGTGCTGACCCTTATCGTGTGCGTGATATATTGTTGTGTGCGTTTGTTTGTTGACCCACATTGGTTTTGGATCGATCAGGCACAGTTTCGAGAGTTTTGGACGGCGCTGGCGGGCGAGCTGGACGCGGCGCTAGCCGAGCAGGTCGTCGCCCGCCGGCCGGAGATAAGCCAAGATGAGGTCAGTGCCGGCATGTTCCATCCGCTGTGTTCTTTTTTTGACAAGCCGTGTTTTTTTTTTGTACGAGGTAGCCGCGCTTTTTTTACAACAAGGCTACTTTTTTCCACCCACCGGCAGCCAACACATCCATTGCTTGTTGCCGGTTATTCATCCTAGAGAGAAACAAGCTCTGTGGTATCACATTACAAGAATGAGACATCCATCGTGAAAAATAGACACAAGAGTACCAGGTACGATTAGGCGCTGACGCGCACAGACGAAGGATGCGTAAAGAGTTTTGCGTAATGAGAGGGCGAAGCGAAATAATTTGAGTGGTCTGTCTCCGGTCGACTGCTGTGCACCCGCTTGGTCGATGCCTGGCATCACACATCCCCCCCCTAACCCCCCCCTTCCAAGCGTAGGCTACGCGCGTTGTTCTGTTCTTGTTCTGTTCTTGCCGTTAAAGACCGCGAGCTTCGTGGGTATGGTATCATGGAGCGGTCATTTTCCCTGGGGTTACCGTACCCCCTTCCCCCCCCCCCCCCTGATTGATCGGCTGGTTGCGCAGGGGTTGCAACTGCGGGCGGATGTAAAGGCGCTCATGGCGCCCTTCGATGTGGTCGCGCGCCGCCGCCCAGAGAGGCATTTCCCGGCACTGACGGAGGCCGCCATTTTGCTGTCGCTAGAGAAGGTGATAGCTTCATGGTAGTGGTGAAAGGAGGGGGGGGGGGGAGGGTCGATGGTGTTGGCGGTGACGCTGATGATGGTTGGCAGTGTTGGTGGAGGTGTTGGTGTTGGCGGTATTAGTGTTGGTCGTGGTGATGTCAGTAGTGGTGGTGTTGATGGATGGTGGTGGTGGTGGCGGTGGTGATGGCGGTGGTATGTTGACGTTGATGTTAATGACGTTGGTAATGTTGGTGTTGGTGTGGCAGTAAGAGTAGCTGTACGATAGCAGTAGCAGTACGATATCCGTACTACAACAGAATATCATCCCACAGGGCGGTTGTATGTACTTCTACAACATAATTACTGGTAGTAATTGATATTACCCCCTTCCCGCCAATGCTTGCTTTCTGCGTCCGTGTGAAAACCCTCCACATCCTTGCGCGGAAAAATTGTGGCTTGGTCTCTAAGTCGTTTTTTTTTCTGTTTTTTTGCCCCGACCGTTGCCTGCACTTTTATTGGCAGTCCCAACTACGTTCGCTGTCTTCGGGATTAGCTGCTCACGGCGGAAGCGTTATGGACGCGGGGAAGGGCGCTGGTTGGAGCGGGTGGCGCGAGGAGGGCGGCTCTCTCTCACCCGAAGGCACACAGGCGAGCTATGAATACGTCCCTCTATGGTTCGAGTACTCGTAGAAGCAGTAACAATTTCGGTTTGGTTGGTGTTGGTGTGGTTCGTTTAGTTTTGGTGACGGGGTTCGGGCTGGGGTTGGGGCCAAGGGCCCAGGTACGAAAGCGACCGAACCAATGAAACATTCGGCCGCATCAACCGTTTATTTTGCCTCGTAGTGCGGGCGCACGGCAGCCAGTACGAGCAGTATCGTGCGGGACGCGTATCGTACAAGCCGTTGCATTGTAGTTCGGACACAAATCTTAGCTTCCCCGGACAGTAGCCGGGGCCGGTGCTGCAATCGTCACTTTGCCCCCGTCAAATTCCTCGAGGGTGTACAACTTAGCTCTGCACCCATGTTTTCGAGATCTAACTGCTTATAGTTTTCGCGGAATATTTTTTTACAAATGAGGAAGTTTTCCCTCCCGCCCCCCCCCCCCCGCCTCCTCGCGTTCCCCCCAACTTTAGATGAGGGATATGCTAGAAAACATTGGCGTTCGACGGCTGGGTCCGGCGGAGGCTTCACTGCTCCTCGACAAAAGGATCAAGGGAGACCGACGCGCTGTGCTGGGGCATCTCTCAATCGCTGCTGGTGCTGGCCCTGCAGCTTCTTCCACCGCCTCCGTTGAGGGTGGGGGTGATGGTGGGAGTGGGAGCGGCACCTCCTCCCAACCTCTGCCTTCCGATGTGAGAACCAGAATTTCAGCCCAAGGCGGTAATGGTGGCGGTAACGGGAGCAGAGCAAGCGGCTTCGCCGGAGGGCGCGGGGGCGCGCCTGCGGCGGCGGGGGCCGCCACCATTTTCTCTTTTGCGTAACGGAATGGAACGGGGGGGAGACTGGCGGTTTCTGGAGCTGTTATCGGCCGATTATTAGAGAGACGAAAAAAAGTTGTATCATCTAGTTTGTTTACATTTCTGTTCGCTACCGCAGCGGCGACCTTGTTTTGTTTTTCCAGCCCCGCCCTTTTATTACTCGGGGCGCACGCAAATTGGGTGGGGACGGGTGGGCGTGCGCCTGCTCGCCAAGTTGGGTAGGGGGGCGGGGGGGCGGGCGGGCGGGCGGGCGGTGCCAGGCGGGGGACGCGTCCTGCCATAGAAATGCACCAATTTATTTCTTCCCTTGAGCTCTATAATTCACCCAAGAAATCGATTTTTAGAACATGAAAGTGAAACCAGACGAGCAAATCCCATGTCCTAGGTACACAAAAAAACTCGTACACAGCATCGCGAAACAAGGATGAAATGGATTTGGACGATTTTGGGTCAAGGGCCGGCATTGAGAAGATAACATATTATTTCAGGTAGCTAAAACGTGTTAACTCCTATCGTAGCACGTGTCGGGGGGAGTTGGGAGGAGGGGTATGCTCATATAATGCATGGCCGTCGTCCTAATATCATAGACCTTCGCAGCAGGGGGGGTGGGGGGGGGAAGGGAGGGCAGAAGGGGGGGGGAGTCCGGAACTGAACGTTGCCCGCACCCGAACCGATGTACGCCAAGGGGATTGTGGGTGAGTTGTTAGTTGATTTGTCCTCGTTCTCGGTGGTGCACGCCGAATGCTTTCCGAGAAAATAGCTGGTTATTCTGGCATCTTGAGGGAAAGGGGAAGGGTGGGGTTAGGGGCGGGGACGGGGGGTTGAGGGAGGAGAGTAGTGTTATGAGTGGCAAAAATTACTTTTTGTGGAGCTGGGAACGCGGGAGGCGTGCGTCTACCCGCCCGGCCGAACACTCATTGGTTTTCCATTGTGTGTGCGTATGTGTCACATGGCCGTCACTTAACGAAACTAGTTTTTGTTTGCGAAAAAGCTACATACTTGGTACCTGGTACTATGTAACTGAGAGGGATTGAGGGCACTTTTTTATTGTCGTTTGTGGAGCTGGGACGGAGGGAGGTGTGCGCCTACCCCCCACCCGCTCGGCCAAACACGCGTTGGTTTTCCATATGATGCGTGCGTGTGTTCGTTTCGTGACTGAAACCTATCGGATTCAATGATTTGGTGCAATGCGCCTATGATATGTGTGAACCAAGGGTCGTTAACCGATTTCCAACTCCTAAAGGTATCCTTGTCTAGCTCCAAGTGCGTTGTATCCATGTCGGGAGTGCGGTGCTAAAAGGGTGCTGAAAGGGTTGATTGGTGCGTAGAGTAACTTACTCTCTTGTGATATACCTCTCTGTCCGTGAATCGAATCCTGTAATGTAACGACCGTTTAGCTGTCATCCCTTCTTGGACTCAAGAGGGGAAAAGATCGAAAGTAACGTGATCATAGCAAGGGTCAAACCAAGCCACCCGGGCTGCTGGGGCAAGGAGATGTGTCCGAGCTGCAACGGAAGGACGTGCACGTCACGCATGCAGACGACGCGTTGCTGCGATATGAGTATATACCTGGTAGCACTTCTTGGCTGGACATATTTTCTGAATGATAGGACGCTCCCAACCCGAAATCGTCGGAAAAACGTTTCTTGTTTTGTTTTTTGCGAAAACGTTCGGTGTGTACCTTCGAAGGCGCTGTGGGATCGTTTTTTGGGTTCTTGGCTTTTCATTTTTTCTCGCGAAAATCCAGTTTCGAATGGGTGAGGTGTATACAAGTAGAGCTCCTCACTGAGGAAGAAGGCCTCGAAAAGAATGGGTTCGCACCCGTGCTGCTGTTGCTTGCGTCTGCAGTGTGGTTGTACTTTTACGTTTGCACTTTTACGTTTGTACGTTAGTTTCGCTGCAAAGGGTTTAGCTAACCCTTTGGGGCTTGAGAGTGGAAAACTGTCGAAAAAAGCTGCCCAAATGCAGCACCGATCACACAAGACAGCCCGGTCCGCGGGGGTAAGGGATATGTCGGAAGCGCTGCGCAATGCAAGCAGCTTGGTTGCGGAACACGCATAGAATGGCGATAACCGTGCCGTACTGCTGCGCGCTTTCCCGTAGACTTGATAATGTCGCAGTCGTCGTGGTGTGGTTGTTGTCGTTTTTTTTTAATGGGTCCGTAAAGGGTTGGTAAGACCCGCGCTGTTGTCGCTTTTTTTTATCTGTTTGCGTGTATCCCTAAAGGAGCTGACATCACCAACATTACGACGAAAAATACTTCCTTAAATTGTCGGACAGAGCAGTATAACATCGTCAGCTTTTGCAAAGATGAGTTTCGACCGAATCTTCGATCTCACAGAGCTGTAGCGTATTTTTTGTTTACAGTATCGTACCAGGTACGTGGCTTGTACCAGGTACTCTTGTAATATACGGGTGTTGTAGGGTAGCTTGTACGAGGCATTCTTGTATTATACGGGTATGCGGGCGCGACATCCTTTTACCAGGCACCTGGCATGCGCGTTCGGCTTTCGTTGTAGAAAAACGGGAAAGTGGGTATTATATGAAATGCGGGGAGATCATGAGGAGGACGTGCCTGCTGGGCACAAGAGGGTATAGCGGTGGTGGGGTGTGGTTGGCGATAAGTGGCAAACGTGGGGATCTGCCGGTTGGGTTGGGTTGGGTCGGGTTGCATTGAGCCGTTGGGTGGTTTGTGTTGTGATATCGGGCGGGGTGGTTTGGATTGCGATTTGGGGTGGGGTGGGTTGCGGTATGGGTTTGATTGAGTTGCGGTGTGGGTTGGGGTGGCGTCGGGTGCGGTGGGGTGGGCAGCCGCCAAATGCAAGCTGCTAGAGTTGAAGCTTTGCTCACGCGAGGCGACGGCCGTCCCGATATTGTTTCTGTACGACGCAGTGATTTCAGTTTGTTCTGACTGCTCGGTTTTATGTCGGCCCTGAAAGATGAAAAATAAGGAAACAGCGAAACATGCAACTATAAAGGAAGCAATGCTGACCTATCGACCGATTTGGTCGAGCTCACAACTCACGACAATTGGCATTGTCGCAACTCTTTGGCTAGAAAAGAGCGATTCAACTCAACGGCCCTGCTACACAACATGGCTCTACTACACCAGTTGGACTGGGCATATCATGCCATATCAAGCCTCTCTTTTTTTTTGCCCCGCGAATTACTTGCGCGTCCCGTCTTGCCTTGGGGGGGGGGTGAAACATCGAATCTACAATAACAAAACAAACTGGTTTAACTCGCCAAGTTTTACGAGTTCTACTCGAACAGAAAAAAAGCTGAACTACGTACGCAACATACGCACACAAACGGTAGTATTTATCGACCGGTATCTGGTAGTCTTTATCCTCCCTCCCTCGCTGCTATAGTGAGTGAGTGAGTGAGCCCCTCTAAACTGTCTCCCCCCGTTCCGTCGCTGCCACACTAGTGAGCGAGTGCAGCTACTAAGGCAGCAATGACACCAACCCCTATGAGCATGGAAGCCTTGCCTCTCGCAACAAAAACCACCACACAAGACAGTCTTAGACCAGGGGTGCAAATCTGTTCGATATAGGTAATCTCATTCCACCGAATGGGGCCTGTCTTATAAAGGGCCTTAAAACCTTCTTGACAACCGGAGAGTGTCAAGTGCAATGGTTACACACTCTACTACCAAAATCAATATTGATACAATGGAATAAAGCATCTATGTCGCTTCCGACACTTTTTATCGGGCCACCAAAGACCGCCCGGTCGAACCTCTATACGCACGCACATCGGGAGCGCGAGTCGAAGCGGTGTTGCCATGGCGCAGAATGACGGCACCTCCAAAAATCGCTCCTCATGGCACCGCGTAGTCGCCTCAAGTTTCGATATTCCAAAGCTTTCAACGGCGCCATCACCGCCATAACCATCATCATCAATCAATCAATCAATCAGTCAGTCAATCAATCAATCAATCAATCAATCAATCATTCAATATTCAATCAAGCTTCAATCAACCAACCAATCAATCAAGCAATCAAACAATCAATCAAATCGACCATTGGCTACGGGCTGCCGGCAGGCGCGGTGCTGGTGCTACTGGTGCTGGTGCTGCTGGTGCTACTGCTCGGTGTGGCCGTCGCTAAAATTACGGTCCCGAAACAGCCCCCCCCGTCGGTGCTACCGCTACCACCACCACCATTCCCGCCACCACCACGACTACGATTACCATCACCACCATCACCACCACCACCATTTTCTGGCTGGGGTTCGACCTCGGTCTGTCCCCCCGCCGCCGCCGCTAGCAGCAACGCCCGTTTCACCCCTCCCGGTTCGAGACCAGAGAAAATTCTAATCCTAGTGCCGGGAAGGCTTTCCACTAACGACAGCATGCCTCGTACCTGCAAGGAACGCGCGGGGGGGGGGGGGCGGGGGGGTACTCAGTTTGTGCATGGCCGTAGTCGTATGACCATAGGCCCTCGCATCCCTACTATGCCGGGACGGAGCACGTCGGGTTTTCACCAACCAGGCAGGCATTGCTTGCACCGAGCGCAAAGCGCCGTGAGGTGTTCGGCGAGTCGCATGAAGGGTTAGCTGCATCCTTCCAAGAACCGCTTGTGTGAGACTTCGGCACCTTGTGCCTACTTTCTTGCTTTTGGATGACAGCGCCAATGAGTTACTTTGTTTTCTGGTGTGGCCACTCCAGAGGCAGCAATGGGTATTACTATGTAACTGCCTCGTGGGTGCCTTACCATATTCACACTACGCGATGCGATCATTCCCCTTGTGCGGAGTTAGGGTTCTCCACCCCGCACAATATGATCTACTCAACAACCATCCTGGTGACCGCCAAAAGAAAAAAGAAACCGGTAACCTGGTTGCCTAGCTCACGCAGTGATTGGCATGTTTTACAGCGTCGTTGCCAACCAACGCCAACCCCAATATACATATAATGTTTTACAGCGTCGGTGCCAACCGAGGCCAACTATTATTGTATATTTTAAGGGGGTACGCGCCGGGGGGGGGGGATATGATACAGGACGATACAAGGATTGGCGAAGAAAATAAAATGTTGGAGACGGGCGGGGGGTGGCGGTAGGCGGTGGGCGGGTTGGGAGTAGGGGGTAGGGGGGGAGGGGTGTTGGGGAAAGGGATCAAGGGTGAGGGGGGTTAAGGCATGTCGGGGGGTGGGGAGGTACTCATTTGCTGCTTGTCTTAGTCTGTTGACGATTGACCACGCATCCCTTTCGAGAGGGGGTACCGTTCCCACTCCTAACACAGACACCTCCAACGTTCGCGTGCTCAGTAATTTTCTTCTATAAACCTGGTATTTCATTATATCGTTTTGCTTATCTTATCTCCGTCGTCTTTGGACGTCTGTGGCCACCATGTGTCTCCTAGGATAGCGATCGTTTCTCGCCACTATCGAACGTACTTCACCATATCACATCTGTCCATTTTCCTCATGTCTCTCTTAACACATTCCCTTCCTCTTTGTACAGTTCGCATTTTCCGAGTATGTGTGCTCCACCCTCGTCTGCCTTGCCATACGAGCAGGTCTGTGCGCCTTCTTTCTCCTCCGCTCGACTGCTGGTATACCATATTCTTCTTTCTGGCAGGTCCCGGCCCCGTACACGCACACGTAGTTTCAGCGTGTTCGCGTAGTCCATTGGGCCGTGCAAATACCTTATCATTCCTATCGCTGCTTTTAACCCCCCGTGTATCTCTACATGTTCTTCCTCATTCACCTTCTTAGCGCTAGCCTTTCCCTTACTTCTATCCTTTCTTTTTCGTCAAGTTTTGTATCCCTCACTGTCCTCTACGGACAGTACATCTTCTCGACTTCCTCCTAGGCCCTTAGACACTTTGTCGATTACGCTACCCCACCTTTTTCGAGCTCACCCTTTCGTTACTTTCTCCCATACAGCCCTATTAGCCATTACTGTCAACCCCTTTCTTGGATGCGGGAGGGGCAGCTAAGCGGGGGGGGGGGGGGGGGGTTCTTCACGTGTTGCGTGGGAATGGAATGCTTGATGGGAGCAAGGGGGAAGAGACGATTCGAAGGAGCTGTTGTCGGGCTATATCTAGGTAACCTTGGTGTTACCCTCGGCACAGCGGCCAAAACAAACCAAACAAGTCTGCGGTATTTTCAAAAAATGCGATCCCACCGTACCTACAACCCCGGCCGTACCTTGGAGGCCATGCCACCGGTGACGTCGGTGCCCCTTGAACCTCCTAACGACCCCTCGATGGACGGAAGTGTCGCCGGCGATATCTCCGTGACACAGGCCCCGTCTGCTCCGAAGACGCCTTCCGTTTCGCCGGCCAGCAACAGCCACCTGATTCACGTGTATTTTTTTACTCGTCCTTATAACATGCATATTCATTTCCTTCTGCTATAGGCTAGTACTAGTTGTACCAAGTATGTATTTTATAAAAAATGTGTTTTTTGGGCTACACAGCAGCTTTTCTGGAGCAGTAGTTTTTGTAGTCGTCCGATGAGGAGAGATTGAGCCCGTGGGCGGGAGGGGGCGGGGGGGCTGCCGCTGTCGACCTTCTGCCCCTGCTACAAGCAAGGCAGGCGGGATTATTGTTGCCCAGCGAGAGCTGGAGTCCCCCAAGCGGTACGTGTAGCCTCTATTTTATCAGCCCTGCCCGCCCCCGAAACAAAATCAATAACAGCAGTGACTAAAATAAGATGTAAATAGAAATACAAAGCAAAAATAACATTGCGTTTTCCCTATTATTTCGAAGTTTTGCCCCCACCCTCCGCCCAAAAGATTGGAGGTATCTATTAGGAGTAGGAACCGTGCTCTGTCTCGAAAGGGATGTGTGGTCAATGGTCAAATGGCTAAGACAAGCAGCCAATGAGTACGCCTTCCCGGGCCCCTCCTGGCGAAAAAACGTCTGAGCAGAACACGTTTTTGAAGAGAGCTCTCGCCATGAAAAATGGTATCGATGATCGACAGTAAAGGAAAAAGGACACTACACTCCTCTAAAGGCAAGAATAAATATAAAACAGGCGAGGGGACGTTTGTACGAACCAGAAAAGTACATTTTTTCATACATATTTACTTGGTTTTAGTATAACCCCCCCAGCCTAGGTCGAGGGGTGCGCTTTCGGAAATATGTACGTTCTGATACTCCCCTCCCCCCCGCGCTTGGTCGGGCTTCTTACCGAGGCGGCGTCTTTCGTGCGAGGAAGGCGAATATATCCTCCGTAGATGCCACCGTGCCCCCCAGCTCCTCATCGAATGCCACGTCGCCGTGAATAACCGGCACAATGCCAGCCGCCACAGCCGCCTGTTTTTCGGTTATTTTGTAACGCATCAACAGTTTCGTGTAAAGCGCAAAACAACCCCGCCCACCAACAGATCGACCAATCAACCGAATCTGCCAGCCATCCAAACCAACTTACCTATCAACCAATCGAACAACAAACAAAACAGAAGGGGTCCGCACTGAATGAGCGCGGCGTCAGTCCGGATCTTAGGACGATGACACACACTGTGTATTATTGGTTTTTACTCAGCACCCCGTCCCAAAGGAGGACGCGCGGGGCGGGGGGTGGGGGAGGGAGAGGGGAAGGGGGCTGGAGAAGGAGGGGGAGGAGAGCGGGGGGTGAGAGGTGGAGGACGATGAGGAGGACGAGAAGGACGAGGAAGGAGAGGGGGCAGGAGGAAAACGAGAGGCGAGCAAAGAGACTGAGCTGTACGAGGGGGGGCGGAATAGAGCCAGCGGTCGCTGCGTGCTGAAATTATTTTTTGCGTGCCCTTGCCCTTGCCTTGTCAGGGGAAGCTTGTTACTTATCCACTTTGGACGGATGCCGGGGGGGGGGGTGGATGTGGGAGGGTCATCGACAGGCACCCAAGATCGAAACCGGTCGACAAGAAGCCAGCTCTGGGTCAAATCTCTCAGGGGGGCGCGAACTCGGGTAATCGACCTTAACGGGTTAGAGGTTTACTATTAGACCACCGGGGAAGTGTGCCTGCTGGTGCATGTATTTATACGCCTGTGTATGTCTGTGTACTGGAAAAAACGTGATTTTTCGGTTTTGGGTGTGCGTGCGTTTGTTCGAATACGGTGCGGGTTCCGGTGCGGCGGAAGCGTGCTCGCTGAACGCGCGTTCGTGTGCACTTACCTTGATCGGCCCCGTCGCCATGGAGAGCAGCTTGCCACCTCGGCACACCGCGGAGGCCGCCGGCTGCAGGCCCATCGCCGGGATGCCGGCCTCTAGCAACGCCGCGATCACGAGCCTGCCTCGCACAAATGGCCGTGGCAAACATGAAGGAACGATATAATGAAAAAAGGAACGGATGAACGGGCGAACGAAACACGAACGGGACGACGAACGGATGAATGGACGATGTTAGATATATATCAGAACGACTGAGCCATCAGCTAGCGCTGTCAAGGCAAGAAGAAGGCTTGATACCCCGCCTGTTTGGAGCAGTGTTAAACTAGAAATAGATAACTAGACTAGAGGGATTGCAACGTTGCAAGCCTTGGTGGTTAAAACCTGATTTATTACATTGTTTTCCCTATAGATAGTAAAACCTGTTGAGGCGAGACGCGGCGTCGCTGACGTCGCAGAAGCCCCTCCACTGCGACGGACCCGAAACGCCTTCTATGGTCCCGTGCTTCGCCGCGGCCACGTGCCCGAACGACCCGCTGCCATGGCCTACGATGACCCTTGTCGTGTCATCCCACTCTGACATGGCCTCCCTCATCTCCCTGTCAGAAGAAGTACGACCAGAAAAACGAATACATACTTTACGTTTACAGTACACAAACCGTTGTACATAGCAAGCAAGCAGGCAGGCTAACACGCAAGCAAGCGAGCAAGCAGGCGTACAGGCATACAGGGAAGCAGGCAAGCAGGCAAAAGCAGGCAAGCAGGCAAGCGGCAAGCAGGCAAGCAGGCAAGCAGGCAAGCAAGTAAGCCGGCAAGCAGGCAAGCAGGCATACAGGCAAGCAGGCATACAGGCAAGTAGGCAAGCCGGCAAGCAGACAATCAGGCAAACGGGCAAGCGAGAGAGCAAGCAAGCGAGAAATAGCAAATGATCGCTGACCGGCAACGCTCAACATCTGCATTCAACAACTGCTATTAGACTAGGTCTAATACTGCAAATACCAGCTGTATGATACCATGGTAACATAACGTTGCAACTACTGCTGCTGTGCCGTCGCTTGAAACTTGAAACGTTTTCGTACTCGTGCTCAAACACAGACGCGTAAGACAACCTCAGCCACTCAGCCAAAATCATCGCCGAAACGATTGTGAAACGGTTCACTATGCACTGCACACACCCATGTGTTCACTTCCATGCTTAAACTTTAACTTTACGTACCAAGTATCACCTCGGCTCCCCGCTGTTGATTGTTATATACACGGGGGGGGGTACCTGGCAATTCGACTAAGAACATCTGCGCGAAGAGTCTCGGGCTTAGTCTTGTCGGACACGAGGCTTCCGCCGAGCTTGATGAACACCAGACGGTGTGCTGCACCATGAGCAGCCCCATCTTCGCTCCCCTTTACCGCCACAGCAGTAACACCAGCAGTAGTAGAGGACATGGCACAGCACCTGAACCTCTGCGACGATGTGCTTTGGTTTTTCGTTTCCGTTTCGCCTTTTTTTTTTTTTTTTTTTTTTTTTTTTCTCACACTTTTACTTTCCAGCTTCTGGACAAGCCGTGGTCACAGGTGTCGTCCCTTCTCCCGCCCGGTTCTTGCCTTCAATTTTTATCGCGCATAGGGTTCAGCAATCCCACTGCTCGTCGATTTTTCATCGAGTGTTGCTAACTCACGCTCTCGCGCTTTCCGCAAGTCAATTTGTGCACAAGAAAAAGTCCCAACGAATTTATACGAATATGCACTCGGCGGGGCTCGAACTCACGAAACTGACCTATACCAGGCTCGAGGATAACCTGATACGCCACCGGGGCGACCGGTCACCTGCGGACCTGCGGTGAGATTGGGTTTCAGTGGAATTCAGAAGGATGTTCAGGTGGGTAGGAAGCTTTTATGTCAATGAAGCCATGCAGCACAGCAATAAATAGTAGTTATTAATAGTGGCACCACAGCGCAGCGCAGCAGCTGCAGAAGCCTCACCTAGTTGTGTTGCCTTGCACAACAAGGAGACAGTGGTAGACCCATGGGTCCAACAGCAAGTAAGACAAGAAGCACACGAGGTTTGCATCTTGTGTTTATGCAATCTATGGCACAAACTGGACATCGCATCTATCATCCATCTATCGTTTCGAGTCTGAAGCTCGTTGACAACCAGACAGTAGCCTTGACAGAACAAGCACCCTGGCGCCCGGTCTAGACTGTGAATGGACGACCCTAGGCATATACCTTGCTTGGTAAGGTCTCTGCTGAATGCGGATTGTAGGGCTCCGTGGATTCGCACGGGGTGTACCCGGTGCTCTGTGTTTACACCCGACAATGTTCGAACGTATCACAGTAGCACGATCGATCAGATAGATGGAGATCTCTCTGCAGCCCTGCAGCCAGCCCCGCCTGATACAAGTATCATGACGTCGCCGTCTTGCATTTCTTACACGCTATGCCCTGGGTTCCATTGCTTACGTAGTGGTTTGGACCTATTAGTCTAGTCTTCCAGTGCTCAACACTGCGGTCTAGTTCCAAGGCAAAAAAACAACATCGATATTCGCTCATGAAACAAAACGAAGAAGATGCGGGAAGCCAGGGCACACATTTACACAGCATGCTGCAGTCAAAAATTCAAAAATTCAAAAATTTCGAGTTCCCTCAATTTATCGTGCACATGTATCTGTTTGTTGATCCCTACGAAGCGTAAAGGGCTTACCCGTTGAGCTGACAATAGTGGGGTAGTGGAGTCACTGGTATGAAGACAATAAAAAGACGTACAAATATAGACTATATCAAGTTGGTCCTGGCCCTTTTTTTTTTTTTTTTTTTTGGGCACAGCGTGGAGAGAAGACTCACTCGGTAGAAGAAGCACAACGAGGAGTGACGGCGAAATACCCAAAATCATTCCACCATCCCGATATACCGCTACGATGTAGCCAACTTATCACTGGAAACCCCTACAATACTCGACCGTCATCATATCCGCATCATATCCAACCACACCATCAACAGCCTCCCTGCTTCGTAAATGATACGGTATGATGCTATGTTGTCATATCATCAGGGTAAAACGATTCAATGAAAAATACGGTCGATCAATATCCTCCCAGTAGTACTACTACTGTGACAAGAAAGAAAGATTGCAGCACCATAGTCCTTAAAAAGCACTCCATAAATCTATAGATGAAATTCAGGGACAGTATCCAACATCAATCTTCACGAACCTAAGCTCTAAGTCGTAAAATCCTAAGTCCAAAAACAAAAACTCAAATCCGAAATCCTGACCGAAAACTCAATCTGAAATCCAGATCCCAAAAAATTCAAAAACTCAAACATTGGCTTTATAATCAGCACTCAACCTTCCTTATAAAACGGTTGTCAGCTCCATACAACAGGCGCACCAACAAGTGTGATCGGACAGCAGTCTTAAAACTCACTTTCGAATTAGACAAACGCCTCCCGGCTGGGTACATACTGAACAACAACAACAATAATACTAAAAATCGATTCAGATTTCAAATGCTCAAATCCAGAGCAAAATAATGTCATACTAGACAACGCAATCGTGTAAAAGTAATATTTCAAAAGTCAAGAAACAGTCCGTTGCCTCCCTAACTACCATGTACTCTAAAAAGTACTTGAATCCAGCAAGCATATGCAGAATAATCCGTCAACAAACAAATCAAATCAGCTCGCGAAAAAGTTTGTCGCCCTCGGGTTCAGACGCATCGAACTCGTCGAGTTTGAGACCTTTTTCCTACTTGACGAGCCATAATCCTCTCAAGTGGTCAAGCGAATCCTTCCCCGCGCAAGCGGTAACAGGTGGGCGTAACCCCTCCTTGCAGGATGAAAACTAAACGATTTGGGTCAGCTGGGTCTCATTACGGGGCTAGCTGAGAAAACCATAGACTGCTTACGCGGGGATGACCCCGGGTAGTTTACCAAAAACCGTTGCCGGTCCCCAAGTCCCAAAAAGTGAAAACTAAACGATTTGGATCAGCTGGGTCTCATTACGGGGCTATTTGAGAAAACCATAGACTGATTACGCGGGGATGACCCCGGTTAGTTTACCAAAAACCGTTGCCGTCCCCAAGTCCCAAAAAATGAAAATTTCCTGCTCAAATACCATTGCTAAACAGTAGAAACAATGAACCTAGCGTACTAAATCATTACATATTCTACCATTCTCCCAAAATCAATTGTTCATCACAAAATCCCGGTGGAAACGAAAAACTGGACCGGCAAGTGCCTTCGTCAGGAAGTCTGCGTGTTGCTGCTCAGTCTCTACGGTGACAATGTCAAACTCTCCCCTGAATACAAGCTCTCGTAGGAAGTGGTGCCTAATGTCGATGTGTTTCGAATTCGACGCGCACACCGGGTTATGAGCCAGGTGCCTTGCCCCCGTGTTGTCCTCAAAAACCGTGATGCATGCAGAACCAAAAACAGGCAAAATGAAACTCCACACGTACCGCAAGAAAATCACTTCCTTGATGGTGTCTGCCAGTGCTACGTACTCGGCTTCTGTGGTCGAAAGCGTCACGCATTTTTGAGTCCTCGAAAACCAGCACACGCATGCCCCTGCGCACATGACTGCTCCACCGAAAACCGACCTCCTATCAGTGGCCTTGCTGGCGTAGTCTGCATCCGCATACGCAACCAGCTCCGGTCCACTGCCTCTCTGAAAAGTAATGCTGAATCACTCGTGAAAAAAACATACTCTAAAATACCAACCGCTGTCTTCTAGTGTATCTCCCTGGGCGAGTTGGTGTACCTGGCTACCGCTCTCACTGCGTTCGCAATGTACGGACGTGTCTGGTTAGTAAGCCACATCAAGCACCCTACCAGTTCGCGGAAAGGCCAGTCGTCCGCGGGTTCAGTCGCATCGAACTCTTCGAGTTGAAGGCCCTTTTCAAGCGGGTTTCTCCTACCCGAACTAACGCCGAACTTCAAAGCTGTGCCTTCAGCGAAAGCTTGCTGCGAGATCGTCAAAGTGCCAGCATCCCAAACTTTAGAATACCGGCAGCCAGCATAGCACCTTAGATCGCCAAGGTTGTTAATCGGCACTAGACGGTTCAAGTCTTTGCAGAATTGATCGCATCTAGCCTTACGTCCTACTGCGAAGATATTGTCCACATGAACTACTGTTACTATGGAGACAGTTCCAGACTCGACCAAACGCAAGGCACACGCGTCTGCTAGACTCTGCTCAAAACCAAGACTCTTCATGTGCGATAGCAAGTGGTAATGCCACGATCTCGACGCTTGTTTCAAGCCGTAGAGACTGCGGTTCAAGCGTACTACCTTACCAGACATCTCACCACAACCCCGGGGCAGCCGCATAAAAACATCTTTGTCTAGGTTTGACTGAACAAAAGCATGCTCTGCATCGAAATGACGAAGATTCAAATCTAACTCGCAAGCACTGGCACCCAACAAGCGGATGCAGGACGCCGTAGGCGTCGGGGCAAATGTCTCAAATAAATCGATACCTTCACGCTGCCCGCAACCCCTCGCTACCAACCTCGCCTTAGCCCTGGTCGGCTTCTCGATTTCCAACTGTACACCCACGTCGCCGAAAGAACATTCAGGCCGTTTAGTTGCTATATCGCACCGAAAGTACCCGCGTTCCCCAGACCACCACATTCTTTCTCCATGGCCTGAATCCAGAGACCAGAATGATCGTCGGTGAGCGCTTCCGAGTACGAGCTCGGCGTCAAGAGCTCACTCACCGGGTGCGAGGGTAGGGGAGGGTTCTTGTGAGGGGCTTGATGGTACAGTACATGACCAATACCCTTCCGCGCAGCCATCAAAGACAACAGTCCATGTTGCATACCTGCCTGATATGCGCGCGGTTTGCCCCCTGGTGCGTCCCAGTTGAGCTACGCCGTCATTTACAGTCTGCGGTCTGTCAATTCCTGCCTGGTTGCGAGCAGTCTGCGCCCGCGTGCGCCCCAGTTTTTGTGGCTCGCCACCATCACCAGCTCCTGAGAAATAGTCCATCAGTCCTCGGGGGAGTTGATGACTAAGAGTCGGGTGCTGGTGCTGTTTCTGGTGTGACAGCGGCGACGACTGTGATTGCGGCGGCTGTGTCAGTCCTGGTGACGCCCTTGACGGCACCAGCAACGGCTGTGCCGGCCCCGGTGACGCCCTTGACGACACCACCGGTGACGGCTGTGCCGGCCCCGGTGACGCCCTTGGCGTCCACACCGGTGACGGCTGTGCGGACTCCGGTGACGCACTTGACGGCACCGGTGACGTCCTTGACGGAACCGGTGACGTATGTGACGGAATCGGTGACGCCCTTGACGGAACAGGTAACGGCACCGATGACGTCCTTGACATGACCGGTAACGGTTGTGCCGGTCCCGGTGACGTTCTTGGCGGCACCGGTGCCGGCTCATGCCATACCTCCCCGTCTTCCGGGGGCATCTGCGCCTCTGATAAACTCGGTCCAGGTGATGGGGTGTCCTTGCCCCATGTCGCAGGCAGCAACCCAGCAAAGGCTTCCCGCGGATGCTCCCAAGTAACATCGCGGGTGTACGACCGGCGGCCGGACACAAGCAAAACCTTGCAACAGTCCCTCGGGTGGTTGCTGCCGCTGTTCAAGAAAAAGCAAACCTGTGCCTGCGGCTCAGATTTCAGCGCCCGCTTCACATGGTGAAGGCCAGGATTGAGAACTGGGAGCAGTCGCGGGAACGGTGCCCTACCGTACAGCTTTTGGTAAGGCGACAGCATGCCCGGCTTGTCGATCACCCTCGCCGACACGTTGATGGCATCACTCGCGTGCACGCAACCTTCCGC
Organism: Undaria pinnatifida; assembly: GCA_012845835.1. Taxonomy (NCBI): domain Eukaryota; class Phaeophyceae; order Laminariales; family Alariaceae; genus Undaria; species Undaria pinnatifida. The sequence continues at coordinate 8,249,367 of JABAKD010000010.1, forward strand.
CCATAGAGGCCCTGTCGGCGGCAGAGGCACGCCGCCGAACAGGCGGGGAGCCTCCAGGCAGAACGCCATCGCGGCCTCTACGACCAGGGCAATCCTGCGCTCGACCACGCCGTCGTACTTTGGAGTGAATTATCGGCGGATACGGTGGTGGTCTAGCAGCGTCACGAACTCACCCTTGGTATATTCCGTACCGTTATCTGAGCACAGGCACTCCACAATGGATGGGGTGCCCTGTGCCCGAATGTCAGCCAGAAAATATCATCATGTTTGTTGATCCCTACGAAGCGTAGAGGGCTTACCCGTTGAGCTGACAATAGTGGGGTAGTGGAGTCACTGGTATGAAGACAAGAAAAAGACGTACAGTATTGACCTGAAATTCGTCGAACTCACGGCTGACGTCCTTAATTTCTTTTTTATAAAATATATATTAAGTTTCTCCTAGCCAAGGCGCAGCGTTGGAGAGGAGAAGACTCACTCGGTAGAAGAAGCACAACGAGGAGTGACGGCGAGATACCCAAAATCATTCCACCATTCCGATATACCGCTACGATGTAGCCAACTTATCACTGGAAACCCCTACAATGCTCAACCGTCATCGTATCCGCATCATATCCAAGCATACAATCAACAGTATCTTATGCGGCACGCACAGAAGCGGTTACCCACATCTCCACATCTCCCAGCCTACCAGGTACCTGGTACCTGGTATGCCATATGGCACCCATGGATTTAGATGGAGCTCGAGGTCAGCTGTACACCCTTGTAGATAGGTGAACCGCGCACAGAAACCTAGCCTACCAGGTACCGGTATGCAGCACGCGCAGAAGCGGATACCCACACCTCCAAACGTCCCAGCCTACCAGGTACCTGGTACCTGGTGGCTGGTACCTGGTATACGGTGGTACTCTTGAACTTAGCTGGAGCTCGACGTCAGCACCACTACTGCACGCCCTTCTAGATAGGTGGACCGCGCACAGCAAGCCTAGACTACCAGGCATTTTGTTCCTGGTAACAGATACAAGGTCCCTTTCTGGGAAGTGTTTAGGCCGACTCTCATGGGAGGCGGAAGAAAAAAACGAAGCAGTGTTTTCCCCCTTTATGGCATTGAAACCCACAGAGTCGCCGACAATCTCGTTTTGGGTTCCGCCGCAGCAAAAAAATGTGCTTTCCGCACGCATTACCTACCGCCGCCGATGATTACTTGCCCCACAGGGCACAAGGTGACGCCAAACCCTCAAGGCTGCACATGCTCCACTGCTCTGAGAATGTTCGCTGCCAAGCTTGAGGGTCTGTGAAGCTGTGCGGATGAAGTTATCCCTCGAAACGTGAGACCTTGACCAATTTCTGTACGAATTTTTTCCAACCGGGGAACTGGGCCGGAATACACGGGGGCAGGGGAAACGGTTGACCTCGTCGCAGTGGCACCAGGCTATAAACATCGCGTTTTTTTTAATAATGAAAGGTGACCTGGCCCAACACGGGTAGTTATCGTGCGCAAGCGCGACGACGCCTGGGGGGCGCGTTCCGGGCTAGGAGCAGGCGGCGGTGCCGTCGCTCTTATGGTGGATCTGCTGTCGGGTTATCCCACACTGCCCGAAAGCGCGCTCTTGTCGCCGTATCGGTTCGATAACAAGGTTAGAGCGTGGAGGTGCACGGAGGTGCACGGAGGCCCTCGCGGCACTTCGCCAGAGCGAGGGGGTGATCCCAGCGAAGTTGGTCCCCATTCATTACGTGTCGGTGCAGTCATTACGCTGGCGGCCGAGGGGAGGTGTGGCAGAGGATCACCCAAAGGTACGGTAGATGGTAGTTTTCAGGGTCTTCCTAGGTACACGCCCGCAATAACCCAGAGGACGCGGTTATAGTATCTCGTAAACTAGCAAGAGTCTGGAAAGACGGGGCAAAGACAGCCAGGCCAAGGACTGTATGGGGACGAACACCGTAGTATCAACGCGATCTCGGGGTTTGGGTATGTCAATGGTTTGTCGCCCTTGGGGCTCTCGGTCGCCCGAGACTACGTATGTTAGAGCCCCGGCCTGTTGGCTGGAGGGGGGGGGGCTCTCGGGTTCTGGCAGTGCGATAGAAAACTATTGGTAGGAGCAGCGGCCGAGGCCGCGGCTCTCGTATCACGCCAATGAAGCCCCCCCCCCCCGACGCCGCAGAAAACAATAATAAAATGACATCTCGAAGGATATGTGACAAAGCTATATCGTCTAGTCTATGTGTTCGAAATGTAAGTTTTGTTCAAAACCGATTAATTCAATACTTGAACGAATTATACTGGGGGGTCCTAACGACGGATGTACGTTTAGGATCGGATGCAAGGGGAAGTGATGATCACTCTCGAGGATTCAGGCGTGTCACGTGCATAGCCCTGCGAGTACAGCATAGCACACGAGCGGAACGACACTTCTCTTGCCGATTGATAGGCCTAAAGTACAAGTTAGTCTACGGCTGTGATTTCTCCCACCCGCCCGCCGCTTTCCTCTTTCGAAGGTGGGTGGAACGGAGCGGCCACACTTACATGGTGTTGGCCACACCGCACTATATTATAATTGTTATTTGCGGTTGACTGGCAACGATTCGGGATTTAAGTGTGTATGCCAGTGGTTTGCTACCAGTGGGGGTCTCGGTCGCCCGAGACTGCGCGTATGTTTGAGCCCCGACCGGTGGGCTGGGAGGGGGGAACTCTGGGGCTCTGGCAGTACAATAGGAGACTAGAAGCAGCGGCCGTTGCCGCGGCTCTCGTGTCGCGCCAGTGGAGCCCCTCCCCCATCGCCTCAGAGAACAATAGTAAAAAGGCAATCCGACGGATTTTCAACCAACTGGTATACCGTTTTCCGTGCTTAGAGGTGGTGGTCGGCCTAGTCGACGGCGTACAGTTGGGTCTTTTGTTTAGGAATATTCTCAAAGGTAATATCTCCACGCATCGAACCATTACCATTCGACGACCATTTTGTTTTGGCGACAAGAAAAAAACGAGAATCTTACGTGAAACATAGACTACATCCGGCAAGAAAGCAAATAACATTACCCAACCAGCGGCGTTGGGGGAAGCACCCAGATGCTGGGTTCCGAATGCACCAATATACAGAGTCGTGGCGCCGCATTGGTGCGGTATCCTTGGTTTAGTGCTGAGCCCCGGTATAGTGGGGTGAACGACAGCAACAACTACAACTATGCGGCTCTCTCGCATCCAACCGAGAAGGCAGCAGTACGCGCTTGCTTTCGTCGTGTTTGCCTTCACCACGCACGTATGTTTTAGTGCGCATGAGCTGCGCTGTGTGTCTCCACTAGATACGTACTAATTTCGCATCCAAACAACATCATACCGTACGCTGAAGAGACTAGTTTCGCCAATTCATCGAACACACGAGAGCACAAAAACACAACAAGCACCACACTGACAAAGGGGAGGAAAGAGGAGTGTAGAGGCTAGGCCTATCCCAGGCGATTATATCAATGTTCCACACTCACGAGATGTCGCCATCGATATATTCCCCGTACTAAACGAAGTATTCCCATGCCAGTTGGGGTAACACTGCGGTTTGCTGCGCCGTTCCTGCGCTCCAAAAGGTAGTGCTCGAAACGCCCCACAACTGGACGAGTGCTCGGAGCGGACAGACAGTATGGGAGACGAGAATATCAGCAGTTTTTCGGCGCATGAGGAGTCGCAGGAAGTTCTTCCCGCTGGCGGTGATGCTCTTCGCGGTCATCGGGGTCCAGACAGGGAGGGCAGTGCAGGTGATGCTGTTCGCGCGCAGCGGCACCAAAGCGAGGAGGGCAATGCTCCAACGACCACCTGCCAACAACAACGGCGACGATGACAACGGCAACGACAACGACAAAGAAGGCATAGCAGTCGCGAGTATTTGCAGAAGGGGAGAGCGCCGCACCAAAGCGCGCAGCAATAAGATGTCGGCGGGGAACTTCACGGAGAAGGCGTCGCAACTTAGTTGCCATCGGTTCCTGAAACGCGTGCGCCCGTGCCCCTGCTCAACGCTGGCGCCTCCGTGGCGGGTGAAAGGTATGCTGTCGTAGTGAACTCGTTAGCCCTACTCCGTAACCCTTTTACAACTAGAAAACGTAAAATGTGAGTGCAGTTCCCCTTTTAGCACTGCAAAACGTCTCCCGCCACACTATTTTTAAATGTTTTGTCCCGAAAAAGTTGGGTGCAGTTAATTAAATACCAGGTACCAACTCTTTGCCATGAGGTTGTTCGGGAAGTCAGTACTGTCAGTTAGTCAGTTAGACTAGCCAGTTAGTCAGTAGAAAGCCCCTAGAGCGGAGAGCCTCGGGAAACTGGTATGCACCACTATCTGCTGTACCTACGCACCAATGTTCAGACCTTGCATGTTAACGTTTACCGATAATGTTAATAATACGAAAGCACAATGTCGGATGGCAAATGAAATATTTTACTTGTTTTAATTACTTAATATTACCATTTAGTAATATATTCCTGCCGCCGGCAAAACGTCCCCAGTCACCAGATGCGTCAGGCGGAGACCCGCTGATATTGAGCACCGAGCCAGCAGCAGTGGCAACAGGGGTCTAAGACGAGGGAAAGATTGACCGTGCATGCGCGCCTGTCGAAGGAGGAGCGTCACCCACAGTCTAAGAGTATTGGAATATGGTGACGTAAACTGTCTCGAGAAGAGACTTGCAGGTGGGTGGCACCCAGTGACTGTAAATTACAATTGTGTTGTTCATGAGAACAGAAGACAGGAATAGCTTGGAATTGTCGCGCTTATGTGGCCGAAGTGTTCAGGAGAGCGGTGGTGGCGGAGAGTGAATCCCGACAAAGACTCCCAACAGGCCGCCCGCAGAGGGCGCCGAAACACCTCAAGGTACACACAAGTAAGTGTCTCACAGGCGGAGAAGTAACTGCTGATGATCTCGGGCATCGGGGTAGCAGTGGCGGTCGGCACGTGAGATGGACGCAGTCAGCGATTCCAGTAGCGAGGGACGGAGAACTACGATACGACATCTAGACGCTCTATCATACTTCGTTGTTGTTGTTGAGTTGGTGTTGTTGTTGAGTTGTTGTTTGCTGTCTTAAACGATGTGGTGAAGAAAATGTTTTTTTTTTGCGTCTAAAATTACATGGGGCAGCAACAACACGACACCAGGAGGAACATAATATGAGGGTTTTAGACGAGCCACTTCAACATATAGCAAGCATCCGCGAAGGAAGGCCTCATCACCCAAAGGCCCGGTCAACTTCGGTCACATAGTGCCGAGACATTCAAAGTATTGGTCTGGTGGGGGTTCCCTGCTAGACTAATATACCAGTCAGACCTGTTGGTTCGATGAGGCTATTGCGTGGCAGACTACCAAGTCCGCACTGACAGGGGTGTTTAGTCTAGCAGGTCAGTCCTTCAAACCTACAAGTGCTAACTTTGGGGTTCATCCAGTTCATCCTATCGGCAGTCTCCGAGGTGAACTCCTCGACACCCGCTACTTATTTTGCTGACGGAGGCATGAATTGCTTCAGCTATGATATACCTGGTATGCGTGTACCGCTTTGGGTTTGCTTGTGCCTTTTCCCTGGGGTATTCTTCCACTCTAGAGTGACTGGATCCTGTCCGGTGACCACGGACTTGATTATGCGAGTTAATGTGAGAACAACAACACCTTGCAATTTCTAGTTTTACTTGCAGGCGTCTTCACACGGATGCACATTATTTGACTTTTTGGCGAAGGTCCGCGGCAATGACCGCGGAACGTCCGTGAACTTCCATGGCTGTTGCCACGGGCTACCGTGGAAATTCGCGGGTTTCCACGGCAAGTGCCACAGCTCATGGCACTTCCTCGGCAAATGCCACGGTTGTGGTCCCGGCACGTGCCGCGGCTCTGTCCGTGGCACACTCCGTCGTACCAATCATTGCAACCCACGGAATTCCGTGGCAATTTCCACGGCCATTGTCACGGCAATCCTCCGATGGTGATACACATTATTTGACATTTCCAACCATTTTGCCCCAGAGATGTTATTAGGGGGCACTTCGACCGGTGCTTCGGAGGGGTTGGGGTTAGGGTTAGTTCCATGGTTTTGGAAAGCACAATAATGTAAGACACCCGGTGTCCGCGGGCGTGGCCGTGGGTCTTGCCGTGGGTGTTTCCGTTGACCTATCCGTGGATGTCCGCGGACGTGTCCGTGGGTGTTTCCGTGGGTGTTTCCGTGGGCGTGTCCGTGGATGTGTCCGTGGGCGTTGCCGTGGGTGCTTCCGTGGACGTTTCCGTGAAATAATGTACATCCCTCCGTATTGAACCTTCTACCCCCCCCCCCCCCCCCCCCCGCCCCCCCCTGAACTGGATGAAGTGAGGATGTCGACATCAATAATGTTGCCCTTCACGTTCTGCAGGGGAACGCCTAGACCCTGCGCGCCCACGTGCAAACGGGCGGTCGTGCTCCTCGCCGACCCTGGCTTGAGGCCTGCTGGTGATTTTTAGTACCTCAGTTCGAGGCCATCACTCCTCCACCTTGCTGTATTCTCCCTCAGTGTCCTTAATGCCCTTGATGCCCTCCATGTGCGCTCAATGGCGTTTTCTGTCAGTCTCCACCAGGATATATATGCCATTATGGTGTTTCTCTTTTAATTTCCTTACTTTTCGTTTCTTTCGTTTTAGATGGCCTCGGGTCTTTCGTACCTATGCGTTTTGACAGCCCTGGCCGGCTGGTTGGCTTAAATTTTTCGCACCCCCCCCCTGCTGGCGAGCTCGCGTATTCAATTACTGCATGTAGTACGTGGTTCCCTCCTTATTCATTAGCTGATACCAGGCTCGTACTTTTTGTTTTCGTAGCGCTTTGTGGGTTGCCCTTGCCTCGCTACATCCCCCCTGTTGGCGAGTCTGAGTAATTTCGTACGAACATAAGAATATCTTCCTTTCTTCGTTTTCTATTTATTTTTTCTTCAAAGTTTTTCTCCTCGCATTTGTACATTATTTGGTTCCTTTGCTGGCATGCGGTGTAGTCGGTTCCAGCTGCGGGCGTTGGAACGTACCAGGTATGCCAAGGTATGGGCCTGATACCCACGTACGCAGACTTTCGATTTCACGTCTACATTTTCTTTTGGCGGAGGTACGCCTTGCTTCAGCTATGATATATTCGTGTATGTACCACTTTTGGTTGTTATGTTTTTCTAGCTGGGGTATTTTTCCACTCCAGAGTGACTGGAGCCTGTCCTGTGACCACGGACTTGATTATGCGAGTTATTAAAACGACAATATGTTGTTTCGCAAAGCTGACTTTGGTGTCGATCCCCTCGTCACTCGTTTCACTCACTTTACGTTTACCGCAGCAGGGCAAACGAGAAGGCTTTTTTGCCTGAGTTACGAGAGCGCGTATTCACTTGAGTAGCGAGAACGGATTTTGGGGGTTTGGCAGAAGAGACCCTAGATTTAAACCCCACTAGGGTATTTCCACAATAGAAACACTGGGGAAAAATGAAAAACATGCTGATGCTTCGGAGTTGCATGGAGTCAGAATCCACTAGTCCGGAAGCTGCAGAGTACCTGTGCCACAACTTTGTTGTCTCGCGCAGGAATCCATCCTGCGCCCTCTCGAACTCAAAGACCCTTGGATCGACGGGGGTGGACATCTGAAGTGCGATGACATTCTTCGAGAAAAAGTAACCGTACCGATAGTCAGTATCTCTACAGTTGAAGGTTCTTGCAGGAGTGGTTGTTCGTCCCCCTGATCATGGGGAGCATTTTGATTGACCCCCCCCCGACAAGTCTTTTTTTTTTTTTTTTTTTTTCTCACTTTCACTTTCCAGCTTCTGGACAAGCCGTGGTGACAGGTGTTGTCCCTTCTCCCCCCCGGTTTCTGCCTTCCTTTTTTATCGCGCATAGGGTTCTGCAATCCCAATGCTCGTCGATTTTTTCATCGAGTGTTGCTAACTCACGCTCTCGCGCTTTTCCGCAAGTCAATTTGTGCACAAGAAAAAGTCCCAACGAATTTATACGCGTATGCACTCGGCGGGGCTCGAACTCACGAAATTGACCTATTACCAGGCTCGAGGATAACCTGATACGCCACCGGGGCGACCGGCCGTCTATCACCTCACGGCCGTTGGGTTAGCGGAAGGCTCGCAGTGTGGGACTGCGTCTTAAGAGGCTCAGGAACTTCGTAGAGTGCTGAATGTCAGCCCGGCGGCGGTGAAGGGCGGGTGTACTCATTTTATGCATGGCCGTGGTCGCATGACCAGTTATCCTCGCATCCCTGTAACGTCAAGACGGAGCGCGTCGGGTTTTCACCGACCAGGTAGACATCGCCTGCACCGACCCGCGGGGTCGGGGATATTGCACGTTACACCCGCCGATCAGCATCACTTGCTTAATTGACATCGAGCAGGCCCGTGTGTCTGAGAGTGTATTGAAGATCTGACGAGGAGAGACACGTTTGCTGATACGCAAGGGCGGGCCCCCCTCGCGGGTGGGTACCCCCTCAAACAATACCCTCCCTATACAACCTGTGATTTATTCTTGCCATCCATGCCATGCCGTGGGAGCAGAGCTACTCTGGGTCAACAGAGTAGTCATCCTGTACAGCGAGCAGAGGGTGACGAGCAGACTCAAGCCAACTAGCGAGCGAAGCACGATGTATGACACTGCCACGGCGATGGCGCGCAGCGAGTGCACGCGACTCGCTTGCCATCAGTACCACCCTGGTATTGCCTTGATGCTGTTACTAGATAGAGATTTTGATGTTGCTTTTGGACACAGAATGTTCACAAGTGGCGCCTGCCCTTTCTTCCGTGGCATAAACAACGCCGTTTGTGCTGCTCTTGCTCCAAAGAACAAGGGCAAATACACCACGTTGCATATCCGCTCATCATTGGATAGGGCATGTCGGGGCCTCGAGGCTTAACCAAGAGCCCAAACACCGATTTCGTCGAAACTAAACAGTGATGGACCGTATTGGCACTGTTATATTTTAGAAGATTTTCTTCGCCCATCCCTCGGACACAAACCCAACGCGCAACCGCCTTTCAGCCTGCGTCCGTCCCGAAACATATTCCCCCCCAGAAATGGTTTCGCCCTTGCGCCCCTCATGTTGGAATGGAGACGTGAGCCGCACAAGCACCCTCCCTACAAGTGCAACTCCCTTGTTGGCTAAAAGCAATCAATCGCCCGGAACTCTGGAACCTTGCCCCTACGTATCATAAACTTTGTTCTTTATGCAGGTTCGAGCTACGATTACAGCTACGGAGTAGAGCTAGCCTCGGTACGTCTGGACGGCGTTTAGACCTTTTACATTCCAAACGCCGACCCCCCTCCCGCCTCCGCCAACCACGAAGCTATCCACTTCTGTTTCTGCGCTCCGCCCCATCCGCTCCGCTCTGTCGCTGCGTCTCGCACAGCTTTGCCTTGCCCTGAGAGACGGAACAAAGGCGCACTACGAAAAATGTTGCCCCCTTTCGTCTACTCTGCCGCGTCGATGGTCGCGAGGTATTTCTCCATGTTGCCCGCTCCATCGAGCCACTGCCAGAAGTCGTCCCCGGATCCGGCGGGGATGTCGGTGCTTGTTGACGTCACGGCAGCGACCACGGGGGGAGCTTCAGAGCAGCAACGCGGACGAAAGAGAAGGAAAACAGGGGACGGGGGTGGGCGACGGGGGCGATTTTCTTGATAGCCCGCCGAGCAAAATCGTCGGTACGGGTGCATATGGGTGCATATCATACCCCAGATAACGTGTGCTTCAAAACACGTGCGTGCGAAACACCGGCCGAAACAAAAAACACCAATAAGTAATTATGTCTACGCGCAGACAGTAGAAATAACCACGGCGCATGAAATTGAGTAGTCGTGCAAAAAAAACGCGGTTACCCGAATTTTAAGAGAGCACATCCAAGCCTTTATCCAGGCACTCTGCAAACCGACAAAAGCCTGCCTTGTCAAAAAAAAAAAGAGTCCGTCTCTTGCGGGGACGGGCACGACCGATCCCAATCGCCCCGGATTTGCGGTTACAATCGTGGAAACCGCCCTTCTCAGAGCACGCCAAACCTGCAAGGATGAACTCTAGCCTCATTCACAAGCAAATTCTCCAACTCGAAAACTCAAGCCACGACCAAAGTACGCTAGTGGCATCAGTTCCAGATACCGCATCCCAGGCACAGGTGAACAGCGAACAGGTCGAAGGGGGTCTTGACTTACCGACTTCCTTCTTGGGAGAGGAGAACATCGCCGACAAAACCTTTGACAGGCCGTACAACCCCACGTAGAACCCGCTGATGGCCACCACAACCTGCTCGTTTCGTCGCGTGTTGTCGTTTTTCCGCCGTATGCAAATATCACCCGTTAGAAACAAAAAGTTGCACACAAGTCAGCAACGAAAATTACAAAGAACTTTGCAGAAGGCACTTTGTGCAGGTTAAGACGACGCGGTTGGCACAAAAAAAACACGAAAGGGGCGAGTTCATCGCGTGCTGACACTAAAAACAGCAACCAAAACGTTTCTAGGAGAGGGGGGACAGGATGAGCATGTGTGCGCAAGAAATAGGCACCAACTATCGTACTCGACACCTTCGGGGTGTTCTTTGCGCTGACCATTAATACGAGTTCACATGATACGGAGTACGTAAGCCTCGACAGGATCGAAGCCTAAAACATGCAGAGCTACGACGATATTCTGATAGGTCGTAGATTACGAATTGATTTACTTTCGTCAAACGGCTTGGCATGCAGTACGTCGTACGTACTCGGGCTTGCTGGTACAGCGCAGCAGCAGTATGTACAGTATGCCTCACAGAGAACAGGGCAACCTCGTACGAGTAAAACAAGACACCAGGGCGCCACCAAGGGAGTTTAGCCACTAGCCAGCCTCTAGCTGATTGCGCTGGCGGTGCCCAGTACGAAGCGAACCACTCAGTAATTGGGCGCTCGGATTTTCTGCACCAATCCAACCCACCCCATCCACCATAATCAGCCATCCCAAAAAAAAATCTACCGGATGCACATGTGTGCTCGTACACATACTGCTGCTGTTGTGAAGTATCGGGTTCCTTGCCCCGCGTTCTTATCAAACGATTGTGCATACTGCGCGTCAGCAATGGGAAACTCATTACGCACACGTACTCGTAGATAGGCGAGGAAGAAACGCTTTGGGTCCCTGCCTGCATCGCGATCGGGTACTGATCACTGTAAAGGGCGAGCCTCCGGGAACGCCGGGGGCATTTGTCTTAAGGACACATACACAAGGTAAAAAATATTATAGTAACATCTCGTCCGACCTGGCATTTCAGACCAAAGGAGCCTTGAGAGACGCAGTTTCGGACTACGTCAAGAGAACTCCCGACTACTAATACATTAATACCAGACACAAAAACTAGTTTATCAAGGACGGTACGGCAGGCCATGAGTCCAAGAGGCGGCTGCGCCTCGTATCTGCGTTCCTTTGCTTCTGAAAAGTTCCTCTTTGGTATGCACGAATGCCCTGGGGTTGGGGTAAATGGCCAAGAAAAGCTGAAACCCGTCCTTGCTTGGCTGTGCCGCATCAGCAAAGGCATGCAATCTGCGGCACATCGAGTGGCACGCTTTCCCAGAAAAAGCCGACCCGCGAGCTGTCAAAGGGTCCTGCCCTGTGCCACAGGTGGTGGGCACAGTTAGTACCTTGATCGCGATCGCAGCACACAGAACATAATGATATCCCGCATCAACAGGTTCTGTAACAACGAGTTGCCGAGGCACGAGCGAGCGTCACGAAACGTGTGCGTTTATGCCCACCGTAGGCCGCGCAAAACAAAACACTTGAGATACAAGTATCCAGCCCTATGCACACCACAATGTCAGCCAAATGAGGGTATTAAAGACGGGGTGCGCAGTGTGAACTACAGAGTGCTTTGGTCCACTTCTTCTCCAGCTTCCTCCGTATCAACTCACGTGCTCGTCCTTGGGTAGCTTCTCCCTGACCTTGGCCTCCCACCCGGTGTACTTAGGGGGGGGTCCGCCCGCCATTCCGCGCCTGGGAGCCGCCACCGCTGCTCGCGAGACTGCTGCCCTGGCGGGCGCCGCCGCGTTCGACATGGCACGTGCAGCAAACATCGTAAACCTTGAGTGTAGTCTGTTCTTGCCTCTGGTCTCTGGTGTGCTACTGTGCAACCTGCTCGACTGCTCGACGAGGCACCAGCGAAAGAGAACTTCATAATAATGCCTCTGCAAGCTTGTACGAAACCCACCGTAGGTAAGGCCCTCCGGGAGACCTCAATCACTAGCACGCAAGGGACACTAAACATATAGCTGACAGGCTAGCAGGAGCCGTGAACGGGAGGAGGAGGGGGTTGTCTGCGTTTGTTGGAGGCTGCAAGGTACTTTACCTGGCTTGCGGTGGAAGCACGAAAACGTTGTCGAGATGGGTGTGACTGCCATGATGGTCGGCGGCACGTTCGGCATCGTTGCTAAGGCCGCGACGAACAACCTAATGAAGATCAGCTTGCGCCGAGGTGGGAACAAAAACCTTCACTACGGCTTTTTGATATGTTTGTCTGTGCCTCCTGAGCTTTCTGTCAATTGCCAATTGCAACGACTTGACGTGTTTGCGTACAACTAACTGACTGGTGTTCTAAAGCACCTTCTGTAACCACGACTTCAGACAGCAGCATCTCAGTACTCAGTAACTACGACCAAGCCACGCAGTGCTGGTCGTACGTTTGGTACTAGAAAATTATTACGAAACACCAATGTCAAGAACCGCTGTTAAATGGCCGCAAGCCGTCCTTGGACGGTGTCGAAGCGGACTGTATTGCTTCAGCAACGCCAATCTTGGATAAGTTTCGAGGCGGCGGCCGAGATCAGGGTTGGAAGTTGGAAGGCAGCTCAAGAGAGACCGCAGTACCAGGGTGCACAAGAGGCTGTGCCATCTACCATTACCAGGTACAATGCCACAGCCTAACCTCGACTATTATACGAGACCGCTAGCCCTTCGGCGTGCATACAAGTTGTTGTTATCACATTCACTCGCATGAATTTCATTCCAAAGACCGACATATCCTCCTTCAGATGCACCAACCAGTCCTTCTCTTGCGCCCCTGCGGAGCCCTTTCCCCCAACAAGCTCCCCAAACATCACCCTCTGTGGCAGACGCTCCTCCCCCATACGTGCTACGAATCCCGCAAACAATATCCTCCGTTTTGCGCACTATCGCCTCTATGCTCTCGGAAGCTGTCTTGGCAAGCACGTCGGCGTACGATAGGGTATGGTCGTCGCGCTTCCGTTTCCGCCATCCGAGGCATCGGAGGAGCATGGAGTGGTGAACCCGTGGGAGCCTGTCATAGTCAGGCTTGTTCGGGCTCCACGTCATGCAACCGTAGAGTAGTGTCTCGATCACCTCGGCTTTCAGCAACCGGACCTTCAACCGTAGGCGCACACCCAGGCGATCATAGACGTACCGCTGGAAGCACGCCCAGGCCCTCTGAAGACGCCGCATTATTTCAAAGCTAAGTTATCTGTCTGCGGTGATAGCCCCGCCCAAGTGCACAAACTCGAGTGTTTGTTTGAATACCTGGCCGGCTGCATTGATGGTGAACGACACCTTCCCCCCACCTTTGGTTTACAGGCACATGCTCTCTGTTTTCGCCTCGGAGACCGTAAGCCCAAACGCCGAGCACGCAGTCACGATCACCGTCATCATCCTCTCCAGCCCTTCTGATGATCGCGATACGATGCCCGCATCGTCAGCGTACAGCATACCCCACAATCTCTGCACCTCCTCCTTCTTCCCCCCCCCGCCCGTCGACTTTGCCTGTGCGTGAAGTGCCCTTCTTTTCGCCTTTCTCCTTTCGTTGGAGCTGCACCATGTTGTCCGTGATGGCTGCATCAGCGAGGAAGCGTTTTTCGGCCACACGCAGTGCCGCCGTGAAAAACATGTTGAACAGCAGTGGCGCGTGCACGCATCCTTGCCTGAGACGTTGTCCCACGTCGAACTTACCCGAGCACTCTCCATCATCCAACCGCACGCATGCTTGCATGCCGTCGTGGAATTCCCGGATGACGGCGAGCATTCTCGGTGGCACGCCAAAACGAGCAAGGGCATCCCACAGAAGGGTTCGGTCGACGGAGTCATATGCTTTGGTAAGGTCGATAAAGCACAGGTACAAGGAGGTGTCCTTCTTCCGCGCCAGTTTTGTCGTCGTACTACGAACATCATGTCAACCTTCGAGCGATGGGGTCTGAACCCCCACTGTTCCTCCGGCAGAATGTTCTCGCGTTCGCAATAGTCACTCAGGCGACCCGCGATGACTTTGAGGAGTACTTGGCCGGCGTGAGCCACGAGGGAGATGCCACGATAATTGCCAAACTCTGTCCGATCTTTCTTCTTGTGAAGCACCTTAATCGTTGCATATTTCCATTGTTGCGGCACGCGACCTCCCCTCCACACAGCGACGATGATATCGTGGAACTTTCCGAGCGTGTCCAATTCTCCTTCGTCGGCCAAGACCTTCAAGAGCTCGGCCGGGAGACCATCGGGCCCTACCGCCTTTCGGCTCGCCAACGCACGGATCGCCTCCTCTACTTCGTACCTGGACGGGACATCGTCCAGTGATCTGAACGGGGGGCACTGCTTAAGCTCGTCCACAATGCTCGAGTTAAGGGTCGGCGACTTGGTGTTAAGCAATATATGAAACCACCTCACCCACCGCTATACTTTACCTACCCACCTAATACCGGTAGGTAAGTGGTAGATACGAACCAAGCAACAGCAGTAGACCCTAACCCTAGAGCACTGCCGGTACGTAGGTGAAGAGCACCGCGCTGCTGTACGTCGCAGAGGGGGCGGGGGTTCTTCTGCTGTATTGGACCCCGGATCTCGAGTAAGACGATGGAACGGCAAGGGTTCAAGTGAAGGGCTCAAAGGGTGGGGGGGTAGGGGGGAGGAGGGGGGTATCAGCTCGGCGGTCGGTGGAATGAGCTGAATATAACCCATCTCCCAAATGCCACCTGTTACTGCTGTTATGTAGGATACTATAATACAAAGGGGGGGCTTCGCCGCGGCACATACCTGTCAGGTACGTAATAGAGGCGGAGTCGGACCATAAAAACGACAGATTGTCTGCCAAGGGGTGTATGGTGCGGTACATACGAGAACCGCGTAGTATGGCAGAATTATAAGTACTACTACAACAGCAGCAGTAGCAATCGACCCCATGAGCTGTCAAAAGCCGTGGAGGTGCCGGCCTCTCCCGTCTCGACCACGCGAGGATCGGGCCTTCCCGGGTCCTGGCATCTAGAACGGATTATGTTTGCAGTCCCGAGCCAGTATAGATGTGGGTTGACGGCACTCTTGTCCATTGACGGACAGCTATCAAGGACCTCCCGTCACTTCAAATATTTAGCTTGATGAAGAGGTTTTGACGGGCCAAAGCTAGATCGCCAACCGAAATAGTTGGCCACGAGACTGTCATGAATCGCGCAGCTTGCAACGTTGAATGTCGACCACTCAACTGTTCGAACTCAGTATCGACAACTCAACTGGTCCAACTCACAGCTGGCGTGTTTGACATAACTTTTGTATAAAACTAGTACAGCACACCCGGCCAACCGGCAACCAGGGCACGGCGCAAGCACACCCGAGGCTGCCCCGACACAGTCGGGGTCGGGGAGCACGGCAGTGAGGGAGTTTCGGACCGAGTGGTGATCCTCATTGAAAATTAGTACGGCAAAAGCTCGAAAATACGTCCAAGAAAAGTTCAGGAGCGCTCAGGGCACATCGCCAACATGATATTATCTGTACATTTATTTAGCTTGGAGTACGTACTCCTGTAGAACCGAAACGGTGACGTCCTATCCTACGCGACTGAGCATGGCCAGCAGTCTACGACAAGATCATCTAGTGGTTGATGTCCGCCGTTGGACAATGCTACTTAATACCCGGGTGCGGGGTATTCGCGGCAAGTGCCCCCTCGAAGGGTATGAACGCAAGATGCAGCGAGTTGCTCCTCCTCCGTTGTGGCAAACGACAGATTGTGCCGAACTCATGTTCCATCTATGACCGAAGACAGGAAACACGAGATAGGCCACCAACCCATGTTGTTGTTCTCGCTCGGCTCGAGCGTGACCGGGAACACACACCCCTTCGACGATCGATTTGTTATGGTATAGCTTGGAATGAAAACCTTTTCCGTGTATCTCTTTAATACCGTACAGCAGATTTGTGGATGATAGCTTTAGCTGTTCCGTTGGCAGCTTTGCTTTCGGTAGTGCCCACTAGTCGTCGACTGCTGCCATATCTCCCAGGTACATAACGACGAGAGAAACCGAAGCGCAAGTCGCCTGCCGAGCCTTCCCTCGTGATTTACCCCTTTTAGAACTGCACCAACATTTTGGAAACTAAATGCCTGGAATTTTTGTGAGTGTTACCTACTTTTTACGGTGGTTAATGGCTTAACCCTTGCGCCCGCCCTTACGTAGTTCGCCCGCTTACCGTTGCGGGCACTAAGCGAAAGCTATAACCTATACCACTCCTACTGGTGGAGATATATTACGATGATACCGTAGGCCACACAAACACCCTGCTACTCGCTAGCACTATTAATAGTTATTATTGAAATATTAAATCCTTTGGGGATTCAAAAGGGAGAAGTCGAACCATGTGACGATTACAGCATCCGCCACAAGATCAAGCCCCGCCGGCTAGGGCAGTGGATGTGTCTGAAGCACAACTTAGAGATGTACTGCACGCGCGCAACATTACGCTATTTGCACTGCTACACGCCCTTCATAGACGGGTTGATGGGGCCACACCTCTAGTGTATTGGGTCGTTATACCTATTTTAACTGCCGGAAATATTTGAGGTTTTAACAGAAGCAGCCACCCTACGCGAAAACGCGGCGATGTTGCAGAACCCCCCCCGCCCCACCGCGCGCTCTCTTCTGTTGACCGGTGCTGATGCCGCCAATATTGTATGTTTGCTCGATCGTGCTTGTTCGCAGCTCGTTGAGCGGTGAAGGTTTCTAGCGTGTACCAAGTGCTTGAAACATTTCGAAATGGCAAGGGTCGTTCTTTTTGTTCGGCTTGCAGGGGATGAACGTTTGTGGGAATCTACATTCTGTGGCCGTATCATGGACATCCTCGCTTTTCTCTGCTACGTGGAAGTTGCACGGGTCAATACAGCTCGCAATGCAACCTTTAACAAGGCCGGTTTCATTCGATCAACGATATTGCTTTTTGTTGTTGCAGTGAGAGCCCGTTGCCCAGTACAAGCTTTACCCCGCGGTTTGATCGCGTATTTTTTTGTCATAATGTTTACAACCGGCGAGTTCTGCTTTAACCTAGTTTCGTCTTGTATAATTGTGCTATGATTAAATGCATACGTCGACAATCGCCGACGAACGAGAACAGACGGAATGTATTTTTGACTAAAAAGGATAACGTACATACTACTAATTGGCGACTCGGTCAGCGGTCACAGCTAACTGCTACTTGTTGCATAGCTCAGTGGTTATGGTATATACCTGGCATTTAACGAGAGCATTTTGTGGGGTTTGTCTGCCATTTAAGCCTAGACCTCAGGTTTGCGCAGAGTTCCAAGCCCTGAACAAGTGGGTGGTTGTCAGCTTTCGTAAGGCAGCGCCCACCTTTCGGGGAGAAGCTACTTGAAAATGGAGTGGACTCGATTTTGCTGCAGCCAAAGGTAACGGGGTTATTAATTCGCTATCGACACGACGGATGTCAGCCCCAACTGGTTGCCCGACGCCAGGTGTTGGGGGAGATATTTGACGGCGTTAGTATTGCAGTCCGGCTACCTTCGCACTTACAGACAGCCTCGTTTTGTGATCGAAGCATATCGAAGGAGGCTTAGGTACTACCGTCCTTTAAGGCCGACCCCGCAATATTGCCAACCCCCAAACTTGTTATTTTCGTTATACGTACGGCAGGGTTGGACTTGCTTGGGATATGTCACTCCTGACTGCCCCTCTGTACATGTGCCTCATCGATCTGCAGAAAGCATGACTCCGTCGACCGAGAGCTGCTGTGGGTGGTGCTCGCACGCTTCGGCGTACCAGAGAAGATGCTGACCATTATCCGCCAGTTTCTCGAAGGCATGCGAGCTCAGTCGTACGATCTCCTCGTTATACTACGTTGTACGTTCGTTCGAGCCACTGTCGCAAAACTATCTCAACTACTAATTCTATGTGGATTATTCCCGACACATGGGCACAGTTCTTAAGGGGTCAAGTAGATTACTCCCTCTACCCGCGACCCAGGTTCGCGTGTGCGGAGTCGGGGGGGGTCGATGTATCACGCTTGTTGCCTTCGTGTACCCCCGCCCGTGCACCTGACCTGACTACGACTAACACCACCACTGGTACCAACAAGAGTCTGCCTCGATTTGCCTTGTGTTCTCTCGGTGTAGAGATAATGCTGGATGTGTTTTTTGTAATCTTGGTTGGTGGGAGCACGTCCAGCTTTTCATCGCCGTCACTGCAGGCGGCAGGGTGCATCTATCCATCTGTGGTGTTTGCATCTTTCATCGCGCGTGTGTTCTTTGGCATGTTTGTGGTATGTACGGCAGTGGGTGCGAGTATATAGACCTGTGAAGGGGCGAGTCCTGCGCGCTTCTCCATCTTTCGCGCAGCGCTGTTGATGCTTACTTGGACCGCAGGCGTGTAGACAAGCGTCTGTGACACGCATCTATGATACGCGTGAGAACTTTGGCCGCGCCCACGTGGTCCTTTTGTGGCGATGCAATAAGACGATCTGACGTGTGTAGTGAATATCTTCGTGCCACTGTTGCTGCTCGCCCGTGTGTGCGTACTGCGCGTCAAGATTCGATCACCCAACGAACTGTCCATATATGCCTGTTGGCAGTATACGATATGAATATTGTGACACGATATATTTTGTTGTGTTAACATGTGTGCAGATGTGGGACCGATTGCTCTCCCGCTGATAGGGCACGTACGAAATCCCCCAACCACGACCCTGTGCACGTGAGTAAAACATCTATACACCGACCATGTCCGCGTTTCCCGTCCTACCAAAACTATAAATCAACCGCACATGCTCGTTGCAGTCGCTTGGTCCCCCCCCCACCCACCCTGCCAAGCTCGTTGCAGTCGCTTGATTTCCCCCCCCCCACACTACTTTGTTTTCGCTCGCGCTCGCTCAGCACCTTGGGAGTACGTGCTGGGCGCGGGCGTGGGCGCGTATGTCGGAAACAAGATCCCTCAGTGGGAAGCGAAGCTAGTCGAAGACATCAACATGATGCGGGCAGACCGTAACATGCCCCCCACGTCACGCGTAGGTGGCTACGCATTCGGATCTAGCATTACGGACAGCAAACCGGAAGAGACCGTCGCATCTTGAATTGGGGGAGGCGGGTAGTGTCATCCCCGGGGGTGGGGCGGGTTGGACAAAAGCCGTTATGGGTGTGTTTGGGTAGACGGGGTATCGAGCGGCGTGGCGTGCTACGGCTTGTGATCGTCAGCGGATATACTGAGTGCATTCCCGCCTATTGGATGTGTTTGCGTAGGCTTGGCCGTGGTCATCAGCTCCTACGTACAGAGGGAGGGGGAATGGGGTGGGGGGGAGTAGCGGCGGAGTCAAAATGTAGTTTTGACGAAAGGGCATTCGTTGAAACGGTTTACACGGAAACTGTGAGACACAAGCCAGTGAGGTAACGGTTTCATACCAGATATATACGACAGTGCAAGCCTTGTTACAATTAATCGGTTCAAGAGGGAGTCAGTCGGTAAAAGTTGGCACGGGATAGCATTTTGGCGGCTACTGAGACGCTGCGCTCGTGTTACTTGGAATTATGTCGCATTTTCTTCGAGCTTCGCACACTGCTTCTTCTTTACATGTTTGGTGTTGGAGGCCTTTCAAGGTGTGTGTGTGACGTTTTGCTGTTACCGCGTAGGCGACGTGGAGCTTGCGTTGATATGTCAAAACTATGCCTTCCTGTACTTTGGATCCCCTTCTCTGATAAGAGGTGCTTCCACAAGTTTGGGTTTATATTTTTAGACATTGTGCTACGACGTACCAGGTACGTCGGAAACCCCGAACAGCAACACATGGTGCATGGTCCATGGTCCACGTCGCACTTCCGCGCAAACAAAGAACAACGCAAGGAAGGGTGATGTGGCGCTATACTGGCATTCACAAACACTTGCGGCTCCCCTTCCCCCCGACATGATGGCATGCCACGCACGGGCGCGGACGCATCATGTGTTGTTGTGTACACGTCATTTGTTGATGCTGCGCATGGCACTTGCGTGCCTGCTTTTTGTGTCCGGACGCCAAAACTGCATTGATTGCACGCTATTATTCATAACCCACCTCTTCCCTTCTCTGGGCGGTGAGGGGAGCATTACTGTCACTAGACGGACTTGAATGTTGAGATTCGTTTTCGGAAGCCGGAAACATAAAAACTTGCGTGCACGCCATGACATGCGACCAGGGGATGCGGCCGTCTCTACTCCTTCCTGTGGGGAACCCCCGGTGAACTCGCTTTGCGAAGCCAAAGGTTCCACACCAGAAACTTTCGTTCGTATTTCAGTAGGATATACTGGTATACTTCGAAGTATATATAAATATCCGCCCTCCCCTCACCGGTTATACGACTTTACAGGATACACTTGACAAACTGATGATGCATTTCCTTCCACAGCTGTCAGATTTTGTCCCCTTCAAAAACGGGTTTTATAGTTTCCGCGCACAGACTGACTAACATCACCCTGTTGACGTTGATAGCTACACTGTAGTTCCAAGGGGGGTCGCCGACCTATATCCTTAATGAGGACACACAACCCGTAATACGCGCGATCGGAGTATCACACACAGCTTGCAAAGATGTAAGTTTCGACAAAATCTTCGATCTCACAGCTGAAGTGCAATTTTATTTGTATAATACCAGGTATGATATAAATAGTACTAATACATTTTGAAATATTATTATAGTGTTAATATTGCATATTACTAATATTAGTACTTTCCATAGCACAGAGAGAGTTGTTGTGATTTTGGCTTGACACTACTTACTACTTGTACATACAGGTCCGGAGGAGGAAGTAGTAAATCGTTATTTCTATACGCAGGTCAGTGTCCAAATTCTTACCGCGGTTTTTCGTATATAAAAAGGAGGTGTGTACTTCCGGGGTCGAAAACTGCGAAGAAACAGAAAACACACCAAGTGTGCATGCGCTACGTATGGCATGCGACCAGGCACTGCGTGTGATACCTACGAGCACTTATTAACAGTGTACCTGGTAGGCATTTGGGCTGCACATAAAAAAGGAATTGAACATGAGTAGATCTAATAATAATGTTGTAATGGATCCACAGACAGCAGAGCATGACTTTACAGCTACGTGGATGTTGAAAGCGGCGCGAATGATTCCTCTGGGTCACGATAATCGTTTAATTATCTCCCCTGCCTGCCCCGGTGATATATGCGGCAATACTTCTTCTGCTGACAGCTGACAACACGTAAAATACGTTCGTCAGTTAGGCCCCTTTTCCCTGTTTTTCTCATAAAGCCTCACTCCAACAACGTGGAACTCCATCGGTAGCGATTCTGTTTCCAGCTTCCAGAGACTCGACTCACGACGAAGTAGCCGTGCCTGTCTCGACGTTGCGAGGACACCCCTTTGTCCCTCATGGGTATCGGGACCTCGCAACAGACGAAGATAGAGCGCGAGTTCGGAGGACTAGCCGATGGCGACGGTCAAGAGAGGTTCTTCGGCCTGGAGAACTTCGGCAATACTTGTTACTGCAACTCGGTCCTCCAGGCAAGATTTGTTTTCGTACACTACTGCTTTTGTCAGGTATACCTCTGATTGTAGAACACCCTCTGGTGGCACCAAGCGAGCGTATGATATGACAGGCATCAGGCATGATGTAGAGGGTTCCAATAGCGCGCGTTGCTTTGCCAAGAGCTTCGCAGCTCTCTGTCAGGAGGTTGAGGTTGCGCGCCGTGTTGTGATAGTTGCCGAGCAGGACGAGGCTGTTCGCGGGACGGAGCACGGCAGCAACAACGCCAGCTCCTGCGCTCGAACAAAAAAGGATCTGCTGTCATAATGCAGTGACAGATCGGCGTGTCAAACACATCCAGCAGACATAGAGCCTGCGCACAGCATACCCGCGATAACATTGCTAGTTGGGCAATCTTGTTGACTGGTTGACTGACATGCTGCTGTTGTGCTTTGCTCCGGCTGGCGGCGAAGAGCATAAAGAGGCAAGAGTAACAGTCATTTGGGACAATCGCCCACGGATGAGTGTTCGCAGTTTGCAGCATAGCAGTGCGACGTACAACCTGGTAATAGTCTACCGGTACAGTCAGTAGACCGTCGTACGTGCGGGCCGTCAGGCACAAGTCGAATGCTTTTTGAACCACGGTAGCTGACGCCAACCCGCGAGGACACCTCTACACTATGACCCCACTTACAGCAATAATAGCAGCAGCAAGTGCATCAAGCACACCACGCGTACGTAGTAAGCATAACACCTACTGGGACTCGATCCATTCGAACCAGTACGTACTACGAGCTTGCTGTCTGCTGTAACGGTGTATAAACACCAGTACGTCAGTAGATAGCCTGCAACCTGCTGTATGATACCACGCGATTACCATTATGCATACGAATGCGATGATTCTTGTTGACACCATATCAAAGTCTTCCCCCCAGCTGTGTTCTGCCGTCATTGTTTCCCCCTTGGTGACAGAAGCATAAACGTCAACCGCCGACGCAAAACATCGCCATTTTTCTATAGGAATGTTGATGAAATCACGTGCGAAATATATATGAAAATACAACTACTGTTATGCCCACGACACCTCCCCCCCCACCCGCCCCCCCGCCCCTCCGAACACGCCCCCCTACGCATACAACATATATACCCTCAATCAACTCTCATCAGGCTCTCTACTTCTGCGAGCCGCTTCGTTATCACCTCGCGCAAGTGCACCAAGAAGATGCAAATGGCGTCGGTGGTGGGAGCAGCGCCGGCAACGGAAGCGGACCCGGGCGACAAGGCGGTGGCGGTGGGGGGGCTGGGGGCGGGGGCGCAAACGGGAAGTCGGGAGGAGGGGGGGGGGGGGGTGACAGTGGTAGCTGCAGCGGCGGCGGCAGTGGTGGCGGTGGCGGCGGCGGGGGTGGTAGCGGCGGCGGCAGCGGTAACAGCCTCCTCTCTCAGCTTGCCGAACTTTTCTCGTCGATCTCTAAGCAGAAGCGACGGTCGGGACACCTGGCGCCGACAGAGTTTCTCCGCACCTTGCGAGAGCGCAACGTGCTGTTCCGCGGCAACACGCAGCAGGTACGTACTCCGTGTGTGTTGTGTGTTCTGCACATCAAACCGTTCTTTCTACCCATCGATCATGCTGCTGTCAAGTCATACCGGTGTTTTCTATCGTATCATACGGAATACCTGGTTCCCGGTACGTTTTTAGAAAAACGTATCCATTTACCAGGTACCTGGCATATACCTGGTATATATGATATGTATTGTACCAGGTACCTGGTATATCGTATAATACGTACGTGTGGTGCCATGTACTCGTACACCAGGTATGAGTTTGATCGTCACGTTTACTCTCCAGCTCAGTTAGCAAGAGGTTTTAAAACGTACCCTGCGATAGGAAATAATTTACGAGCTCGAGGTAATATACGTGTAGACAGAAGCAGGGGTATTGTGTACGTCTGCTAACGATTGTTGCACGACGCGAAGCTTGTGGTAGTACAAGTAATATGGTTCCCCGTTTTTTATTTGACATGCTCTGAGATACACTCGTACTTCGTATTCACCAAGCCTGAAAATGTTGACAATATTCAGAGTACGAGATACCCCTTCGGCGTTTATTTTCAGTAGCTGATACTGGTTGGTCGGGGCGAAGCAAAACGGGTGACGCGAGATTTACACTCCTACGACAAAAAAAGCCAGGATTCCATTCACTTTTTACCGGTATGATATACAGGTGTGCGCGCTTTGTAACACTGCTTCAAATAAGTCGGCTGTGAGGTCGATCGGCTAAATTGTCCATACTTATATTTGTAAGCTGCTGCTGTTGTCAGTATGCACGGCAATACCCATCTTAAGTGAGCGTAAACATCCAGTTTAAGGGGCACACGTATTAATAGATACCTGGTATTTGTTTTTGGTTTATCTGTTTCAGTCTGTGACCACAGAATTTGTATCTATCTAGAATGAAGAATCGCGATGAACACTGGGTGTTCTGCTGATGACGTTGGGTAGAAAGAACCGATTCATTGTAAAAACAACCCGCAACACGCACGTAAGATTAGGGTACAGCATTGATAGCGGAAGCAAGCAAAGTAGTAGAGCCTGTAGCAGCTGCAACAACAGAGAGGATGGCGGCGGTAGCACCATACAGTAGGCAACGACCCAGCAGCAGCAGCAGCAAGCAGCGCCACGGCAGCAGCACCAACAACAACGGCAGAGAAAGGATAGCAGTAGCAACGACAGCAGCAGGGATAACACGCATGCTGCACGGAGGGGTACACGCACGTCTACCATGGCAAACAAGGGTGAGTAGTGTTTTTGCCGTGGTGCTTGTACCAGCACCACCAGGGAGATGGCCTCAATAGCTAAAGGTATACAACACACCAGCAGCGGCAGAATCAAGTAGCATCACAACAGCAACGGCAGCAGCATGCAGCAGCAGAGAGCGGGAGATCGCGATATTCATGTAGTACCAACAGAGATAACAACACCACTAGCAGCGGCATCAGCAACACCCATGTACACAGGCGCATGGCGTACCATTCACGCGAAGGGCACAGCTGCCTGGCGTACACCCTGCCCGTTGAAAGGTGCTGAGAGTGTCGGGCTGTTCGGTGACGTTGTTAACAGCTGCTGTCATATGTTGGGCTTTTCGGTGACGTTTCGAAAACGCTTTTGAAGCACCAGTCATACAGTGCGCTTTTTAAGTGAACGACTACCTGAGGAATTGCGCGGAAGCATATTTTTTTCTGCGCGTCTCTAAGGTTGTGTATTCGCGTATTCGCCGAACTTGCTGCTGTTACGGCTGACAAAGCATGTAGACTCACTTACTAAAAAGTCGATGGCTTCGGAGGTCGCCCTCGGCAGTTCTCTGCCCTCTCTCTTTCCAGTTTCTACACAGTCGAATCCGTGAGTCGAAAATGACCTTTTCCGTTTGGGTTATGTTTCGACTGCATTCTTCTGGGCCTACTTCTTATCATCACTCGAGTCAATTTTATGGTTTGTGCCCTTTCTGGAGGCGGTTGGTGTGAAGGAGTACTGCTGTATGACAGTCGAAAGTCGGTTGCAAGCTCTGTGCTCCGTTTGTTCTCCGCGAGCAACGCGCGATTCACGCCCGACGAGCCCTCGTCAAGAAAGGTTTTTTGGCGTTGGACTTAAGCGAAAACCGCCAAAGCTACGTTCTTCGTGGCGTTGCACTCAGCCGAGAGCCGCCAAGCCTGCAGCAAGCGTCGCCGTTGTTGGCACAACATCATCGATAACGCGCGATGCAGCCATCGTATGATACACGCTGCTGCCGGGTGGAGCCGCGCTGACTTACGGCGAGAAGCTGCATCAGTGATAGCAGCTGAGCCAGCGCGGCGCTGTTGCAGGATACTGGTGTGAGGTGCCTAACATGGGTGTGTGGACGTGTGTGTTTTTGTGGTGTGCAATGGATTCAAAAACGCTTTCATCTAAGCAATCCGACCCGCACATCCAGTCGAAACAAGGCCTTTGTTCGACTGGATGTGCGAGTGGGGTTGTTGAGTCGAAAAGTTTGAGTCGGCAAAGCTCTTTTGTCGAACCTCAATCGGAAAAGGGCCTTTTTCGACTGACGGCTCCGACTGTATAATAATTCGCCCCAGACTGCTCTCAGCTCTTAATTGCGGACGAGGAAAATATTTTTCCGGATTGATCCCAGAACTGATGCGTGTGTTTTGATTTTCTTTTGAGCCTTCTTCTGCTCACATGACGAAGTGAAGGCACCAACCAAGCACAGCAGACCAGCCTGGAACCGGCCCTCCACAGAACAGCAAAGTGTACATACAGCAGTGCGTTCGTGTTGACGAGGCAGCAGAGTGCGAAAACGCAATCAAGCAGACAAGAACAAGTGTTGCCGAGAGCCACCATGCACGAGTTTTTGTGTCTACTTGGTTCCTCTTTGGTTGTTGTTCTTTTAATAATGCGTAACGTTATAAACCCGCCAACTAATTTGCATTTGTTCCAAGTTCCGCTGACACTCATCCCTGTGACGGACCGCCCGGCCGTCATATTGTTTTTTAGTATAGAGTATAAGGTGTGACTGACGTGACCGACTGCAACCGTCTCTTTGCTGCCATTTCAGCCACATGTTCCATGCTCTGTGTGTGCTTTACACCCATCGACACCCAGCACACCCAGTGTCCGTGCCGATTCGCCATCATCCTAGAACGAGATGAAAAACTCTGTAGTCACAAACTTCGAGACATTTACTGTGCAAGCACCACGGCAAGATACCAGGCTCACACGGTATACTCATGCATATGGCGCCCCGATTGTTTTCCTGAAGCATGGCAGCGGGGCCCTTGGCATATTTAAGTCGCCAGTTTGCACCTGCACTCAATCATGGACCTCTGATCACTTCACATAGTATGCTCTATTTTTCATTCCTAAGCGAAGAGCCTTGTCCGTCTTTCAAACGATGGCGATCAAGATGGTGATATCCCCACAGGATGATACCTGAAGTCGTCGCTCATTCGCCACCGAAGTTGCTGCTTGTACTGTTGGAAAGGTACCTATATACCTAGTACACCCCACCTTCTTTTTTTCGGAAGTTTCTTGGTATCCAGTCGCAGACAACAGGTACCTGGTACCTCGTATCTGGACAGGTACCTGGACGAGGTACCTGGGTGCCAGGTACCTTGTACGTACGTCTAGTTTAGCCCTACACATTGGTACCTCGCGTCTGGAGAGATAGCTGGACGAGGTACCTGGCTGGACCACGTACCTCGTGTGTACGTC
This sequence comes from Undaria pinnatifida, assembly GCA_012845835.1. Lineage (NCBI taxonomy): Eukaryota > Phaeophyceae > Laminariales > Alariaceae > Undaria > Undaria pinnatifida. The sequence goes on from JABAKD010000010.1 coordinate 8,276,302, forward strand.
TAGTGTAGCGTTATTTACTGTTTACCTACGCACTACTAATACGTAATTGAAGACGACCTGCCTTGCAGCAAATTTGTCCAGTGTTGACGATTTTTGTTTGAGTGTGCCTGAGTTGGATTGATTCATGTTGGTCGGGGTGGTGAGGTCAAGGTCGAACAGCCCGAGCAAAATCGCGGGAGACTGCGGCAGAAGACTAGGCGGAACCTGCAGCACAATGTAGAGCGAGGATAAGAGCCTGCTTCGCAAGAGTAGATGAGCCTGCGGCAGAGTAGATAGAACCTGCAGCAGAAGAGTGACAGTTCTGCAAGTTAGTCCTCGCATAGTGTTAGTGTTATTAATGTTATAGTACTTGTTCTAATTGTTTGTCCTGTTAAAACACCTTCGGAGCTTCCGATGGAAAACATGTCGAAAAAAAAGGAAAGTAATACAGCATCGACCACATGCACTATAGCTTCAGCGGCTGGGGTAGTTTTTTTTACTCATTTTTTTTAATGTAAGGAACTGCTGTGTCATATGCGCACGGCATAGTGATGCCTGTAAAGCTGCACGCTCTTCATATGACAGGGTGCTTGCGAGCTACTACCTTTGGTAGGGTAGGAGTTGGGCAGGAAACGTACCTGGTATCATACTAGCATTGACACCGTCGAACGTCACAATCCAAGGCTGAACCCAGCCCACGAAAAAAATCAGCGAAAAAAATTGGTCAGAATTGTGTTTTCCTACCTTTTTTTGAAATTCTATTCTATTTTTTTTCTTGGTTTGGTTGGCCTTGGGTTATATGACGTCGGTCGGTTTCAATACGATAAATTCCAACCCAAGCGAATTTGGAAATAGCAAACACCCTACGGTAATAGTCGCTTGATAAGATCGCACTATTCGTTTTTTTGGTAGCTAAAACGTTCGTCCCCGAAGAGTTCAATATTCGGGCGTTTTTGCGTTTCCAAATTCTGTTCGGTTGGAATGCATGCAGTAATAGTATTTAAACCGATGAACGTCATAACCCTAGGTCAACCACACAAAAAAATATGGTCAGAAAAATGGTAGGAAAAACATAGTTCTAACCTGTTTATAATTATTCGCTCGTTTTCGGTGGGTTGGGTTGTGGCCTTACATTGTGGCGTTCGACGATTTCAATACTATTGTTATAGATCTTTCTGCCCAGTTCGTTCCCATCCAAAGCTGGTATCTTGCAGACAGCCTATTGGCTACCTGGTACCTGGTAGCCCATGTGAGAGCCCTGATGCAACGACCAAAAACATGTGAAAAGTGCGGTTTCACCGACCCTGCAGGGCCAGCGATCTACGTACAGCGCCAGTGTGATGGCATTGTGCTGCGAGCAGTGTTGGGCACCGAGAACGATCTTCGGTTATTTAACCGGAACCTAGACTCGGTTTTCGGTAACCGAAACTGGACATTACAAAACCGGTTAGTCGGTCAATGAAAAATGACAAACACTAACCGACCCGATTATGGCGGTCGCTTATTGCGTTGCAGTGTGGTTCCGGCACCAACTGCTGCCTCATGTACCTGGTGTTCGGTGCTTTGTGGTATTCGGGTTTAAGCTTCGATGCGATATTTGTGGTGCGGTTGACCTCGGGCAGAGGGCTCCGACACGACTTTTCGCCTTTATACAATATCCCAATGGCAGACAACTCCGACACGACTTTTAGCCTTGAAACAAAAACTCGAGCACGCAGAGCGGAGAGGGGGGGGGGGAGGGGCATCCAAAGGTCCGTCCGGTTGCAGCATGCAAGTCGCGTCTCTCGCATGTGCGATTACAACCTCAACCGTACTTGCTCAATCTGTCGATGGATGGAACAAACAACAATGTCATGTAAAGAGTACACCAAATATCTCAATCGTACTCGGTATATCCAATACCTTGTACCTGGTATGTATCCCCTAGCCAAACACGCCTCTTTTTTATATTTCGATTCAATACTGTTCCATACGAGGCCTCAGATGTCTGACTCCCAATCTTCCACATGTTGTTCATGCACGTTTATTGTTGTTTCGCCTGTTGCGCCGCTCTACACTTTGTCTCTGTTGTCAGTGAGTGTTTTATACTATCTTGATATTTCCTCCTTACTTCCTTCTCGGTTCTTTAGTGTCGTGTGTAACTGCAATATAATAGCCTTCCAAATGTTCTTGTATGTCCCCATAAGTGAACGGTGACTCGCTCCGCCTCCCCCCCCCCCCCCCCCAGGACGGGGATAGGATAAGCAAGCAGTTTTTATGTTATATATGGAAGAAGCGTAATGAACGTCCAAATGTTGGGTGTTTGTTAGGAGCAGGAACGGTGTTCCGTCTCGAAAGGGATGTGTGATGATTTTTCAAATGACTGGGGCAAGCACCAAATGAGAACGCCCCCCCCCCCCCCCGCGCTCCCGCCTTGTTTGCGTTATCCCTCCCCGTGCGCCTTCCCACCTCTCGTCGCTTATGATGTTGGCCGTGTGGCCCGCGCGGTATTGATCTGCCGTCTCAAACACACACGCACACAGGATGCCCACGAGTTCTTCAACTTCGTGCTGAACGAGATGGCAGACACCATGGTGGCGAGGAACAGACGAAAGCAGCAGGAGGAGGAGGAAGCCTCCCGTCTCGAGCAGAGAGAAACTAGCCAGCAGAACAAGCAGAACAACAGCCAACACCATCACAACCACCACCACCACAATGGTGTTGAGAAGGCCAATGGCCTCAGTAAGCACCAACATAGTAATTCCAACAGCAACAACCCAAACCATTCCCAGCAGCAACAACACCAACAGCAACAACAACAGCAGGACCCGCGAAAATCATCTCCCTGGTCGAAGATGCCTTTGTTCAAGGGCGGCTTTGGTGGAGGTGCTAAAAACGGACCTACGTTGTCGGGGACCGAGGGTACGGCAGCATCAGCAGGAGGAGTAGAAGGGGGAGGCGTTAATGGACGGGAAAACGGGGCCAGGGGCCATCACGGGAACGAAGCTTCCTCAGCAGCGGTGGCGGAAGCGGCAGCAGATGGGGGGGGTCAGGGGGGACAGGCGGCGGGATCAGTTGGTGGCGATGGCAGCACTAAGAATAGAGACAAGTCGGATTCGTCGGGGGAAACATGGGTGCACCGCATCTTCCAGGGGGTGCTGACGAACCAGACCAAGTGCCTTTGCTGCGAGACGGTAGGTGGCGGGTGGAGGATGGGGTGGGTATAGGGATGGAGGGTGGGGCGCGGTGGGGTGATGGGGTGGGGTGGGATGGGGTGGAGTGGGTGCGGTGGGGTGCGGTGGGGTGGGGTGGCATGGGGTAGGGTGGAGTAGAGTGGGGTGTGGTTGGGCTGGGTGGGGTGGGTAGGCAAAATTGGTGTTAAGCTTGAGCTTTCAGCTGCTTGAGCGTTGACTGATGATGCTTTCAGCTGCCTCTGATGGAGCTTTCAGCTGCTTGTCGTGTATCTAACGGCTCCGTTTCTCACCCGCGATCATGATCAGTGCAGAGTTCCGCTCCGTTGTTGGAAGGACGGGGAACTTTTGTGCACTTGCGGACTTGTTGCGTCAATCTCGGTGTCTCGACGAAAGTTTCATCTTTCACTATTAATAGTATCATACTAGTATCATGTACGTTTTTCTTCAGTTACGCATGTGCTTTTTGTTCTTGCTTCACTTTTTTTCTGTGCTTTTCTTTCACTCCAGAGTTATTTGGAGTTTGTCTTTGTGACTACGTACTAAATAACGGCGATGAGTCCATGTGAGAACATCAGCAACAACAACTGGTACCGACCTTGTTTTCTTTCTTGTCCTTGATGAGGAGCGGTTGATGCTGCTGTCGTTCATTGTTTTATGTCTAGTGTACGTTAACCAGACGCCTGTGCGGGGTTACCGACTTGCTACCGCACGCACAGCGCCCGCTATATCCAACAGTTGTAGTCTACATACGCGTCGGAGGGGCTGGCTGATGTGTACACGTTTTCCGTTTTCTGGTCAACCGAACCAAACACAATAGGTGAGCAATCGAGACGAGCCCTTCATGGACTTATCGCTCGACGTAGAGCAGAACTCGTCAGTGACGTCGTGCCTCAGGAGTTTCAGCAGCACCGAGACCCTCACGCAGAAGAACAAGTTTTTCTGCGAGAGCTGCAACGCACTGCAGGTGGGTGCCAATCGAACCGAGTTGTATCCCGTGCTGACTTCCTGCGGGCGTGCTTGGATTCATCCACTAACTGCTCTACTAGTCTTTTGAGCACCTCCTCCGCACGGAGGCGTGCGTGTGTAGGTGCCGTAAATTCGCCTTTTTACCTGAACTTACGCCCTGCCTTGCATGTGTTGTGCAAAAACAAATGTGGTTGGGGTGATGATGGGGAGGGGAGGGGTGTTTTACGTCTATGCTCACGCACACCCTACCCCCACCCCCCTCGCCCCCCCCTCGCCAACATCATCAACGCCACCAACATCACCACCAACACCAACGCCCCCCCCTCACCAACATCATGAACACCAACATCACTACCAACACGCCAACGCTAACACCACCACAACCATTACCCACCAACACCAACACCAACACCAATACCAACGCCAACACCAATACTACCACTTACACTACCAACACCGCCACCACCACCACCACAACCACCACCACCACCACCGTCACCACCGACACCCCAAACACCGCTACCAACCCCGTCACGACCCACACCACCACTACAAATGCCATCAACACCATCAATACCACTACCAACCCCAGCACGACCCACACCACCACTACCAATTCCATCAACACCACCAATACCACTACCAACCCCATCACCACCCACACCACCACTACCAATGCCATCACCACCCACACCACCACTATCAATGTCATCAACACCACCAACGTCACCAACACCACCAACACCACCAACCACCCCCCCCCGGCACCACCTCCAGGAAGCTGAGAAAAAGATTCGTCTGAAGCGCCTCCCGCGGGTCCTAACCCTGCACCTGAAGCGCTTCAAGTACTTCGAATCCCTGGGCAGCTTCTCAAAGCTGTCGCACAGGGTGGTCTTCCCGCTTGAGCTCCGAGCGCCCAACATGACGGACCCAATAGGAGAGAAGGACGCCGACGGCCGCCTCTACAGGCGAGTGGCCTGGGGCAAGCGGCCAAGGAAGGAGGGGGCGGGCGGGGGGGTTAGGGGTTGGGGCGGGGGTGTGGGTGGGAGGCGGGGTAGACGCGGCGGGGGGGGTAAAGGATAAAGGGGGGGAGGGGCAGCAGTAGGGGAGTCGGGGTGAGGGTAGAGGGTGGTGGGGAGGGTTGGGGGAAGGGGGGGGGGTAGGGGTTGACGGGGAGGGTTCCGTGGAGGGGAGGGGTAGGGGTTGCAGGGGAAGGGCTTGGGGGGGGCGGGGGGTTGGGGAGTTGGGGGGAAGATGGACCGGTTTGGTGAGAGGGACATGCGGCTTTGGCCAACTCGTTTTGTTCCCGCTCCTGTTGATTTTTTGTTCATGTAACTGCTGTTTGCGAGTTGTTTTGATTACAACCACATGCCGTTGTAGCTAATTGTGCTTGCCGTGTTCGTGGTTGCAGGTTGTTTGCAGTTGTCGTCCACATCGGTCTCGGGCCGAACCGCGGACACTACGTAGCGGTGGTGAAGTCAGGCGGTCGCTGGCTGCTGTTTGACGATGATGTCGTCGAGCTTGTGAACGAACAGGTGTGCTGGTTGGTGTACATATTATCTTCAAAAAAACACATTTAATTGCGTATTGCGCCCTTTATGTTGCACCTGGTATCTTGTCATTGTGCTGTTCGTTGGTGGTGTTGTGTTTTTTTTTTTGCTTTCCGTCGCAAGCGAAGCTTTGAGGGGACAAAAAGGAAATCGCGCAAGACTGCTGTTCCGCCCGTTTTTTCACGTGTTCTTTTCGTGCCGGCGGAACTCACGCACAAGGGAGGGGGGATTTTTGTTTTTTTTGTCTGCCGATGGAATGATACCCGCGCAGTGCTTAATTTTTCCCGATTTCGACGAGCTATTTTAGCGCTGACTACATGGCTGAGCGAGCTCTCTGTCGGACGGGACAAAAAAACAAACATTCGATTAAAATAATAGAACCACTCTCGGATATAGAAAACTTTCCTATATATCGAACCACAAGTACCAACAACCCTGACAAAGCCATCCACCCACAGACCATCCACCACACATAATTTAGACGTAAAACGTGGGTTCGAGTCATACAGACTCGTTCTTTATTTACTTATTTATTTATTTATTTATTTTATTTTTGGGATGGTGGTAGTCAACTTTAATTATCGAATGCTATATTGATTAGTATTAACATAATAGATCACTATTGCTGTCTTCATACTCCCGATGTAAGCCCGCCATCATAGTGGAGAAGAACGAAAAAAAAGTACTCGTAGTAAGACCACCCTCAGGTAAAGAAAGCTTACATACGCATTTAACAAGAAGTACCAACAACCCTGACCAAGCCATCCACCCGCAAACCATCCACCATACATATGATAGAGCAGTATAGTGGAAATTACAGTAAAGTTATAAAACAAATTGATGATATGATGTTGGATGTAGCTCAAAATTCCCCACCTAGAGTAAAAATACCATCACCAACCATGATAGTGGAGAAAAAACAAACCATATATTTAAAAATAAAAAAATAATAATAGGACCCCTCCCATTAAGAAAAAACTCACCCATATAGTATACTACAAGTACCAACAACGCAACTTGCAAAGATGAGTTTTGACCCTAAATTCGTCGAACTTACAGCTGACGTCCTTAAAATAGTTTCATAAAATACTCGATGGCAGCTGTGTTGTCACCCCCGCCCCCGCCCCCCACACACGAGTAGGACTCACATAGTAGGAGAATGTGAAATATACAAGGAACGGGATGGGTTAGAGGAGGTGAGGAAATTAGACGTATGTGACATGGAAGAGTTTGGGAGACTAGAGATTAGCGAGAAAACGATCGCTATCCTAGGAGAAATATAGTGGCCGCAGACGGTGAAACAGGACGAGGATAGGATAAGCAAACATTTTCTATGTACCTCGTAGCATATGAAGGAAGCGTAATGAGCGCCCAAATGTTAGAGGTGTCTTTATTAGGACTAGGAACGGTGCTCCGTCTCGAAACGGATGCGTGGTTAATGGTCAAATGACTAAGGCAGGCAACAAATGAGTACGCCCCCCCCCCCTCCCCATACGCCCACTGGCACTCACACCCTCGTGTGGACGCGTTGGATCCCTTGGTACTGCACAGAAGTACCTGTCGCTTGCCAAGCATAACTCTAATATACAAGTAATACGAACAGAGGGGTTCTCGGAGTAGTTGTGAGTTTTTTTAATTATTTTTCGTTTTCCTCGTAATCGCGCTGGAGGCACCATACTGCCTCCGTTACTTCTCTAGAATAGCACAGTAGGACGTGACGAACTGGGCTTGAGCTCTGCGATGCACAGTGTCCTGCACTTTTTCCAATATTCTTGAATATTTTTTTTGCGTTTGGCGCAGAAAAATCAATGGAAAACAAAAAGTTTCTAAATTCAAAAATTGTTACAGGCTGGTATGGATGTCGTACCGAACTTACCGAAGTGTCCGGTACCGGTATTGACGTCGTAGCGAACTTACCGAAGTGTCCGGCAGCGGTATTGGAGGTGTACCGAACTTACCGAAGTGCCCGGCACCGGTACAAAAGTATGTACCGGTACCACCGGTACCGCCGGTACCGGTATTGATGTCGTGCCGAAGTTGCCGAAGTTTCCGGTACCGGTATAGATGTCGTACCGAACTTACCGAAGTTGCCGGCACCGGTATTGATGCCATACCGGACTTACCGAAGTGTCCGGTACCGGTAATACCGGCGGTATATACCGCCGGTACGCCTCGGTACGTACCGTACCGAGAGACACCCTTGCAAATTCTCTCCCCCACGAATACCGCTCGCAATATCTAGTCAAAGAGTCAGTATTTGGCATCATAGTGACCCTCATGATGAGTGGAAGAGGGTGGCATGACCAATTTTTTTTTTACCGGCCTCGGGCTGTCTCTAGGAGCGAAACTTGTATCGACCAATGACAGGTCTTCAATGTTTTCAATAATTTTCAGGCTTTTTCCCAGCGGGGGCGTAAAGAAAAATTGCGCCGCATTATGCACGGTCAGGTTGGACGTGCCCCAAGGCATATAAGTAGAATTTTTCGCTTAAAAAAGTCGAAGATGTGACCTGCCTGTGTTCAACATTAAGCAGAATCTGGCGAAAAAACTAGATCCCACACTAAAACGAAGTCATTTGAAGGAAATAACGTATCTTACCCATTTTTTTCGCACTAAAGTCCAAATGTCCACGCCGTTTTTGAGAGATAGAACCTGAACTTTTGCACACATGTTCTACATGCCCATCCTGAGGCCTGACACGCGTTTTGTGTGCTTTTTTTTGTTTTTTTTTCGCCCAGAACAATTGGACTAAGGTGATCGACATTTTCCGAAAAATCTTGACTGATGAAAAATAAGGCAAAAAAATTCGGGTGAGATCTTCGCAAGGGCGAATAGAAGACGTGTGCAAAATTTCACACCTTGAATCGAGAAAACGGCGTGGATATTCGCCGGGGAATAACATTGGGGTTTTTAACGTGGACCAGCCTGTAAATGATGTCGCGTGCTGCTATGGGTGTGACTTTTTTTTTATTGTGCCATTTTTTTATTTTTCATACCCGACGAAATCGTACTGGAGGCAGCATCATGCCCTTGGCTTCCCTGACCTGCCGCAAATCCTCGCGCACTCTCTGTCGTTCTTTCTTTCCTCCCTTCTTTCTTTCGGGTGCTCGGGTCTGGGGCGCTCTTTTTGTGGGCGTTCGGTCCATCAGGTGCTGAAGCAGTGTTTCGGGCTGGCTCGCCCAGCCGGCACCGCCACCAACACGGGCTACCTTCTGCTCTACGACTGCGGCGAGTAGGTTGCTCTACGCAAAGTAACTGACCGGATCATGATGACGATGGTGACGGTGATGATAGCTGATGATGATGCTGCTGATGGTGGTCGTGGCCGTGATGATGTTGATCATGATGATGATGATGTCGGCTTCGCACCAGTTTTTGGTGGTACTGCTGGTGTTGTAAACGATGGCGCTCGTTTGTATCCTGGGCCTTTCGTTACCACCGGCTTTAGCTGTAGCATCACTGTGAACGGAAATAAAGGGAACGTTGGGATATTATTACGCGTGTGACGTGGTACTTATATTTGCGTCCAGAGTGTTGTATACGATGGATTCGATCGCCGATTGCGCTACAGGGCCCAGGCGCGTGAGATGTCCCCTCTGCGGTATTAGCCGCGGTGACAGCTATGCCGTGTACAGAATCCCGCAGGACAACACACCCCCTTGGATTTTTTCCAACCGGTTTTTCTCCAACGGGGAATAATCAAAACGCCGAGCGTTACACCTATGGAGCGGAGAGAGTGCAAGCGCCGAGCGAAGCCTCTATGGAAATAGGAAATGGACGGGGTTTTTCGAAAGCGACCATTCCACACCTCAGACATGTGACGATCTAAATCATATAGATCGTACAAATCATATAGATTATCGAGATCATCTAGTTCATATAGATCGTCTACAGTAGATCCTGTATCTGCCGTTATGAGGTGTTGTGCAGGATCTGTAGATACAAGTGTACAGATCTAACGTCGGGAACTTTTTCTAGATCATGCAGATCGTACGGCTCCTACCCGGTAACATGAGCAAGAGACCATGCAGATCTTCCCTGATAGGTCTAGATCCTCAAGCGGGGATCGGCGATCTGTCCCCTGTCCGACGTGTGAACTGTTTTCGTTGTCCCCCCCCCCGTTGTTTTGGAGAAGGTCGGCTCTGAAAATTCTCCCAGGGGGTTTTATGTTGAACTTCATACGGCATGTCTCCAGTATATAGCTTTCTCCGCCTGACACACCCAACCCCCCCACGGTGCATATTGGTAGGAAACGACCCCGGGCTTAGTCGCCACGTGCTACTCGTACGAGTACTGCTGTTCATATATGGATGGTAGCATTGTGGTATTTGTTCTGGCATGTTGTGTGACTTTCGGTTTTCTTGTTCTTGTTATATTTTGCTTGCTGTAGCAGTAGGTGGAGCTATGATACGGCGGCTTGCTGTTGTTTGTGCTGTTTTCCCTCTGAATGGGTGGCAGGCAATCGGGGTATTTGCTCGGCTGCGGCTTTTTTTTTTTTTTTCAAGTGTTGTTATATTCGGAGTCTTTTTTTTGTTTTGTTACGGTTAACCCCTTTTGAACTGCACCCACGTTTTTGGGATCAATCTACTTAAACATCAACTTGGATGATTTTTGCAGGAGTTAGGGGATACGGGCACGAACGAAGGAGTTCGGTACAGGGGGCGTTTGGGGGGCAGAGGGTGGGGGGTGGGAGGGGGCAGAGTGCAAGCAAGGCATTAGCTGGCGGTGATGGTGCAGGAAAGGAGGGGAGTGGGAGGAGAAGGACATGCGCAATGCTGTTGCTATCTCCTTTGTGTATAGTTTGGCACACCGGCCGAGGTCCCGCAGGGGCAGACAAGGAGGGATGCGGGTGCGGTTGCCCTGTTTGTAAACAATGCGAGACGTAATGCTACGTATATAGCACGCTTGTTGTGTTTCCGTGCTTGGTGATTTGCTTTTATTTATATCATCAGGGGGTTTCCTTGGTAAATGCTATTAATACCTCGCGATAAGGCCACGGCGGTAGTAAACAGTAATATGTTATCGCCTGTGGTGTTTGCCGCGATAAACGGTGTTATACCGTGTACAATTCCATACAATTTAGGTTTACCGTGTACCGCGCTAAAAAGCGCGCTTTGACACGAGTGTCGATTTTACCGTTACCGTTCAAAAATAGACCGTACATGTGAAGCGGCATTACCATGTCCAATAGTAATGCCGCGAAGCCGCGTCCTCGTTCAATCAACTGGTGAAGAACCGAGTCCATGCCGCTATCAAACGAAATGTAACGTAGTACTTTTTTATCTCGGGGTTGAATTAGGGGGGCGTGCAGTTTTGGCGCATATGGGAGCTTACGGGGTGCTCGCTTGTTTAGAGGCTAGCCCTATGAATGACCTTTTGGGAGTTTTGAATCTGTTGACGTTTTCTTGTTCGTTCGTCGAGTGTTTTTCTTTGGGGGTTATTCTAGTGCTGCATAGGCCAGGCGCACATCGGGAATAAATGGAACGAGAGAGAGGGAGATAACAACGAACACTTATTATATTTGCCATCTCAGGAACACTATATTGGCTTCCCAGCGGGGGAAACAACATGACGAAAAAATGCCTTTTTGTTCCGCTCATTTACAACGTGCATCTCCCCCCGTCTTGTGTACGTGTTGTTTACCATCAGTTTTGCTGTTCGGCTGACCTCCTCGTGGAATGGTTTGACCCTCAGCGACCATCTTGACAAGCCATGGTGACAGGTGTCCTTACTTCTCCCCCTGGGTACTTGCGTTCGTTTTTATTGTGCATGCCTGGTATAGGGTTTATAGCATTCCGACTGCTCGTCAACTTTCACCCAATTCGCGTTGCAGCCCACACAGTATTGGCTACTATTATTGTAGCACTGCTCCTCGGAAGGAGAGTTATTGAACACTTTGTGGGCGTGTCCCCGAAGTACCGCCGTTCATGATCAGGGTAACAGGCAGTTCGCGGTATTATCATAACGACGGCGGATTCAAGAACGAAACCCAGGTGGAGTAGGGGGAATGGGGGGAAACATCGCCCCGAGAGGGGCTTACCCCCGACCGAATGCCGTACATTGCGTAGTAGGAGAATAAACGAGATGGGTAAATGGGTAGTCTAGTAGGCGTGCTAAATCAAAACGCGAGCGAACAGCCCGAGTTGACGCCGGACTGTGGTAGACTCCTTGGAGGCGCTCTCATCGGCGCACCCCGCGCCCGAAATGAATGCCCAAAAAGCCGTATTGAGAAGGAATTCATTGAACGGTTGTGTATCACCTAAAATGTTTCGCAGATTTCCTCGCGTGCCGCGAGCGCCCCGTCGCGCCGAACACGAGGCACGCAGTTGGTTTAACCGATCGAGCACTCTAACTTCCAGCGGCCGCAAAACGCTGCGGAATGTTCGGAACGCAAACCAGTGGTGACCGCCAGCCATACCCATGACTTCACTTAGCCCGGATTAATCTATCATGCCCCTCCCCCTTTTTCACGCACCTTCCAGTGCCCCCCCCCTTACTCTACCTGGACCTGGACCTACCAGCACAAAGAAAGAGATATATCGGTAGTCGGGAGGAGGAGGACGTGGCTACAAATATGTGCCCGTGTGGCACAACGATACAGAGTAGGATTCAAAAGAGTCGGAGAATGTGAAATATACCAGGAGGAACGGGATGGGTGAGAGGAGATGAGGAACTTAAACGGATGTGACATAAAAGAGTTTGGTAGACTAGAGAGTAGCGAGAAAACGATCGCTATCCTAGGAGATAGATGGTGGCCGCAGACGGCGAAACAGCGCGGGGATAGGATAAGCAAACAGTTTATATGCAATATACGGAAGAAGCGTAATGAGCGCCCAAATGTTGGAGGTGTCTCTATTAGGAGTAGGAACGGTGCTCCGTCCGGAAGGGGATGCGTGGTCAATGGTCAAATGACCAAGGCAAGCAACAAATAAATGAGTACGACCCCACTCCTCACTCTACCCAAACACCCACATAACCCTTCGCTCGCCCTATAAAAAAAAGTAATAATGTTTGTTGCACTTTTAAGGTTTTGTTGGTCGCTGCTTTTTCTGTCGAGTTAATACGTTCGTGCTTGTGGCTGGGGCGGGTTGAACTTGCCGATTCATAACAAGTCAAAGCCAGTCCTGTGATTGCTAGATGTACAGTTATTTGTACATTATGTGTCGATTTATCCCGTGCGTCGACACCGCAAACACTCATTATTAGAAGAGAAGAGCAATCGCATTAGTCTAATGGTCGACGATACACCTTATATCGCACCTGGTAATGATACTGCACAAGTATTAGTATGATATGACGAGGGTACTTCGACGTACATACAGTAAAACAAGTTCTAAATGTGAATGATATTGCGGCTGTAGCATCATGCAAATCAAGAGAGGCGTGAGGGGGCGGGCGAGGGTGACAGCTTCGATTGCACTATAACTAAACTGCTGCTGACGATGTTGCTGGTGTTACTGTTGTACTTGTAGCAGTAGTCCATACATATAGACCAGACTATATTTTGATCTATGTACGGGTATTATTATGGGGTACAGCACGGCGAAGAATAGTCTACAGAGTGGGCTGAACAGCTGCAAGGGCAAGTTGGTTGGTTTTGGTGGACGAACATACCGCGCCCTGCGGCGTCACACCATCCATGATGCTGTTCTGGTCACGTGGTCACGTGGTCACGTGGTCACGTAGTCACGTGGTCACGTGTCACATGTGGTCGCGGAAACTCGTAGACGTGTATGAACACGAATGGAATCTCCTTGGTTGGGGAATACACGAGGTGACCACTTACCAATACAGCAGTAGTATATACTCTGCTGCTACCCTCGAGCTGCTACTGTGTCTGTGCCCGACACGCAAATGACAATAGTATCACCACCAGCAACAATAGCAACCATGAAAATACACCACAGCAGCATTAGTAGTAGCAGCAGCAAAGAAACAAACAGTTAACAGCACATACAACACATACATGCCATGCACGTTGTACAGCAGTGTCGCACTCTCCTCCCTGTCTGGCCCGTATAGCCACAACGCCGACAAGGCAGATTTCTCTCTTCGCCCCGGCCTACTACTGTTGCTGCTGCTGAGTTCGTTTGCTTCCTTCCTCTTGCAGACTCGGTTCGAGCCTCTTTGCTTCCTTCGAGCCTCTTTGCTTCCTTCCTGCCTTGGTCGTGCCTTATTTATTGCTTCGATTTGTGTCGCGGGTTTTGGGCTCGCAGCACTCCAACTCGTGGACTTTTCACGTCCGCCTATTTTCGCTCTAACAGTGTTTGTTGTACTGCTGTACTTGTATACATGCGTTTGGTGCTCGGCCGCACGCTATCATACGATTGCCGCCCGCGATCCTATCTGGTTCATATTAGCGACGACGTCGCATCGGCGAAATATCCTGGATCCGTTACTTGCACATAAGAGTACTGTACCAGGTACCTTTTTTTTGCCACGAATCCCCTGGGAAGAACAGCCGCCGATCAAAACGAGAAAACAAAAGAGCAGACACGGTATCCATATATTCGGATCTTTGAAAATCCCCTCTCCCCGCAAAGTACGGAAGGCGTGTTTTATCCACCCGACAAATTTACCGAGACCACAATTCCGCGTTGCCAACAAACGAAATACCCTCCAAGTTTTACCCTGCTGTCCGTGCAAGCTCCGCAGCAAGCCCCCCGGAGATCCCTGACTATTAGTACCCATTCTATCGAGGGAAAATCTGAAGCTCCGAGCCCGCTTTTGAAGTTCGCTCGTGCACGCACCCCGAAAGCACCCGGTCAAAAATATCGAAAAAGCCGCGAGACGGATTGGAGAGAGAGCGCGCGACCTGATATATCGCAGCAGCAGGACGCCAGCAGCACCAGCTTGTCTTGTGTCATGATGACCCGGACTTTCCTCGTCCTGTGCCTGGCTGCACAAGGCCTCCTGATGCACGTGGCCGGGAGCGCGTCACTGCCGGCGCGGCCACCACTTGGCAAGCACGGTGAGTTTTTGATTGAGCTGGTGCGAATCCCTCGCCCCCCTTCCCTCTGCTTTGTCTTTTACTACAACTGGGCTACTGGGGTTATTTATTGAACCTGTGTTCTATCTTGGTTTTAGAGTGTTCTTTCTTCAACCTTGGGGCCTGTGACCCTCGTTTTGTTCAACTAAACCATCATCTGTCACAAGAGCATCATCACCCTTTACACGGTGCTGTTGCCTCACCTGGCAGTCGCGAGAACCCCCACAATGGGGTAGGCCATGAGCAGGCACTGCCTGCTGTTGCCATAATTTCTATGCGAGGGAAAACGCAGACAGCCGCTTTGGTCGGCGCTGCCTCCGTTGCTGCCGCCGCTGCTGTTGCTGCTGTTTCTGCTGCGAAAAGCGAGACAGCTCTTTCGGGTTTGCTCTTTTTTCGTCATATTTGTCTTGTTGTCCATCTCAAATGCATTTTTCATTTTTACCCGAAGGCGAGAAAGCGAGGAAAAAGTAGCCTCCGCGTTGTTTTGTTTTCCTGTTTCTATTCTCGTGGATTCCATTCTCAATCACGACCCCTCCCCTACCCCGGCCTCCCCGCCCCCCTCCCCCCCCCCGCTTCCCCCCCCTCCCACCTCCTCCGCTCCCTTCTGCCCCCTCCACTCCGTCTGTCCTGCGTATTTGTTTTTTTTTCCCTCTTGCTCCCGAATGCCACACAATTTTCTAGTTGGATTCATCTCGAATGGAAACCCAGCTAAGACTGGCGGCAGCAGCAACAGCAAAAGCAGAAGCAGAGGTGGCCAGGGCAGAAGTTTCGAGTCGCCGCTGCTGTCTGCTGCGCCCAGCGGAACGGTGACGTCGGCTGGTATCCGAAGTGCCTGCGCGAGGGAGAGGGCCGCCACGCCCCGCCGGAGGGGAGAGGCGAGCGCCTCGGCGGCGACCCGACTTCGGGGAGGGTGAGTCATTCTGCAGCATTATTACCAGGGCTTTTCACGGGTCATGACCCGACCCGCGGGTGGGGTCAAGGGGGTTCGAAGATCTCGCGGGTCTGATCGGGTCGGGTCAAAACATTCTATAACCTCACGGGTAGGGTCGGGTCGGGTAGGGTCGGGTCGGGTCAAGAGGTTTTAAAAGCTCGCGGGTCGGGTCGGGTCGGGTCAAGAGGTTTTCGAAATCTCGCGGATCGGGTCGGGTCATGACCCGCGAGATGCGGGTCACTCGCGGGTCGAGCCATCATGACCCGCAAGTTGTTTTCGGCGGACCCGCGGGTCAAACCCGCGGATTTGGCCCGCGGATCCGCTGTTTTCAAACTTATTACAGCTGAGGGCATTGCCGTGCAGGCGCCCCGCGGGTCCGACCCGCTGATCCGTAAATATAATTCAAACCTTTCCGCTTCCTGCCTCTCTCGTGCCGATGCTCCGATCATATGTCATCACAGCGCGCAGAACAAACACCAGGCAGTACCCCTAGCTACTCGTACCAAGGCATACAGCAGTGTGACGCGACTCACGTACCGGCTGAAGCCGTAACAACAGCAGTAGTAATATTACGGTCATACCAGTACGAAATGTGACCAAACGTAAAAAGGCCAGGGCAGTCGTAGTCGTTTCATCAGCAACAGCAGCAGCAGTACTGGCAGCAGCAAGCACCAGCAGCAGACCCCGTATTCTCCGCCCGTGCTGACACACCCACCGCCCCAGTTGTGGGCTTGCTGCCGGAGGCGGCTCAGCTAGGCTGCTTGCCGGGGCTGGAGACTGCACAGATAGAAGATGGATACAACAGTAGTAGTAGTAGCTAGCTCGAGAATTATCATACCAGTGCGAAATGTGACCAAACGTAAAAAAGCATGAAGAGCAGTCGTCGTCGAAACAGCAGCAGCAGCAGCAGCAGCACCCTGGCAGCAGTCAAGCACCAGCAGCATACAACGCATCCTCGCGGATCGCAGCCCCTGCTGATAGATCCACCGCCCCAGTTGTGGGCTTGCTGCCGGAGGCGGCTCAGCGTGGCTGCTTGCCGGGGCCAGAGCTTGCACTTATAACTTATAACTAGCTCGCTCGTCGGGTCGCTCGTCGGGTCGCTCGTCGGGTCGACCCGGTGGTCTAGCGGCACGAGCATGCCCATGCATGTGGGTTGCGGTTTCTTTTATCATTTTTCGCGCGCACACCACATGACATAATCATCAGCTGCAAACAATGCCGGTGAAAAACCCAGAGAACACAGCATACTGAGAAAAGTACCAGGGACCAAGGACCAACCAACCGACCGAGGTATACATGCTTTGACCGGTGAATTTTCGACTTTGACCCGTGAGAAATGTCACGGGTCAAGTCGACCTGACCCGCATGAAACCCGCATCTCGCGGGTCACCCGAGTTGTGGCGGGTCGGCTCGGGTCAGGAGGATTTCAAAACCTCGCGGGTCGGGTCGGTTCGGGTCAGGAGGATTTCAAAATCTCGCGGGTCGAGTCGGGTCGGGTCGGGTCATGAGGTTTTTAAAATATCGCGGGTCGGCTCGGGTCAAGATGTCTCGAAATTCTCACGGGTCGGGTCGGGTCCAGACGTCTCGAAATTCTCACGGATCTGGTCGGGTGAGCTGACCCAACCCGACCCGACCCGACCCGCGAGATTTGACCCGACCCGTGAAAAGCCCTGATTATTACCTGTTGCCTGGTAACGGTATTTTGTTTGTGTCGACAGTAGACGATTTTTTGGGGGACGATTTCGATTGTGCTCGATAAAAATGGGGGCAAAGGCGCTGCACTTGTGACCGGTGACCACGCCTTGTCCAGAGGCCGCTGAAGCTAAAGCCTCCCACGATTTTGACCTTGAAAACAGTATAAAAAAAGAGAGCTTGATGCATGTGGGGTATGCGCACAAAGGCACTCACGTCATGCTCGTAGTCCCGTAGAGTATGCCATGGACCCCACGCAACAGACGCTGCTTCTGGTTTAGGGATTTGGGGGGGGGGGTGAAATTGTATTATACGCAGTGGCTGTGTGATACTTACCACTGCTGTAGTACCTGACGGAATATTCCGGTAGCTAATGCTGAGTCTGCTGTACAGCAGTGCATACTCTGGTACAGCATAATACGACAGAGTATTATGTACCAGGGGAGGTATACGAGTACCGCTGTACCAGGTAGGTACCTGGTATTGCTGCTGCTGCATGGTGCCAGGTGCACCAAAACAGCAGTACTCTTGAGGCGACAAAATTCAATGTGCAAAATTCCACATTTACACAAAATCCGCGTTGAGTAGGAACAAACACGCTATGCAATACCAGGTAGTTCTCTTTCGGATTTTGGATTGCCCTATCAGGCGCGCCGTAGACGCAGTAGGGCGTAAGGCAATTTTTGATTGACCAGGCAAGCCAAGGCGCTTTGTAAGGTCACCCTCCAAAGACTCTTTTGTGGCTTACATGCTTTCATGCCTCAAACGCTTTACGATGATGCAAATGACATACATGCGTGGACTTGCCGCCTTAAGTGGCCTCGAACGCCTGTTTTGCCGGCGTCCGGTTGTGTACCGGCTACTTCGGTGCACGGAAATACGCTGCTAAGGCGTCTTATGCAGCCCTCTGCTGGGGAAGCACGACATAAACGCCGTGTTAGATTTACTTGCCTCGCCGCCTTGGGTGGCCTCGAACGCCTGTTTTGGGGAGTTCGGTTGTACACCGGCGTTACTTTTGTGCCCGATATTACGCTACTGAGTTGAGGCACGTAATGCACGAAGTCGCGTCTTAGGCGACTCTCTGCGGGAGAAGCGTGACATACGTATTGCCTTAGACTTGCCATACCGCCGTGGGTGGCCCCAATCACCTATTTTGGGGAGTTGGGTGGTAAGCAGGCGTTACCTTGGTGCACGAAAATACGCTACGACCTGGTATTAAATAGTGGACTGTTTCGGAAATATTTGTTCGTTTTCCAGAATCAGAATATACATCTCCAGAACCAGTTTTTTCGTCATTTTCCAGAACGAAATGGCAAAATGACGTTTCGTGCTGATGAGTGTAAAAATCGGCCGCGTTCAGAGAGGTTTCACAATGTTTTTTTTTGCGTGTTTTAGCTTTTTGCATTTGGCCGAGGATTGAACGAACGTCAGCAGCAGGGAGCTACAAAAGCCAAACAGCTAACCAGACCATGCGTATGCGACGAAGCACGCAGCAGTAGCAGCAGCGCGTGGCCAGCATCTGTGTACCCGTGGTCGGCTCAAACATGAAATATGGCAGTGGCTCTGTGTCGGTGGTTGTCAGCAATGCAAATCAACTCCCACATACGTAGCTGTGTGTGGGTGTGCGCGAATTCGCGTGCCAGGTACCCGGTGTTGTTTTCAATAGCAGGTACGCTACGTCGCGAAATCGACGACCGTGCCAAACACACGCTTGTGCTGAGGCTGCCAAAGCAACGAAGCACGCGGCGAGAGTGCACGGCGAGGAAGACGATACCCTCAGGTTCGAAAGCCCTTTTGTGCCTCTCGGTCGCTGTAGCGGGCCCTCTTGGCAAGCCTTTCTCCCCAGCACCCAGCACCCAGCAGCCCCTTTCCCAGCTCTCCTCTCCTTTGCCCATTGGAGCGTGCCAGCACCGATTCGAACCTTCGTTGATGGGGCCACATCCTTGCGGTCGTTCGCTAAGGCATGCTTGTATCGCTGCTGCTGTTCTGCGGCCAGCTACTGGTGGTACGGGGTGTGCTTTGTTGGTTGAAGCGCTATAGTCATGTCTGTTGTGTGTCCTGGTGCAGGTACTGCTGTAGGTACGTGGTGTGGGTAATTCACATCAGAGCGCTCTCCGCACTAAAACACTGATACACCACGTCGTGGACCCGGTTCATTCTGGTTTTGAACCGGAACTTGAGTTTCCAGAACGAGATCCCCACAAAATCCTCTGGTTCTGGATTCGGGGGCGAAACCCAGAACGAAACGCGATTTTTTCCTCTGATTCTGGAAATATTTTCATTCTGAAAAATGAAAACGTTTTCCGAAACTGTAGAATAAAGCACGTCATGCACGAAATAGCGCCAGATACAGCCCTCTGCTGGGGAAGAGGTTCTATCGGCATGGCCAGAAGAAGGCTTGCCTTAGCGGCCAGTGCTGAGTCCGTACCTCCGTATCATCCCTTATCCAAGGTAGACTGTGACCAACGTAGACTAAAAATATCGATTGACATATGCTACCTCGAGTAGACCCTTCTATTGTCGATTTCCATCACGTAAAAACTACGTTAAACCGACAGATATCTCGGACCACCAGGAACCCCGATGAGATTCACCCTACTCTTACCTCCGACTCCATTTCGGTATTTGACACAGCAGTGTGCTATGATCGAATTGCTCTCGTCGCTCCTTCGGGCTGCGAGTTTTGCAACTTCTTGCAAGTTCTTGACACGTGAGGTATTTTCCCTTTTGGTGTAAATTTTGGGATGAAGGTGATGATCGAACCCAAGGAAGACGTCGCTCGTCAAAATCTCACGGCTTGCCTGCGACGCCATTGCGAGGAAAGTAGAGTACAAATATCGATCGACACCAGTGTTGTGAATGTGATCATCACGGGCCTGATATTCGCTCTAAGTGGAGATCTGTGGTCCATTGACCGTCACGCAACGAACAGACTGTTCTCTTTCTTGCAGTAACACAATCAATGCGCAGAGGAAGTTTGTTATGCATTCATTATTTATTTCTCTGATCGGATGAGATCAGGAGACGAGTGCACTGACAGAGGGGAGAGGGGTGGCAAGCCTGCCCCGCGACCCACTCAACTACTCCGATTATATAATCTTCCTAAAATATGGGGTGCTCAATGGGTGCCTCGCCTTGTCTACGAATCTGCCCCGTGCGGTCAGTCTACGATAGCTCCTAGGATAGCTCCTAGGCATCCTATACACTACTAGGCTTCTCGTGTCGTGTGCTAGCAGCAACTCTCGGAATCATCTCTTTTCCACCTCAACGGTATGTATCTCCTTCTACATCGTAGAACGTTGCTGTTCATAGGCCTACGTTGTTGTACATATTACAGTATACAAGTAATAGTACGTGAGCTCAATCCGCCCTCGCTTTTGGCAACATCCGTTTGACGTACTATGCCCCGGTGGTCTAGTGGTTACCTCAAGTACTACTAGCGTTGGTCCTTGAGTTCGATTCCCACCGTGGTGAGAGTTTCACTTTATTTGCAAAAATGCAACAAAAGGATCAACTGCTGAGAGCGCCTAGCAGCGTGGGTATTTATAGGTACAATTCGACGCGAGTCGACGAGGGAAGAAAATAACGCTGAAATTTTCTCGCCATAAAAATGAAGGCATGTACCGTAGTGGGGAGGGGGGGGAAGGGCCCGCTATGTGACCCCGGATCTGAATAACTACCGTAAGGGGGTGCGAGAGTACAAGGATAATAAATGGGATGATGAAAAGAAAAAAAAAATGCCATGTTGTGTTAGGTTTTGACTCTTAATAATGAAAACTTACTAAAAACCGGCGGCCGGTTTATTACACGGCTTGCAAAGATGAGCATCGACCCTAATTTCGTCGAACTCACAGCTGACGTCGTTAGAATATTTTGATGAAATACCCCCTTTGGAACTGCAACTTTGATATAGATGTACCCCGGATGTGCACTACTGGTATTTATCTGCACTCACGTTTTCGGGGACATGAATTGATATTTATACCGTAATAGGGTAGACTCATTTTCGCGGTCTGAATGCACCCAAGTGTCGGGGACGAATCAATTACTGGGGATGCGTTTTGCGAGTGGTAAAAGGTTTTGTCTAACGTTTTGGTGATTTTCGATCCTAACCCCACGGCAACGTGGTGCCCTCCAACGTTTTGGCAACTGCTTCAGGTCGTGGGGTCCCGGCTACGCGCCGTTTGTGCCGCAGCTGCTACACGCAGCCGACAAGCCCAAGGAGCGCATCAGCTACGACCGCCTCGACAGCTGCACGGAGCGCGACACCACCCACGGCGCCGGTGGCGCCGGCGGCAGCTCCGGCTGTGCTCAGTTAACAACGTCGAAGCAGCGCTTGGTGGAGGAGGAGGAAGCTGAGGACAGCGCTGCCGAATCTGGTGCGGACGCGGACGGTATGGGTGGCAGCGGTGGAGGTGGTGGTGGTGGTGGAGGTCGGGTTGGTACCCTTCCGTCGTTCCCTCGCTCGTTTTCCGCCGGTACTGCTAAGGCGGCGGCGGTCAACAAGAAGTTCGCCTGGGTCCCGTGATGAGATACGAAAAACGCTGCTACCCACAGGCCGTCGCTCAGCAACGATTAAAGGGGTGTCTTCTTCGTCACCACCCACTCGCTCGCTATCTATCATAGGGCGTCCTCACGCGAGCGAGAATAGGCAGGCAGGGAGGCAGGCGCTCGATTAAGTACGAGCGTGGCCGCCCTGCCGTCCGCGCAGTGTAGGATTGTTTGGCGAGACCTTTTAAGTGCGGGAATAGGGGCCGTGGCGGTTCAAACGCACGCAATAAATGAAATAAAAAAACACACACCCATGGAAGGTGGGAGGGAAAGCAGGCGAGCGGAGGGGGGATGGCGACGGGCATCCCCGCTCCCCTCGTTGTTTTGCCCGCCTGCGTTCCGGTAGAGGCAAGCAACTTTGGGTTGGAGTCTGCGAGAAATGTTCACGATCGTGGGAAGGGGGGGGGGGGGGGGGGGAAGGGTTAGGAGGGTGATGGAGCGAGGTGCGGGAGGGGGATGGAAGGGGGTGTAAACACGATATTACATACTTGGCGATTTGTACAGCAAACGGGGGACCAACTCGTAACGCCTTCATGTTTTCGCGCTGAGGAGGAGGGGGGGGAGTGGGGTGGTTGTCGCTGGTCGCCGCCAGGCGAAGAGGCTTACTTCGCCCTGATTGCTTGCTGTGAGAAGTTGTAGATTTTGATTTATTTTATTTGCATAGCATGCCTTCGACTTTCGTTTCGTTCGGGCCCTACAAAATAGTGTTTGTTTCTCGATGTTGTGCGATGAAACTGTCCGGCAAGGAGGTGGTTGGGGTACTCGCACGAAGCGTGTAATGGAAGTTTCGTTTCGACCGCGGACGGACGGCGGTGGTTAGACAGGTTGATGGGTGCCCAAACCAAGGCACATTTATTCTTCGGTAGTGACTGACGGATGCTATCGAGGCGCGTTTATTTATCGGTAGTGTGTGACTGCGGGATGCTATGGAGTACATTTATTTGCCTGTAGTGTCACTTGTGGATGCTATCAAGAAACGTTGTCCGTTGCCCACATCAAACGGGGAACACGAGGTGTGCATACAGCAGCACTGCCAGTAGTATATGTCGCAGGTGTTCCTGAGGAGGCCAGGCTAGTCTGTGGCCAGGACTCAACCATAATTTTCCCGTCGTTAGTTGGGAGGCAGCGGTAGGTAGCAGGCGGGCTTTCGGTTTTCGACGTGCCGAGGCCTTGCATAATGTACGAGCTCGCTTAGAAAAGGCGACGAGGCGGGGCGACGGCGACTGCAGGGGTGGGGGTTGGGAGCGACGAGCAGTCGTCACGTGTTGCTGTGGTGACTGTGGTGTGCAGTGCTAGGTGCAGCAGGCGTTACGTGTAACGGGAGGGGGGGGTATTTCCAGTTTGGAGTCGGAGCTTGAGTTGTTTATTGTGCGGGGTTGGAGGTGGCTATCAGAGCTTTAGGACTGAATGTAGCTTTTCACACCTTGGTGGTGTTTGTTTATGGTTTGTGTGAAAAAAAACGTGGTTGGAAGAGCTCTTAAGTAGTAGAGAGCTTTTGATGTGCCTGATACTCCGGAGCAGGTGTTAATTGTTGCGTTGTATACGACGGCAGCAGGACTATAACGACAATTGTTGGTCTTCATCTCTGGCGGCGGTTGTCTGGCTGGCTAACTTATTAAAGAGTCGAAATAAACAAAATCGGTAGCAGACCATTTTTTCGAACACTCGAGTTGGCTAGCTGGCGTTTTTGTCGAGGTGGTAGGGGCTGGCTGGCTGGCTTACGAACAGATCGAAATATCAATATCATTAGGTACCAGGCCGTCTTTAGTGTCGAAACAAGTTGACAAGCAGGCGTTCTTTGTTGGGGTGGTGGTGGTGGGGGCTCTTCGCGGGACAGACCACCGACAAAAGGATGCAGGAATGGGGTAGAAACGCGGTCATGCGTTGCTTGAGCACTGAGAAATTTGTGCCTTTTGGGAAAGAGCTATATGTTGGTATCATAGCTGTGGAGCTAGCTGTGGGTCGCACCCGGGCGTAAGGAGTGCCAATATTCCTTCTATATTCTGCCGTTTTGTTTGGTACTAATGTCGGTACGCAAGTTTAGTTTTTTTTTTGCGTCGAATCTACTTGTCTTTTTTTTTCTCTTCAAAACCTGGAAGACAAAGCGTGTCGGTAGCGCTGGACGCACGGGTTCGGATTGATTGGTGGGCATGAGGGAGGAAGCGTGACGGGGAGAGGGTAGGGGGGAACCGGCGATAGTCCCTGCTCTGGCTGTCGTTGTGTCTGACTCGCGGTATATTGTTTTGTGTGACGTTTGATTTGACGATAACGACGACGAGGGAGTTGGTTGTTGCCTGTTACGGCTCTTAACATGTGCTTTTTCGTGTTCTTCTGAAACGCGAAGAAGTCTGTGGCCGGAGGATTGGATTGAATTTTGTTTTTGGCCGGTTAGCATTTTAAGCAGTTGGGTTGTAGTGGTGGTGGTTTTAGATGAGTGGGCAAATAACGGGGCTTTAAGTATTTGGGTGGCCGTATTAAACGGGGAGTCGTCCGGCTGGCACGTCACTCCTTGTACTTTTAAGAGGACCTTCTTTCAGAGGTGCGAGGCTTTACCCGGATACGAGAAGAGAAGGAGGATAGATCGCCATGCCACAACCACGAATTGAAACGAAACAAAACACGCAAGCAGCTGCCACTTGGCGCAACAATGGTTCGTTTTATGTTGGTTGCGCCGCGGTCGATGCTCCTTCCCCCCCCCCCCATCCACCCACCCAGCCACCGCTGGCCACACTCCCTCGCTGCCGGTGCTGGGTTCGTCTAGCGGTACAGCAGGAGCAGTTACTATTTTTTGGAGTAGGATTGGTCAGAACGTCTGAGCCAGTGTTCTTTTCACGACCAGTTGAGTTTTTTTCGTAGAGATCATGTACTCCGGTATGGAATGGGCATGGTACTATATATTGGGTGGTCATTGGAGGCGGTCGATGGAAGGGCGTGCCTGTCTTTCTTTGGTTTGATGTGGGTTTGTGTGGGTTGGGGATGGTGAAGAATCTCGAAGACTCCTATTTTTTCACTGGTAGTGACCCGTTTTTTTTTTCGCGTGCTTTTCATTTTGTTCGGTGTTGTTTTTCCCCACCTTTCACGAGTGGAGAAAGGAGAGCGTTATTAGTACGACAAAAATACATGTCTCACTATCTGCTGGAAGTGCGGGGTTGCGCTCCACAAAATACTTTTTCACAATCATGAGTGGAGGAATAAGAGCAAAACATGTATCATGTCTTGTTTGTTTCCTGCTCGATCGCAAGAAGACGAGCACCTACGTCGAGCAGCAGCATTGTCTTGAGTGCCTCAGTAAAGAAAAGCGAATTAAACAAGATATCCTACTTATCACGCCCACCCCTTTCCTCGACGACCATACAATACACATAACCATGCCACCTTGGAGAGTACGCTCTCCCGACGACACAAACACACACGAGGCAACCGTGATATCACGAACAAGGAAACAAAACACACCCTTTTCTCTGTCTCGTCTCTCCGTCTCTGTCAGGGTGTATCTCGCTCATCTCCAGTCGACGCATACTACGGTAGGCGCGCACCCATGTTTTCTGAGGCTCCTCGATTGAGGTTCATGCGCCTCACCCAGAACCTGGCTTGAGAAAAAATCAAAGAGCAAACCGATAAAAAATCGTATGGCCTACGTATACACCCAATCAGATGCCACACACATTGTGTCATTGTAAAACACACATGACATTCCAACCATGTTGGGTAGTTACCGCTTTAGTTCCTCACTGCAGGGTCCCTGCCAGTCATATATGTTTTGGTCGAAACGTGCTGCAGTGGGTAATTACCCCGAGTTAAGAGTATTCGGGAGTAAAGACCGGCCAGCCCGGCATGTCCCGACACACTAAAGGCTATATATTTCCCACTATAGATAAGAGCGCTTTTACCGCATGTTTCGGCTTGTCACGGGGCGCTCTTCAATCGGGGTACCCATTGCGCCCGCATCGTCGCCTGCGCCAATGGGATGCGTCTTTCTGTCTCCCTCTGCCTCTCTTTGTCTCCTGATGCCTCTCTCCGCTACAAATATGGCCATCGCGCCATACACGCGTGTATGCAACCTGAATACAGAGCCCTTTTCGTTTCTCGCCAGAGTGAAAAAAAAGGAGTTACAAAAACGGAGATAAAAGTGCTACGAAGACATATGAGGCCTTGCAGACTTCGCCCGGTTCGGGGTTAACCTACTCGGAATCATTGCGGGATACATTTTTGCAGCAGGGAAATGGTCAAGAGCCTTGACTCTTACTACTGCCGCTGCTGCTGGCTACTACTACTACTTACTACAACTGCCGTAAATGCATGCACCAGCCATGCGTTGCATCAGCAGTATCACCACGACACCACCACCACACAACACCAGGATGGCGTGCTGTTTACCATTACAGGCGGAGGATCTGCTCCATCATGCGCTGGGCCTGCGTCATGTACATCCCGCCGAACAGGACGTGGTGGTTCAAGATGTGGTAGACGTTGTAGACCACCTGTCGCTCTTCGTGGCCCTCCGGTAGCGGCCACTCCTTCTCGTACCTGCGCCGGAAGTCGTCATCATAGTTGCCGTCGGCGTCGTCATCGCTATCGGAATCGTTATCGTTATAGATGTTGGTATCGTCATGATCGTTGTCGTTATCGTCATCGTTATCGCTATCGGTAAGGTCATTATCGCTGTAATCGTTGTCGTTGTCGTTATCGCTATTGTTATCGCTATCGCTATCGTCGTCGATTTCGTTTTTGTTATCATTGTCGTCACCGTTGCACAAGGAGGGGGCCCTCCCCCGTTGCCACAAGGCGGCGGACCCCCCCCGTTGCCATAAGGTGGGGGGCCTTCCCCTTCGAGGCAAGTTGGGGAACTGCCCCGCCTTTACTGAAGGTGGGGGCCTCCCCGCCCTACCACAAGGTGAGGGATATCCGCCCTTGCCACAACGGGGGGGGAGGGGCGGGTAGCCCACCTTCTAGATGTCTTGTCTCAAGGCCAAGAACATCCAAAACAAAAACATATAAGAGAACATTCGACCGGGATACCATACCACGACCACTGCCTGTAATCCATCCTGCCTGGTCGGATATGCAGAGGCATAGAAAATCAGGAGGATACGATACCAATAATAACACTGCAAATCTACATCTAGAGAACAGCCGACCGCGGCACGTCACTATTGCACTACTTGCAGCAGGAGCATGTCAGGTAGAAGTGCATAAGGTTTGCATCATGTTTGCTATGAGGTTCCTTACTCAAGGAGCTATATGCCTCCCCCAAAACCTGCCTCGGGTAAAACTAAAAGTCATGCACGATGAGCAATCCCATGGCCTAGGTATACAACCAAAAACAAAAAAATGTTGCAAAAAAAAGAACGAAACATCGGACGATTTCGGGTTAAGAAGCCCCCGCCCACCATTAAAAAAACACGATCCCGCCAAAACCTGCTACCGCTACCGTAGCAGGCGCAAGTGGCCACTACACTACACTGCTACACCGTCAAGGGCCGGATATGCAAATGCAAAGAAGACCAGGAGGGCATCTACGAAGGAGAACTACACACAAACCCACCCGCCGAAGACCATTCGACCGGGATACAGTACCTACGTCGTACCCCGCTTACCGACAGGCAAATGCCTAGAACACCATGAGGGAGCGAGTAGTACTACCAAATATACTACTGTGGTGTAGCTCCGCTAGGAAGTCGCGCTGGTGGATACTTGTAACTGCCACGAACCCAATTCAACCCAACCCAACCCTGCTGGTCATACTGTCATACTGCTGTTCTGCTATACTAGTGCTGCTGTCTCAGTGGTAAAAAATATTCATTTATATTTTCATTATTCTTTTTCGGAGACCCCGGGTGGTCGAGCGCGACGTACGGGAGATTTGAGGTTCGGCTCGGTCTTGCGAGGGTAAAAAGAAGCCGCTGTTTGCTTGGCGCCAATCATAAATTAGAAATCCCCTTCGCTCGAAAAACAATATTTACACCCGCACATTATTTTGGAATACCGCAACGCTCACCCTCGGTAGAAGGCGGCCGGGAAGCCCCCGAAAACGTGCGTCATGCCGAGATCCACTTCCCTGTCCCCGTAGTACGTTGCCGGGTCGAAGATAACGGGGTCGCTCTCCGGCCCGACAAACCCCTGGTTGCCCCCCCACAGGTCTCCGTGCACCAGGCACGGCTGCACCTCGTGCTTTGACAGGATTGACCTCGTCTTCCAAACAGAGCCGAGCGGTGGGTGAGGTAGAGGATTTGGGGGGTGGGGTGAGGTAGGGTGGGAGTTAAAGTGAGAGCGAAAGTGCGGGTGGTGGTGAGAGTAAGAGTGAGTGGGGGGGTTGGGGGGGTTCGTAGAGGAGTTGGGCGGTGTGGGGTGGGGTAGGGTGGCGTTGGGGGAGGGTAGGGGTGAGGTTGGGAGTGAGAGTGAAGGTGAGAGTGAAAGCGCGGGTCGGGGTGGGGTAGAGTGGTCTTGGGGTTGGGTGGGTTGGGTTTGGTAGACCAGTTGGGGGGTGGGGGTGGTGGTGGTGTAAGGTGGGGGTGAGGGTGAAAGATAGAGTGAAAGTGAGAGGGCGAGCGGGAGTTAGGGTGGGGGTGAAGTAAGGCGGGAGGAGTTGGGCGGGGTGGGTTTGGTAGACCAATTGGGGGTGGATGGGGTGGGGGGGAAGTTGGGAATTAGAGTGAAAAAAAGAGTAGAGTGAGAGCATGGATGAGGACAGGGTGGGGTACGATAGGGCTTAAGTGGGGTAGGTGCGGCAAAACAGTTGGAGGGTGGTGGGGGGGTAGGGTCGGCGTGAGGGTGGAAGAGAGTGGGATAGAAACGGGGAGAGCGCAGGTGCGGGTGGGGATGGGGTACGGTCGGAGTGAGGGTGCAAGAGAGGGGAAGAGAGAAAGCGAGGCTGGGGTCGAGATGGGGAGGGGCGGGGGATGGGCGAGGGGGGAGGGTGTACTCACTTCATGCATAGCCGTATTGGTATGAGCATAGACCTTGCATCCATACAGTGCCGGGACGGAGCCCTATCTGGCAGACATCGCGTGCACCAAGCGCGAAGCGCCGTGAGGTGATCAGCGAGCCGAATGAATGGTGAGCTGCATCCAACCACCAACCACTTGTGGGGTGGACTTCCGCACCTTGTGAGTACTTTCTTGCATGAGGATGCCAGCTTTGAATGACTCTTTTTTTCTGGTGTGGCTGAAACAGAGACAGCAACGGGAATACAATGCAGCTGCCTCGTGGGTGCCTTACCAGAAGCACACGACGTGAGATGTGATCCCCTTTGCCCGGAGTTATGGTTCACCCTTTCGCACAAAATGATCCAAATTGATCACCATCTCGGGTACCGCCAAAACGTAAAAGCGAGAAAAAAACAGACGATACTCAGTTGGTCTAGCTCACGTAGTGGGAGGCGTGCTCTACAGCGTTGCAGCCGAACGGTGCCAACCCCAGCATCGCAGCAGCAGCCGCAGCGGCGGCGCGGGGTAGGGGCGAGGGGGGGCGTTCCTATGATATCAGAATCGACCGAGGAAGCGCCGGCACAAGCGGTTGGGCGTCACCCAGCAACCGTACTTGCGGAACGATTCGAAACACAAAGCACAATCGCAAACGACGGAAGCTTGTGATGGCGGTGGGCGTGGATGAAGCCAAAAGAGCCACAGTCTCTGGGAACAACCAAGACAGCAAGAGAGAGTTGGCCCACGCACACGAGAGAGATCGAGACATACAACGAGAGAGAAAGAGCGCCCCCCCGGGCCCCTGTCCCTCCTTTCCCCACCCGCCCCCCCTCCCCGCCGTAGATACACACCTTCTCGACGACCTTGTCGACGTTGTGGTAGACAGCACCGTTCTGCTGGCTGAGCCGGATCATGTGCTTCAGCCTCTTGTCTACCCAGAAGTCTACCCAAGAGTCCGTCCACCCGTTGGGCTGTGCGGTGGCTGCGGAGCTCGAACAACAGGGCATGTGCACGGGGAAAGCACGGTGAAAAGCAAGCGTGAAAAGTCGCAAAAAAAAATCGAAACAAAGTATGATACACATAAAATCGCAAGAAGGAGCCCGTACGCACCATGTACCACTCTGTCCGCCGGAAAAACAAGAACCGTGTGGGTACTAACACGAAAATCCAAACGATCCTTACATTGCCGAACAGGGTGCTACGCATTATACGTCGGAACATCACATCCTATCACACCAGCTAACAGGTATCCCATGCTATCCAGAATCGGCTCGATGGCTACACTATTACTGCTGTACTAAGCACCATCTCATAACGTACACGTCTCGATAGTTTCGGCATCTTGCGCATGATACCTCCGATCGTGTTGTCCACGTGGAAGCCGTACTTCCCGTTAGGGCTGAGGCTGCGGTGCATCTGCGCCAGTTGCGCGCCCATCAACTCCGATTTTCCCTCGGACGATCGACCCCCCATGTTCAGGTGCTCAAAGACTGCGTAGCATCCTGGAACAGTACCATAGCAGCCGTTCGGGCGGGCGGGAAAAGGGAGAGATAAAGGTGAGGGGGAGAGGGGGGTTCGAGCAATGTTTAGGGATAAAAGGAAGGGGGCGGGGGATGGGGAGAGGGTGCGCAGGGCTTTGTCGCGCTTTAGGTACTTGCTGCAGCGCTGCGGTAGTTATCATGCGCTTGGGTGTAATGCTGTCTTCGGAACATCGATCTCTCGAATTCGTAGGGTCGCTTGTTTCGCCGACATAAACAAAAACGCTCGCGTCGACGCTAGCGCAAGGCACCGTTGCCGTCTCTAAGAGGAATGCGGCGGTTTTCCCCTCGGCGATCCCAATACCATCCCCACGCTGACCCGTAACCCCATCCCGTATGTCAGACGTTATCCCATCGCTTGTCATCTCATCCGATCCGATCCCGCCTCACCTCATCCCATCCCACCCAATCCCACCCCCCCCCTTCCCATCTCATCCCATTCCATCCCCCTTCAATCCCATATCCATGCACTCCCCTCCCACCCAAAACCCGTCCGATATGCCATCCGATCCCACGGCACACATCCCCTTCCACCCCATCCCATATATCACCCCATCCCACCCTGTCCCATCCTACCTCATCCCATCCCACCGCACGCACCCCTCTCTACCTCATTCCATCTTGTCCCATCCTACATTATCCCCATATCTCATCCCATATCTCACCCCATTTCATCTCATCCCATCATGTCTCACCCCATCCCCTCCCGAATCCCATCCCATACCATCCCCTTTCTATCCTATCCCATCCCATTCAATCTCCTTTCCATACAATCCCATAACTACTCTTATCCCACTCCATCCCCATCCCATCCCACCCCCCTCCCACCCCCTATCACCCCTCTCCCACCCGATTGCATCCTTATTATTTGCCCATCCAACCCCACCCCAACCCACAACCCGCTCCATCCCATCCCAGCCCTTGCCTCCCATCCCATCCCGTCTCCCTCCCTTCTCGTCCCATTAGATGCACACCTCCTGGTCCGTCCCCGCCGCAGATGGGACGGGGCACCCGGATGGCGTTGGCGTCGTACATTGCCTGGAGACCTGCACGCTCCGCCTCCAGCATCTTAGCGCCGGAGGGGCCTGCTTTCTTGAAAAAATACTGTGGCCGCGTGTATGCAAGGTGTATCGTATCAGGTGTTTCGCCGTGTCGCCACGTGAAGCGGCAGCGACGGGAGGGGGGGGAGGGGGCGGTAGGAGGGTAAGATGGGGGGCGTTTGGAGGGGAATGGAGGGGAGGAGACGGGAGGCGAGTATGGTAGGAGGGGAAGGAGGGGGGCATTGGGAGGAAACGGAGGGGAGAGGGCAACGGGAGAATGAGGTTGCTTGGTGCACATGTGTGTGTCCGGTCGGTTTCGATGTCGGTGGTATATGCACGCGCAAGCATTGCTATTAAATAGGGCAGGTTGAAGTGATAGCAGTTGGGACGGCCAAGCGCAAGGGAACACATATACACATGATGTTACTCGGTTTTCTATTGGCGACGCGGGTACCCTCCCGCGCGCGTGACGACCTCCACATTTTCGTAACCGCTGCACTCGAGAAACAAAACACAAGCCGTGTCGTGCGGCGGACGCGGTGCTCTGGTATACACCTCCGCACGATACATATATACCCCTGATATAGAGACACTGTAGAAAATGTCTGTGCGGGCCTCACGACCAACATCAAAATTGGTCAACGAAAAAACGGCAAGCCAAAGGCAGGCGTAATGCACGCCTTAGGCAACCCTCGAACACCGTGTACCATCCTTCTACCGATAACACCAAACCGAACACAATACTGGTACCAGGTATTCTACTCCAGCTAAAAATCTACAACAGCCTGCAGGGTCCTAACGAATAAAACCTGCCCCGCGTAAAAACCAGGCAAAATAACCCGAAAATAACAAGCTACAAAAACAGGAGCCAAAAACAAAATGGAACGAACGAAAGAACAGCAGCATATCGGTGGAATCGTTCGCGTGCCCGTGGCAGCAGCAGCGGCGAGAAGGGGCGGGGGGAGGGGGGAGGTGCCACCAACGCGCCACCAACGCGTTCCCAGCTCATGCGCGTGGCCAAAACGCCTCGTTTGATGCGTCGAAAAAAAAACTTGCCCTTTGCCCACCTTATCGCCCGTGGCGGTGTCCACTATCGTGCCTATGGAGGCGCCTCCTCCACCACCTGACCCGCCCTGCCGGACATCGTCGGGCCGAAGGCAAAACGCAATCGGCATGCGGTCAATGGTCGACGGTCGTAAAAATCTGTTTTCGGACCCAGGAAAAGCCACCGAGAAATGCCAAGCGCGGTGATCTATCAATAATAGCCTGTGCCCGTCTAGCGTGAGCGAGCAGCACGTCGAGTCAAATAGTGTCATGCAGGGCGTGCCGTACTTAGTTCGGACATTACTGTAAAGGTGTCATCGTCCAAATCAGCACTCCGGGCTGCCCCGTATGGTCGATGCTGTAATCGGCATTGGTTTTCTACAAATGTTCCCCTCTGAAGTTCCAATGGGGTTAGCAAGAGTGAGCGACGTGGGACAACGATAAAATACGTTGCGGCTTATCCGTTGGTGATCCAACAATCTAGAACGGGGGTGCAGAAATACTAGACGTTTCGAAACGATGCTAAGGCCAGTACAGCGAGGTATTCCCCTGATCGAGAGCGAACGACCCCTCCCCAGGAGGAGTTGGCTCACGGCGTCTCCGTCTCATGGAAGGATGAAACGGGGCTATTCATTGCTCTACGTACCCACTGATGATACGTATTGATCGAAGTTCACTGCCTTGCCGTGCGCCGCCGTTACACCTCTCGTCCCAGTGGGGCGGGTATTTCTCCCATGCGTGTCCGTCTGTACCAATTCTGCGACGATGACACTAGATGTCTTCTACGACTGCTAACTGTTGATCGTAAAATGCTAACCCGCATTTACAAATTCGCTTGTCATCTCACCCCCCCGATGTTGAACCGATCCAGAGCTTCGCCCCCGTCCCCAATCCCCGCCCCCCCCAAGGCCTCCGCCAGAGCTACGGCCATGCTCTCCGCCAAGGACGATGGGGCGCCACCCCCCCCCCCCGCAGCTTTCAGTGCTGCCGTCTTTGATGATGTTCTACTAGCCCGCTTAGATGCCGACGGTAGCATACTTAGACTCTTTGCCGCTGGTGCAGCCGTCCTCGCCGACAGGGAGAACGCGGAAGAGGAGGAGGAGACAGTGGGAGCGTTAAAGTTGCCCTGCCAGCTCACCGCGGAAGGCACAGCAGCTGCGTTTTATTGCGGGTACAGTGAAGGAGCGGATGCGAGTGTTGCGATGCATCAGGTATCAAACCACGGCGGAGAAGAGGGGGGGAGGGTGCGAAGGGGGAAGGGGTGGAGGCGGGGAGGGAGGGAGGGAGGAGGAGAAAAGCCCGAGGCTCGAGGCCCGAGGGAGTCTCGGGGGAAGAATCTACAGCGGTAGCGGTGGTGGCAGTGACAGCGGTCGGGGTTGCGGTACATGATGAGGGCAAAGCGAGGATGATATTCGGTTTATTGAGTTAGGATTGATGTTTGATTGCTTAATTGCTTGATTGCCGAACATGCTATTGATAGCAGATTGGTTTATAGATTCGTGTGAGTTGATGAGGCGTCTCGCGCAAAGCGGTGTCACTGGTGCCGGTAGCGGTTTCCAGGTTCCTGGTTGCTTCTGCGGCCTGCGACAAGGTTGTGTTCTGGCTCTGTTGTAAAGTTTTGAATCAACGCCGAGCGCGTACCACTACTACCGCTGTGTAGCATTGCATTGACCTCGTAGGACAGCGGAAAAGGGCGGCGTCAGGTCGGCACGCGTGTTGTGTGAACCTTGACCCCGCACTCCCTCCGCTTCACGTTTTCCTTTGGTCAGCTTCTCCGATCTTTGACTCTCCCTACATGAAACGCGGCGGAACTTGATCAGTACGACAGACGACAGGGGACCGTCGGAATGTCAAGCAAAGTTCCCCTTTTAAAGCTGGCTGACAGGCTCTGCCGTTCGTGGCCTAGTGCTGACATTGGCGGCTACCACCGTTGCTATTTCAGAACCGCTGCTCCGGGCTCTACCGCTTTGCACCCGCGTGCGCTACCGCTGCTGTAGGGCGTGCGTATGGGCGCGACCAACAAAAACCTGGACGTACGTACAAGTAGTAAACCCTGTACCTGGTACTTGCGATTGCAAATGTCCTCTGATAACGTAGTGGCCGCGAGGGGCTTCACTGCGTCAGTGTAAGCCTTTGCACACCCCAGCTGCATTCGCTGTTCGTGATTTGAACCCGAATCATGACTGGGTTCCTCTCATTTGCCCTGCGCACGACCAGTTCTCGTAACCACCTCACTGATCAGTTCCTGCTGGTTTCATGAAGGTACATCGAGGCAGTTTAAGTCACACGATGCCCTGGAAGACGCACTTACCTGCGGCAAAGCATGCCACAAAGATAGACACCGATGATATCATACCACACCGGTGCTAACCTGGAGCTTCGTGCGGCGAGGGCTTCGGCTTTGCGTTCGCACTTCAACACTTCATCCGTGGGGAATCAAGCAATCAAGCAATCAAATCTTTTTTGCAACATCAATATTTCAGAAAAGCCATCCAGATCTCTACAACAATACAGAATCAAAGATCAACGAATGTCACAAAGGTCAAAAAGCAGAGATCATCAGCTGCTGCTAGAGAGCTGTTGCTGTCACGGAGAGCAAACGCCACGCACGCTGTGCACTCACGTGAGTCGCGCTTCGAGTTTTCTCTTGTTGCCGAAGGATTCTCTTGTTGCCAAAGGATGTTTCCTGGTTCTTCGCAAGACCTGTTTACAGATGTCTCGCTCGACCTAAAAGTGGATTCAATCGTTTGGAAGATGATAGTACTTACTGAGTGTGCGCCTTTTGCTTGGTGTACTCTTCCCTGCGCCCGCACCTACATGGACAAGGCGTATTCATAGTCCTGCGTCCTTTTTCTTGATAACTCGCGCGAGCAGAGGTGGTTAACGCCGTTTTATTCCTCGACTGGCTGGGGGAGGACTTCTAGAGGCTAGAGAGGCTAGAAACATTGATACCAGGTATGTGCCTGGTACCTTTGTAGCAGTCTACAAGGGCTCAATGTAGCGGGCGGCGTCAGCTGCTATCCTCGCGCAAGGAACAAGATTCATACTGTGTTTGCTATGACTCAGAAATTCTGGATTAATTTGTCACGTGTACTCGCAGACCTCTTCCCTGTTGTGCAAAATAGCAATGAATTACGAGTATGCCACGAGCGGCCCCCGGCCGCGAGACGGTGGCATCTCAAACTCCCCACCTACGTCTTATGAAACCCCTCCAAATGTTTTATGAATCACGCCAATCCGGTCTCTGATAGCCCCGATCCCCTTTTCTGCGGGGCTATCGACCTCTCACAGCCCCGCCAACAATTACACCGACCTGTTGCTACCTGATCCCCCCCCCTCTTGAGCGTCAGGGCGGGCGGATGGGAAAGTTGATCAATTATAATGGGCACGCTACTTGACTCCTTTCAATCCTACGGTGCTATACGCTCTCGCTCCCCTGTGCCCCAGGCGACCGTCTCTGGCAAGCGCGACAGCTCTCCTGTCGCCTCTCCCTGGAAACGGCATCGACAAAAGTTCGTCTGTTAAATCAGAATCCCTTCCACGCCTCCACAAACACCATTCTCCTACGTAAAGTTACATTTTGCTATTGCTATGACTAAACAATTCTGGATGCATTTGTTACGTATAGACCTCTTCCCGGTGGTGCAAAATAACAGTAAAATACGATTATGTCACGAGCGGCCCCCGGCCGCGTGACGGTGGCATCTCATACTCCCCACCTACCAGGTACGTCTTATGAAACCCCTCCAATGTTTTATGAATCAGGCCAACCCGGACTCTAATAGCCCCAATCCCTTTTTCTGCGGGGCTATCTACCTCTCACACCATAAGGCGGCCTAAGCTAACGTACTTCTAAAAATCTACTGTATGCGAGGGCTGCAGAGACCACTTCAGCCCCTTCCCCTGCTTCCATTAAGTATGTAATATAATCCCGAGACTTCCATTTTCCTGCGCGCGAATTCGTAACTCCGAAATACCTTTGGCCGCTTACTGGGTGGTCCCCCCGATTCTTCGCGAGTGTAGCGCAAACTGCATGGGGTCTCTACCGCTGCATCCTACCATCAACCGCAACGCGGTCACCGCTTCCGTCCGAGTGAAACCTTTTCAACCGCGCGACGTGGCCCGGACTGTCAGCGGCGCCCCCCCTGGCAGCTGGGGATGCACGTCGAGCATTTCCAGCTGAACTTCGAATGCCCCCATCGACGCCCCCCCCATCTCCCTCTCGTTCGACAACCGCGTCGTGCACTCTGCTCTTTTTTTATCGCACTTCGACGCCACAAATCTGATCTGCACTGCCGTGGCGGTCGATCTGTCCCCGAACTCGACCTGTACTCCTCCACGCGACAAGGTTAGGCACTCTCGCGTAAAAAGAAACTCTGGGTGAACTTTGCCATCTGCATATGCCCACGGCTCTGACGCTCTGCACAACGGAAATACGACACCGCGAGTCCCAACCACATAACACGTCCACTGTTTTCCATACTCACGGGTGTCTGTCGGCCTTATGATAACAGTGACCTCGACAGCGATAATCTAGCCTGTGCTTTCTTTTTAGACATGCCGTGCGCCCGGTGTATCCCCTTTCCCACAGCTGCTATCATGCAATGCGACATCGGCAATCCCATCCTGCGAACGTTTTGTGAAAGAAGCTAATGCGTCCAAGTATCATCTAACAGTAGACTGCCGATTATTATGCACGAAACAACGAGACGCCCTAAACTCGATTAGATTAGGCAACACTTCCTCGGGGTCAGCAAGCGTGTGCAACCACGGTTATTTACCCTGCGCATGTCTCTCTTTTACCCAGGTGTTCATCTTCGCTAGGTAATTTTTCTGCCTACTCTTCCCAACTGAACCGAACGCGAGCGTTTAAACTAATCGCGCTACCTCGTCCTTGTGTCCTCCCTTGTTGTCCCCTGTTCATGCAGGGGCGTGTGTGAACAGTAGACAGCAGTAGAATCGAACAGTGGACACAGCAAAAGTGCATGCCGTATGTTGATCGAGGGACATACCCCTCACGCACGCGAATCAGCCGCGTTGTGCGCCGCTCATTATGCTGGCAATCGTCATCCTTGCTTAGAATGTTTTTTGTTTGTAGTACGGTATCGAAAATCCCCTTACCCCTCGTTCCAATGTCTTGTTCCGACCATTCGTCAGAGTTGGTGAGCTCTCTGACCTTGTCCGCCAGGAGCGCACGAGGCCAACGGGAGATACCATCAGCTAGTGTGTTCCGTAAGCCGGGAATGTGTTTAGCAGTATGGTTCCACCCCCCCTTGATTTTGAGACGCCCGAGCATTCTCATGAGTAAGCCTGCTCGTTTGTCCCTCTATGTAGCAGGGAGCGCTTAGCCTGCTACACGGCTACACGGCGATACAACGACCCACAAAAAGGTACTACCTGCCTGACGTCAGTTTCGAGGCAGTGGGCGGTTTTTGCGTCGAGAGGAAGGTATTTTGGAGATACGACTTGCCAAAATAACTGGCCGCGGAGCTAAATAGAAAAGCCGATCGACGAGAGACCTGTACTATCATGATCAACCTGTTAGAGTTATTGGGAATGGTCGTGACCGCGTGGGCATGCTTGAACGAATAGGAGACAGGGCGGACGCAAAGAGGGATCCGATTCTGATGCGCGGTGACAACACCGCAGCAGTGTCTTGGATCGCCGTGTAGCAGGGAGCGCTAAGCGCCTCGCCTTCGTGTTGTAGTTAGTGATCGATAGCCCACTTTCAGACGAGAAGGCCAGCGTCAAACTCTCTCCCGAGTCCTACCGTGTGGTTCTGGTTTTTGGTACCTCCTGAGTTGTGCAGCCCGGTCAGCCGCAGCAATCTCCACACGAAATACCCACCAGCCCGTACTACGTACGTGAGGTTCCACAACTTGCCGGCCATGCTAAGCACGTCCCTCGCCGTCGCTTCCCTCCCGCTCTGGGGCCATTGCTCGAACATATATCTTTGTATCGCTTCAATCTTTTCGTGCG
This sequence comes from Undaria pinnatifida, assembly GCA_012845835.1. NCBI lineage: Eukaryota > Phaeophyceae > Laminariales > Alariaceae > Undaria > Undaria pinnatifida. The sequence continues at coordinate 8,314,657 of JABAKD010000010.1, forward strand.
GAACCGAAATTATCATGGTATGGGAGCTGATAGTGAAGCCTAGCGCGTCTGTCGTGGTGTCCCAGTCCGCGCTAATTTTGGGTGCTAGAATGGGCGTTATTCCCACCTCCCCCGGGCCGAACAAACGCACGTGATTCGAACCTAGAAAGGCTGACGCGATTAAGGCTGTAGTGTCGTCGTCAGAGTGTTGTGCCCTGATTTGTAGTTTGCCGTCTACGTATACGGCTGTGAAGAATGGGCTGCACTTCCCCCCCCCACTGTGAGTTCTGACTATTGCTTCCGGCGGTATTGGTGTTGGTGTTCCGTCTTCCCAACGCCCCACCACCTTTACGTGGGCCATCATTTCTTCCCTTCGTCTAACAATAGAGCTGAATCGATCGTGGTGTTGCTGTGCGCGTGTGCAGCCGCCGCCGATTTGACGCCCCATAACCCCGGCGATGCCGACCATCCGAACGTCAAACGAAAATCAATTACTGCCAGGTCTCCTACGGTGTAGCAAAAATTGTGAGCTTTGTCCGGGTCTACCCGCACGTTCCGTAAAGCGTCTGACACATCGACCTTGCTCGTCAATGTCCTCTTTTCTGGGAATTTCTTGCTCAAGGTCACGAGTTCGTCTAGGAACTTGGGCAGCGCTTCGGCGCACAGGCATTGGAGGACGGTATCGGGGTCAGTATCTTCGTTTAGACCCCCGTTCTTCTTTCTGCTCTGCGCATCGAACGAAATATAATTGATTTTCTGAACCTTGTGTGTCATGACATCTGCCAGCGGAGAGACTCTGACATTGGGGATTTCGTGCACAGCTGATTTCTGTATCACTAAATTTTTGGCGCCTAACGTGTTCCCCAATTTTTTTCCAGATTGCCGGCAAGTGCTCGGTGACACTGCTGTGGTTTCTGTACTGTAACGCGCGCTCGAGATCTGCTCCGGACGCTATTGCGTTCACCGGCACCCCTCCTGTGACTATCGTGACCAGCTCATCCACTGCCCCGAAGCCTTTTAGATTTCCGAAGTAACGCTGTATGTGTACGGGGTCTATCGGTGGTGTCATCAAGGATCCTCCTATCAGCCGAGCTACGTCTGCCACGACTTCTTGCTTCTCTCGGATTATGGCTGTGCAAGTGTTGGCTAACTTGTACAGCAGTTCTTCTCTTTCTTGTGAGTCGAGGCCTTCTTTTCCGTGTCTGTCTTTTTGAACGCGCCTCTGCTGTACCATGCTTTCTGTACTTTTTCGACTGTGCGTCTCCCCATAGGGAAGCCGTGAGCGTGCTGACCCGCCACTCTCCCGCGCGTCGACTGGTACCAACGTGCTAGGTTCTGGCTGCTGTACTGGCGGCTCTACTTATCCATGCCTTCACGGCCTCTTTCTCTGCTCTGATCTGTGCATGCACTCCAATTGCGTGCTTTCTGCTTCTGTGGGGTATCTGCTGTACTGCTCGGGTGGACAGTCGTTCTGGTTTGAGCCTTCTGCGCGATCGATGATTTTCCAACTGGCGCGGAAGTGGGGTATTCTGGCCCTCTGCTGCTGCTGATCTTTGCTGTGGTGTGAGAGTTTCGCCCCACCGACGTCTGTTCGGTCTGCGAAATAAGGTAATTCGTCTCTGCTCACACAAAGCTTCTGTGCTGTGGTGTGAGAGTTCCGCACTACCGATTTCTGTTCAGTTCGCGAAATAAGGTAACCTTCGTGTCTGCTCACACGAAGCCTGCTGTTCTGTGCTGTGGTGTGAGAGTTCCCGCACCACCGATATTTGGTCGATTCGCGAAATAAGGCGACCTTCGGCTCTGCTCACACGAAGCCTGATGTTCTGGTGGTGTGAGAGTTCCGCACCACCGATATTTGTTCGGTCTGCGAAATAAGGTAACCTTCGTCTCTGTTCACACAAATCCTGCTGTTCTGTGCTGTGGTATGAGAGTTCCGCACCACCGATACCTGGTCGGTTCACGAAATAAGGTAGCCTTCGTCTCTGCTCACACAAGGCCTGCTGTTCTGTGCTGTGGTGTGAGAGTTCCGCACCACCGATATCTGGTCGGTTCACGAAATAAGGTAACCTTCGCCTCTGCTCACACAAAGCCTGCTGCTCTGTGCTGTGGTGTGAGAGTTCCTCACCACCGATATCTGGTCGGTTCGGGAAATAAGGCAACCTTCGTCTCTGCTCACACAAAGCCTGCTGTTCTGTGCTGTGGTATGAGAGTTACGCCCCACCGATATCTGATCGGTTCGCGAAATAAGGTAACCTTCGTCTCTGCTCACACGAATCCTGTGAGAGTTCCGGACCACCGATATCTGGTCGGTTCGGGAAATAAGGCAACTTTCGTCTCTGCTCACGCAAAGCCTGCTGTTCTGCGCTGTGATGTAACAATTCCGCACCACCGATATCTGGTCCGTTCGCGAAATAAGGTAACCCTCGTCTCTGCTCACACGAGGCCTGCTGTTCTGTGCTGTGGTGTAGAGTCCCGCACCATCGATGTCTGTTCGGTTCACGAAATAAGGTAACCCTCGTATCTGCTCACACAAAGCCTGCTGCTCTGTGCTGTTGTGTGAGAGTTCCGCACCACCGATGTGTGTTCGGTTCGCGAAACAAGGCAACCTTCGTCTCTGCTCACACAAAGCCTGTTGTTCTGTGCTGTGGTGTGATTGTTCCGCACCACCGATACCTGGTCGGTTCGCGAAATACGGCAACCTTTGTCTCTGCTCACACAAAGCCTGCTGTTCTGTGCTGTGGTGTGGGAGTTACGCCCCACCGATATTTGTTCGGTCTGCGAAATAAGGTAACCTTCGTCTCTGCTCACACAAAGCCTTCTGTTCTGAACTTTGTTGCATTGGACTTAGCGGAAAATTCGATTTCTGGGTGTTGATCTGACTTGCTGTTCCGACGCATGCGGGTTCTGCCTGCTTGAGTGAAACGATTGAGCGAAACTACTGCTGTAACTGCGTTTTTCTTCCTGCCGCAGCGGTGGTTGCCCAGACTGTGCTTCAGACGTTCTGCTGTGTACTGCACTACTTTTGCCTCTCGACAACTGATTCTCACCATGGAACAAGGCCGGCGACACCGACCCGGGTACGGGTGCATTGCGAAGTCCCACGGACCTCGGCGTCTGCGAAGATACTCCTCTCTTCTCTCCCCCCTGCCCCCCCCTCGGTCGACCCTGCCTGATGGCAGAGCCCGTGCTGTCAGTTGTTGCCGCTATTCCCCCTTCCCCCGCCGCCCCTGCCAGCGGGCACGTGGTTCCTGCAAAAGCGCACGGCGTTCGGCCGCGACCCTCCTGCTCCGCCCCCTCCTGCCCCCCCCTTCCCCTGCTGCCGAACACCTCACGGTGCTTTGGCGCTTGGTGCAAGCAATGTCTACCTGGTTGGTGAAAATTCGACGTGCTCCGTCCCGGCATGGTAGGGATGCGAGAGTCTATGGTCATACGACTACGGCCATGCACAAACTGAGTACACCCCCCCCCCCCCCCTGCTGCCGCGACCGGTTGCGTCTGCTGCTGTTGCGGCGGCGGCGGCGGCAGCGCTTGCGGCTGCTGCCGCTGCTGCGCGGCTGTCCCGGCGCCCTGGTCATGTTAAAATGAACAGATTGGCCTCTCGCAACGGAGGCCACGCCACGAGTAGTCACACCCCCCCGAAGGCGTCTTCGAGTGCTGCATTCGGGCCTTGGAGGGGGTAACCCGCCCCTCGCGCCCGGCTCGGCCCCGAGTGGGGGCTGCCCGCTGCGCACCTGTGCCTGGGGCTCCCTTCTTTTTTACCCCGCTCGCGCCTGCTGCATTTGGCTTTCAATGCATTGAGCGCTCCGCGAGGCTAGACTCGTCGCCCTCCTCCGCCAGCGCCCCCAATTTTTTAAGGTGGGGGTGGCCGTGGAGTTCTCTGTTCCGGGGGTTGGCGCAGCGTATGTGTGCTTCCCGTACAGTTCGCCTCCCTGCACCGCAAGCGCTTTCATGCCTTCGTGCAGGCCGATGCTCATGTTTGACAGCAGAAGCTGTCGAACCTTCACCGAGTGCTCAGCTAGGGTGTTGAGGTGGTGGCGTAGATACACCTCCACCAGTTTCTTCACTTGCTCCAACTAGGAGCGCAACATAGCGACCCTCTGCTTGCATACGGGCGGAGCGCCCTCCATATCGTACCCTAAGATCTTCATGAGGGCAGCTACGAAGGCAGCGAAGTAAATCTCAGCGGGGATGGCCCTCGGCGCCTCCCCTATTGCCACGGGGGAGGGGGGGGGGCGTACTCTCATTTGTTTCTTGCCTTAGTGATTTGACCGTTGACCACGCACCCCTTTCGAGACGGAGCACCGTTCCTACTCCTGATAGAGACACCTCCAACATTCGAGCGCTCATTACGCTTCTTCCATATACTACATAGAAACTGTTTGCCTATCTTATCCCCGTCCTGTTTCGCCGACTGCGGCCACCATCTATCCCCTAGGATAGCAATCGTTTTCTCGCTACTCTCTAGTCTACCAAACTCTTCCATGTCACATACGTCTAATTTCTTCATCTCCTCTAACGCATCCCGTTCCTCCTTGTATATTTCACATTCTCCTACTATGTGAGCCCTACTCTGTATTGTTGTCCCACACGGGCACATTATTGCAGCCACGTCCTCCTCCCGACTTCTGGTATATCTCTTTATTCTTTCTGGTAGGTCCAGGTCCCCTACACGAAAAGCAGTTTCAGCTTTTTCGCGTAGTCCATTGGGCCGTTCAGATACGTTTTCATTCCAATATCTTCCCTCTACCCCCTGTATATCTCTAACTGCTTCTTTTTGCTTCTCCTTTTTCGCCTTATTTCTTAGCGCTAGCCTTTCCCTTTCTTGTATTTTTCTTTTACTTCTGCGTCTTGTACCCGTCAAACTTCTCTATAGACACTACCTCTTCTTGGTCTCCCCCTAATCCTTCCATATATTCTCGACTACGTCATCCCATCTTATTCCAGCTCGGCCTTTTGTTATTTTATCCCAAAACAGCCCTATCACCTATGGCTGGCATCCTCTTTTCTGGCATATTTTTTACTTTATGTTGCCATTTCAACTTTCTCACATCTCAATTTTTTCCAAGTGGGTACATTCCTAGTTCTGCTCTTAATGTTGTATTACTCGTCGTACTTGAGCATCCTAGTATCTTTTTAGCTGCTGTAATCTGCACTGTTTCTAGTTGTTTTACGAACTTCGCGTTCCCTTCCCATACTTCTCCTGCATACTCTAACTTTGATACAATCACATTCATCAAAACGCATGTTTTAATCCTGGTGTCAATGTGCGGGTCTGTTAGGATCGCACCCGTCTTGCCTACGTGTGATATATCCATACCTATTACTCTCGCTTTGTGCGCATCCCAAGAGCAGTCCTTTGAGATCTCTACGCCAAGGTACATATACTGGTCTACGATCGGTAGTCCATCTTCTCCCCACTTCCATTTGAAATTTACCGGATTCACCTAATCTTCGTTACATACAACTACTGCATTTTTTCACGTTCGCTGTCACTCTCCATTTCCTAGTGTACTCTAGTGCTTTCTCTACCTATTTGTGCAATCCTTCGGGTGTTTCTGATATCCCCACGAAATCATCCGCAAACATCAATCCCGACACCGTATCTTCCCCCATCGTGACTCCTTGCTTTACTGCTTCGACTGCTACTACCATGCCATTAATACAAATATATATAAAATCCTTCTTTGGTGTCAGGTATTTGGTCAGGAGTTTTTTGTCTCGGCCGAAGTATGCGATTCGCGGAACTGGAATTCTCGGTCGAATATAGCTTGGTTCGAGCGCCGCCTTCGGGGGGCGGCTCCAACGCCCCTCGCCCTTCCGTGTCCGTTCCGCACATCGACGTGAACGCGGACGGATGCCGAGCGAGACAAGCGAGAAGTTGCAAAATTACCGCATGTCGAGGAGGAATTTTGGAGATTTCGGATGTATCTTTAGACTATGTCTGCAACGCCTGGATGATTTACAAAATTGGCATCATTTCCAAACGGAACTTGATAGTGTTTGGAATTTTGCGGTGGCATACTCTCGAGCGTTAGTTTCTTTGCTGTACTTTTTTACTAGTTCGTTTGGTTTCTTGCCCGACCTTTTTATTGCTTTTGTTTCTGCTCGTTTTGCCAGCTGGAAATTCATTTTTTTAGTGTGGATCCACCTAAAACGTGACACAAGTTACCGACGATATGCAACAACTTCGCGACACAAATTACCGACGGCAAGACGTTTCGTGACAAAGTAACTCCCAAATCATGATATTTTCACGTAACAGAATCTCGAGACAAAACCAAGCAGGTAGAGCCGTCTCTTCGGCCTTTGGCCCTGGCTTTAGCATGGCCGCTGACACTCCAGGCAGCCTCTGCTGTAGGCATGAACGAGTGCGGTTGATTCGCAGCGAACTATCCCGCTGTGCTCGCTTCTATGTGGCCATTGTCCACGCCATTTCATGTCACCTCCCTTCTGTTTTGAGCTCGTCGTCGTGCCGTCGAGGTACGAGAAAACCCGTACGTACTGGGTGAGAACAGCAGTATGTACGACGAGCATGAACGCCAACTGACGACATTGGCAAACACACAACGTCAGGTGCAGCAGCAGTAGCCGAAGGGCGAAACTTCTAGCACATACTGCAGCAACTAGTAGCAACCAGAACCACAGCAGATAGCTCAAAGTGCAGTACGAGTGCAGTTGGCAAGTTTAGTCGTACACGCATCACTATGTCCAATATATAACAACCGTTTTATGTTCATATTGATGAAGAAAAAAATATTACATTTTCTGTAAGAATTATACGTCGTACGAGCGGACGTTCTGATTCTGGTGTGCTGCTGCCGTGAGACCACCGAGCACACCGCATGTTTTACCCAAACAAGAGCCAACAAGAGGCAGCGCACAGGGGCCCCCAACACAGAGACACGTGACAACCACGGCCAGCTGTCGATCGCGTAATTCGCCGGTAGTCCGTGCTTCGGTGGGTGTATCGGAAGTCGTTCGTAGTACTGCTGTAGATCGTCGAAAAACCACGTGGCATCCCGTTCTGGTGGCAGACTCGCCAGTAGACCCCCAAAATTTATTTACCTTTTCTTTTTCTTGGCCCCATGCACCCAGTTCCTTTCCTTTCTCTTCTTTGTTCCTTTTTTCCAATTGACTTGCGTCTGTTGTGCGTATGCGTAGTGATAGATACCACGTGTAATATATACTTGGTAGTCTTTCTTGGGTGGCAAGCGGTATAATCGGTTTTTCCAGGCGCGAGTAATGAGACGTTTGCACCGGTATGGACCTGGCACATCGTAGACTGGCTCCTGATTTCACTTTTATATGTTTCTGGTGGAGGCATGAATTGCGTCAGCTGTGATTTATGCGTGTACCACCTTGGGTTTGTGTTTTTCCCCTAGGGTATTCCTCAGCTCCAGAGTGACTGGAGCCCGTCCTGTGACCACGGACTTGATTATGCGAGTTAATGTGAGAACGACAACAACTGAAATATTGCCTGTTTCTTGACCTTTCAGCTGCTTCCTGCAAATTTGGTTTTTCTGCCAACACGATTTTGAACTTTTTCGCGATTTTTTCTTCCTTTTTGTCTACGTAAGTTGAACTTCCTACCATTTGCCGCTAATTTGCCGCCTGTGCATTAGTTGCGGAACGGTTCAGCTTTAGCTTTTCTTTGATTCGCACCATTTGTTTTGTACTTGACGAAGCTTCATCGGCTGAGATCTGGGCTTGGCTCATCAGCTCGACACCGCCCAGTACCCCATCGCAGCGCTATAGCTCACAGCAACGAAGCGCCGTGCAGTGCCCTGCGATGCCCTGCGGCTCAGCTCAGCAGCGCACCGCAGCGCAGCGCTAGCTCAGCAGAGCGAAGCGCTATGCTTTGCCGTCCTCTGCCGTCGCGGTCGTTCGTTATTCATGATATCTAAAACTCTGCGTACGCTGATATTTAGGTATTTGGTGCTTTATTCTGTACATATCGCGTCAACCATCGTAATATCATACAATATGGGGGAGGGAATGTAATATTATGCAAAGATCCTGTTTTGTTTTAATCAATTGTCAGCCGGCCGCCCCGGTGGTCTAGTGGTTTTACCCTCGAATACGACTAACGTTTGGTTGTCCTTGAGTTCGACACCCACCACGATAACATTTGACTTTATTTGCAAAAATGCAAAAAAAAAAAAACAGGGATCAACTGCTGAGAGCGTCTAGCAGCGTGGGTAGGTACAATTCGACGCGAGTCGACGAGGGAAGAAAATGCTGGATTTTCCTCGCGGTAAAAATGAAAGCACGTGCCGAAGTGGGGAGGGAGGAGGAGGGCCCGCTATGTGACCCCGGATCTGAGTTACTACTGGGAGGGAGCGCGAGAGTGGTGCGGGGATAATAAATGGGATGAAGAAAAAAAAATGTTGCAAAGATATATTATTATTACTACCAGTAAATAATATGTCAATCTTTAGGAAATACGCACGGCACTATCAGCAGTCGTCATGGTAGAGACACTCCGGATATTATGTATTGAGGGGACGCGTCCGATTTCGACAACGTGTAAGCACCCACGAAGAAAAGACAGCAGACACACATATCCCGCCTTCCCGAGAAAAAACAGAAAAGAAGCGCTACGCCAACCTCCCGTACGAGCAAAGCCACCCCCGCACCAATCTTAGACAACGCCGCCTCAACGAGAGATCGCCCTCCTCTTCTACGTTTTCCTCCTCGCCCGCGACCACGTAGACCAATCAATGCGACAGCCTTCACGTAACGAACAAAGCAATCTTCTTCCAAAACCTCGCCGGCTGACATGTCCCCATGTCGACGTTTGATGCAAACCGACTTTGCATCCTGTCGACTTCGAACCTCCATTGCCACGGGGACAGCAGTGCAGTCTCTTCATTAATGACAAGGCCTCTTTTGGTTCGCCTAGAGGGGACGCAGGTTTTCAATAATACTCTTTTCGGTATTTTTGTTTGATAGACGCCAACTCTTACTTGACGGCGCATTTAACATAGTTTGTTTCGCCTATCCTTGCCTTCTTTGTTGTATAATATTACGTTTTTTCTTTTGTCAAAGCATGACTTTCATAATCCCATGTTCGTAGTAAACTCTTGGCATTGCTTTAAAGTTCAATGCACGCCAAATCAGACAGTTACACGTTAAGTTGTCGAAGTGCGGCCCTGCCCTATCCGCCGGCATCGCCGGCGCCCATGCGGAGCCCTTGTATACCTTGAATATATTGGGTGAGGGTGTACATCCCTGTGCAACTCCTTGTAAAATGTCAACACATTTGGATATTTCCCCGTCCGGCATCACAGCACTTGTCGCACATTCCGTCATATTTTTTATCATTCTCCACATCTTTCCTCTGATCCCAATTTCCCACATATTTTTCCACAACCCGTTCCTCCATAATGTGTCATAGGCCTTCTGTACATCTAGGCAGAAACAGTACGTCGTTAGCCCGGCGTCTTTCCTACCTTGAATTATCTCACCTAATGTGTACACATGGTCTACGCACTGCGGTTTGGCCTAGATCCTGCTTGCCCTTCGCTTTTTTTTTCGTCCTTCTCCAACATTGTTCCTATTTTATCGTTCAAAATCTTACAGAATGTTTTGCCTACGGTGCTTAATAGCCTTATCTCTCGGTAGTTTCCCGGGTCAACCTTATCTCCTTTTTTTAATACGTTTACTTCTGCTTCTTCTCTCCACCTCTTAGGCGCGTATTCGTGTTCTCATATCCAATTATACAACATAACCATCATGGTAAGTAAACCTTCTCCTCCGTACTTCATAAATTCATTCACTATTTTATCTGCCCCTGCTGCCTTCCTTTCTTTGAGTTTAGCTTCGCACATCTTTACTTCTTCTCTTGTGAACTCTCTCTGTGATCCGTTTGAACCCCGGTCTTCCCTTTCTGACGCACCTCCTTTCGCCTCTGCCCACGCGTTGATTGTCTTCTCGGATTCTGTGTCGAACGTGTCGTTGGCTGTGGGCGTTCCTTGTTTGCGGTGATGTTCTCCAAGTACTTCCCTCTTCGCCTTCGAGCTAATAACCATTTTACCGTTCTGTCTCACGGGGGGGGGGGGGATTATCGACCGCAAATTCGGACATGGACTTCAACTGTTTTAAGCCGCGTCAGAGACGTGGGCCACGGTATGGAGCACGATCACTAGTAATCTTCGATTTATTTCCTCCGAGCCGTTGAAGCCGCCGCGGGCGATGAACAATTTGGGCCCCTCGTTGGCCCGCCAGAGGTCAGCCGCCTGCTTGGTGTTTGCCTTCACGCCTGCGGTGACCATAGGCTGCTGTATTGCGTCTTTTGTCGCGGATGCCATGCTGTGGGCGCCGCCTCCAAACTGGAGGGCTGTCTGCTGAGGCTGGTGTGTCGCCTGCGCCTGTTGGTGGTTGCTGAAGCTGCGGGTGCGCTTGATTGCTCTCAGCGTTTGTCAAGCGCGCAGTGACCGCCTGTTGACTCGCCAGCAACTCCTGCAGAAGGGCCACGATTGCTGGGTCTGCTGCTGCGACGACCGGGACGGGTCCCACGACGTTGCCTTGAGGGGCGGCCTGCACAGGGGCGACTGCAGCGTCCACTCGCACCTCTCCCACATCGATATGCCCGTGTCCCTCGCCGACTGGCCCGCCCGAGTTGGCGCCCCCCATGCTGAAAGCCGATCATTCTAATGGGCACGCTACTTGACTCCTTTCAATCCTACGGTGCTTCGCGCTCTCGCTCCTCTGTGCCCCAGACGACCGTCTCTGGCAAGCGCGACAGCTCTTCTGTCGCTGCTCTCTGGAAACTACATCGACAAAAGTTCGTCTGTTAAATCAGAATAACTTCCACGCCTCGACAAACACCCCTTTCCTATGTAAAGTTACATGCCCCACAAAGTGGGAAGTAGCTCTAGATGTAGAACACACAAGCAGGCATGAAGTTATTATTGTGGTTCAACAGACAAAGTGGGAAACTAGTTCAATGCAAAAACACCAAACGATACCTAGACTACAACAGCAGTACATTATTTCGTAATTTTTCCGTTACTGCTGCTACTACTGTACTCGTAATAATAGTACATGTGACCTTGTACTTGATATCATACCAGGGATGAAAAGTGAACAAGCTAATAACCAACCGCATATAACAAAGTGTAAAAGCTAGATAGATTTACTTGTGCTGTGTATTGATTGTGGTACTTAGTGATAGGTTTCAGTAGTACTTTTGGGTTTTATTAGTACTCTAATAATTTTATTAGTATTTTGATGTGCTGCCCACAACAACAGTGGTAGTCGGGATGATTTCGAAAGAAAAAGGAAAGCTTAAGCTCACCACACTTACTTCCACATATTTTCATGCATATCGTGTGTCAATTCAACTCCTCCATTGTATTCGCAGAAATAGATATATCACGCAGCTTGCAAAGATGAGTATCGACCCTAAATTTATCGGAACTCACAGCTGACGTGTTTAAATTACATTTTTCCAAAATGCAACTAAATCTGAAAGGGGCAGGAAGTAGAAAGGACTGGCCAATGGTTTGTGACTAGCGATTTGATAATACCAAAAGCTATTTGTGCAGGGCTGATTGCCCTGTGCTATGCTGTGTGCTTGTTGGCGACGTCATGTTCTGACCGGCAGTATATCATACGGGTGTAATTTGCGAAAAAAAAAACATGAAAACCGAGAGAGGACAGTCAAATGACGAAACCAAAAAGACGAGTACATACCGGTACCTGGTAGCTGGTACTTTATACCAGGTAATGTGTGTATGTTGGAAAGAAAGCGCAGTGCAACACGGCACAGCGCCGCACCGCAGGGCAAGGCACGGCACCGCACGGCAACGCACGGCGCTGCGCTGCGCTGCTAAGCTGGAGCTGGGCTGAGCTGAGCTGGGACTGCCTTTCGTGTTATTCATCTATGCAGTACGTACAAACCTGGCGTAGTAGTACCGGTACCTAGTATGATACTTCGAATGATACCTGGCGTGCACGGAAGAGTAACTACAGCAAAGCACGCAGCACGGCACAGCATGGCACAGCACCGCACGGCACCGCACGGCGCTGCGCTGCTGAGCTAGCGCTACGGTGCGCTGCTGAGCTGAGCCTAGCTGATGAGCCAAGCTGAGCTCAGCTGGGACCTGGTATGATGATACTTTGGGCAACTAAAGAAGAAAAATAAATCAAGGAAGAAATGAAAGAAAAGCTGGCTCATTCTGCATGTAATGGAAGGAGGCGGTGTTCAAATAGGAGGTCTTGGAAAGCCAGTCACGTACCAACCGAGCCCGCGCAGAAAAGAAACAAAAATAAGTAAGTGTATGTAAGCACTCGTATTTTTTATACTACTAATGGCGATCTGATGCACAGCCGCAGCATGCCAGCGCGCGGTCGGGGAATGGGAACGGCGTGCGAGGCAAGTGTTGCGGTTTGGTCGCTCACGGCTGTCGCATTCCGTTCTTGGCTGTTCACATTCATGTCGAAGTTGTATCGCCTCAAACCAGCAGGCCAAGCCACTTTCCATGGCTCAAAGTTCTGCACGTAAAACACTGACTATTCCAAGGGTGTGTGGAGGACAGGATACGTAGGTTTCGTCAATCTCCGATTACGCATGCCAACCGTCAAGATTGATCTATGAGATCCGCCTTCAATGATGGGTCTTCATATTGCGTGACGGCCGTGAACATTAACCCCAAACGCACCAGGGAGTGGAGGGCCCTCTACGAGAGCGACCCAAAGTCCCAACTCTTGCTTACGGCATTCTCCTTGCTCGAAGCGAGGAAGGTTTGTGAAGGCACCTCCTTGCCACATATATATAGAACACGCGAGTCTCGGCCACCTCCGTCCAAGACCAAGACCGGGCTGACATCATCGGTGGAGGCGTCCTTCATAGGTACCCCTTTTGTATTCGACTGCATCGTGCTGTCTCTGGTTCGTGCAGGCATTCTTATTATTTACGACCCCTTTTGTATTCGACTGCATCGTGCTGTCTCTGGTTCGTGCAGGCATTCTTATTATTTACGAGTTACAAATCGAATCCTTCTCCTTCATCGTTCGTGTGTTCTTTCGACCATTTCATTATTTTCGTTTCCAGATTGTTTCCAGACTGTTTCCAACGGCTTGTTTCCAGATTGTTCCAGTTTGTTCCCGTTTCTATCATTCTACCCCCCCCCCCCCCTGTCCATCCCCCTTAAAATATGTAAAATGTTTGGCCTCGGTTGGCACCGACGCTGTAAAATACTATGTATATTGGTGTTGGCGTTAGTTGGCAACGACGCTGTAAAACATGCCAGTCACTGCGTGAGCCAGACAGCCAGGGTACTTTTTTTTTTTTTTGCGGTCACCATGATGGTTGCGAAGTAGATCATCTTGTGCGCGGGGTGGAGAACCCTAACTCCGCACAAGGAGCATGATCGCATCACGTCGTGTGAATATGGTAAAGCACTCACGAGGCAGTTATATAGTAATACCCATTGCTGTCTCTGGAGTGGCCACACCAGAAATCAAAGTAACTCATGGGCGCTGTCATCCATAGGCAAGAAAGTAGGTACAAGGTGCCCGAAGTGCGTCGTACGAGCACTTGGAAGGTTGCAGTTCACCCTTCATACGACACGCCGAACACCTCACGGCGCTTCGCGCTTGGTGCAAGCAATGCCTGCCTGGTTGGTGAAAACCCGACGTGCTCCGTCCCGGCATAGTAGGGATGCGAGGGTCTATGGTCATACGACTACGGCCTGCACAAAGTGAGGACACCCCCCCGCGCCCAGGCAGGACAGGACGAGTCCGTCGCATAGCTGGATGCTAGATTGTCACCAGAGCTTCTGTGGCCATGGCAGCCGTAGGTAGCGCGCAAGCTGCCATTGCCGCGGAAGCACCGTTGTTTCGGCAACCGAGATAAATTGACACCACTCAAATCATACATGAAAGTACGGTTACCCATCCGCCGGACGATTAAAAAAGCACTTTGAAGTGCAGAAGGAACCTCGTACCCTACCGGTCCTGAATATTCGAAGGAAAGATTAGGGTTTGGTTCGGAGCTGCTGTATCGTGTGTCCTAGCCGTACGGATTCAGCATGCTGGTACGCACATCTGCCTCATTACTCCATTGGCAGTGCCGGTCTTTGTCATTCGTAGGTGGTTGTTGCCGAGTGCATTGCCGCTCCTGTTATTCCTCTTTGATAAACTAGTCATGCAACGTACGTTCACCGCTGTGCAGCAGTGTGATCGAACAGCCCCCCCTCCGTGACTGTTCGTTGATCGAACAGCCCCCCCTCCGTGACTGTTCGTTTTTGCTCTTATACCAGCTCTATTTACAGGAAATGACAATATTCGAGGTGCCTGGTAGCCACAGGTTGTTGCTGTGTGGGCCAGGGCGAGGAATATTCCACCACGCTACGCGTTGTCCTTACGTTCCGTGCATACGCGAGAACGCACACGTTTAGGAGACGGAGCTTCAGCGATCACCATGAATCTCTAGATGCCCCTCGATTATTTCACAACTCAATATTGATAAAAAAAACAAGGGTAGCAGCAGATATGGTAACGTGTTTTTGTCGATATCAACCATTGGCCGTTCCTTGTCCCTACCGTTGACCCTGCGTTTTACGTACTGGTAACACATGCCCCCCCTGGATTGTGTTTTTCAGGACCTCATTAGGGGGCCCGCCGTAAACAACTCGGCTGTCTATCCGGCAAGCGAGGCTGGGGGGTACTGATCGAGCATGGTGGACTACTCCCGCTTCGACCACATCGGGTCGGACTCGGACTCTGGCGGCGACGATGTTCCCGTGGCGGCAAACAACGTCCCCAAACCGTCAAATGCAAACGCTTCGAGGCCCTCACCACCCGCTAGCGCCAGGGCGGGGTCGTCGCCGCCGCAACGTGGTGCTGGGCCGCAGGCGAGTGGACCGGCAGGAGGGGGGGGGGGGGGGGGGGAGATGGAGGGGGAGGAGGGGCGGGAGGAGCGGGAGGGGGAGAGGGGGCAGAAGGCACTGGCTTGCTTCCCCAGCCGATGATGATGCCGGCGTCGAAGAAAGGAAAAGAAGGGCGAATCAAGTTCGAGCACGAAGGTGAGGGCAAGAAACCTTAACCTTTTCTTCACACGGTGGACATAAATGCGTCGCACAGGCGCGTGCCGCATATAGCCCAGTCAAAAGTGCGGGCGCCCTCGAGGCGCCGGGGGGGGGAAAGGGTTGGGGGCATCTATCGCCAACGCAATGAAAGGCAGGGCCCGCGCGGCATACGCTAGGTGGAGAGCGCCGACCGTTGTCTTCCTCGCGCGCTTCCTTTTAAGGTTGGTGGAAATGCTGCCATTTGCGTGGCCACGTTTTTTGGGCGCTCGAACAGGAGCGCCTTCGCGGCAGTTTCGCGCCAGCTTTTTCGGAAAACTCGTGACCGGGATGAGTACTTCGTCTGGTTAATTATTTGTCTGTTTTTCACGTTCGTTCGCATTCGATGACTTTTGCCATCCTTTGGTTCGTTTCGATCAAGCGGGTGGGGCGGAGAACACCGTGTTGACAGTTTTTTTGCTATCGGGCGCGTGCTCGCATGCCACGACAGTCGGAAGCGTTTACGAATCAAATTAGTCGCATCGTACTCGCGCTCTTGCCGTTGGTCCCGCATGGCAGGCAGGACAATCTACGAATGGGACCAGTCCCTGGAAGAAGTCAACTTGTACATCCAGGCTCCTCCGGGGCTGCGGGCAGATTCCATCGACTGCAAGATTACTCCGAAGCATATCTGCCTGGGGATTAAAGGCAATCCTCCCTTCATCAACGTGAGATATTGGTTGACTGCGAACAAAACGACGATAGAAAATTTCCCCGCCCTCCCCTCCCCTCCCCTCCCTTCTCCTCCCCTGGGAAGACGCAATTTATATTTTCCGAACGCACGCTCGATAACAATCGAACGCGGCTGAGTCTAAGGGGCAGCGGGTGGCGTGGATTGCGGCCTATGTTCTTGCCTGCCTAGAGACTTCCGCGATTGTGACACTGATGGACCTTATATGTACTCCCAGGTATGATGCATGCATGCGCGTAACGGTAGCCTGTGGTCGAGCCTGACGATCCCCCGTTGTTAGTCCAACCCATCTGCTGCCCGAATTCGCGCGCGTTATGTGGTGGATGGCCGCGGAAGGAGGATACCGGGGGACCTGTCATTGTGGAGGAAAGCTACTGGATGATGGGTGAGGATGCTACGGATCCGTTTGTTTTTTTCGCAGACACAGGAGTTCGCGTCATTTTCTAGCTGCCCGGCGTTTTTTATCACTGAACTGAGCCTGCCACTACAACTGTTTATGTCAGATCCTATCGTTGTCGGTTTTTTTCTGTAGCGCTTGCAATCCGTTCCAATGTGTCAACAAGCCCGATACGGGGCCGCTTGCTTATCAGCACTCACTGCTTGCTGCGTGCGGCAAGTTTTCCTTCGTCTTGCGAGCATAGATCTTGACGAAACCCTGCGGGCGCATCTTTCGTGCTGTGATGCGCCCCCCGATATTTATGTATTGATTTATTTTTTTTCCCCAATTATTTGTCGATTGGTACCTGTAGGCGGAGCAAATAAGTTATCGTTGCTCCTGGACAATCGTATTTACCGACAGCTGTATAACAGGCGCGGTTTGTGCCGAGGTACGGGTACTCGCAGTAGGGACGGGATCCGCGAGCACGCGGTTAAGTTAGGCGAGTACGATTTTTTTGTAAAAGTTTTGAGAGTCATCCCACCTTAGGGGGTGCATTTTTGGGGTTAACTAATGTTTCTGACTTATGTGATCGATGTGACCTATGTGACATATGTGACCGGTTGAGCTCCGCAAGTGTGAAACTATGGATTAGTATGATAATTTCAGGAGTATTTTTGTTGTAGCACTATTAATACCTAGCGCATAGACATGTTGGTCGGGTTGCGCGAACGAATGTCTTGGAAGGCATGTTTCGGGTGAGATATTGGGCTGGTCATGTTAGGAGCTCAGAAACTTATTAGAATCTGCTGCACCCCTTGCGTGATTCTATTGACAAATCTTGGCGGCCGAAGGCGCTCACGCTAGTCGTGCTGTAACTATCGTGCTGACCCTCAGGGCGGGGTGCTGCTGCCTGGTCGCAACGCTTCCACGGACATTGTATCCGGGGTGCTCGTTCTTTCTTAACCTACCTCCCCGCCGCCACCGTCACCATGCACTATCATGTTGGGCGATTTGGATCCCCCTTCACGCCACTCTTCGAACGTCGCGGTGTGTGTTGACTGGGTGCTTGGGGCGTCTTTTTTTTCAGATGGGGGAGAGCTGAATGTGAACTTGCAGAAGATGAAGAAAGCGGACACGTGGCCGGCCGCGCTTCAGGGTAGTAACACCACCGTGGACCCGCTTACCTTAGAAGGGATGCAGAAGAAGATCATGCTAGAGAGGTTTCAGAGTGAGGTATGGGGCGTTTATCGGGCAACAACGCCAATTGATTGGGTCGGGTTTTTTCAAACACGTCATTTTGCTTGGGAGGTGGTTATATTTTGTACCTGGTTTCGCAGCCCAGAAGGGATCACATTTTTTCCTTGTTTCCGTTTCTTTGACTATACCTGGGTGGTTTTGAGTTATCATCCATCCAGCTGCATGTCGCGGTAACCGTTCTGCTCATGCCGCTGCCACTACTGCTGTTGCCACCGCGTTTTTTGGCTCTGCAGAGATGTAGCGTTTTTCTTACAGGGCAAGTTTGTTCTCTCGCGGACCCGTTTTTTGCCGCCCTCTTGGTTTTCATGCCATGCCAACTACGTTTTTCACCCCGCCTCCCTCCTGCCCCCCGCTCTCCCTTCCCCCCTTCTCCCCCCCCCCCTTCCCCCCCTGCTCCCCCCCTCCTCCTTATACCCCCTCCCCCGTTCTCTCCCCCCCCCTACCTTCTCCGCCTTCCCCCCCGCCCCCTCTGCTGAATGCACCACCGTTCCACCCTACGTCGCATTTTTCTCTTGACGCGTTATGCTGCGCTGTATTTCAGAATCCTGGATTCGATTTCTCGGGGGCGGAGTTCAACGGTCAGGTCCCCGACGCCAGGTCTTTCATGGGAGGGGTCAAATACACATGACGCTCATCATGAGTTGTACTCCTTTTTACTTGTATATACCTACATTATATACAGTAAGTGATGAGCCTTTCGATAACGTCTCCCTACTGCAAGAGTTGTCCAACTTTGGGTAGAAGTAGTTTGTCCCCAGAGCGTGGGTGCAGTTTGCAATGGTTACCTACGCTGTTGAGTCAGTATGTACCGCACGCCTTTATCGTTACTGCGGTATAGCGGACGCGATATGGATAGGTCTACAAGGCTCCATATTAAGCGCTTTACAGCGGACACGAAATGTCTTTCTCTCTGCTGCTGAAGCCGTGTGTGCCACTCGTGGGTGTTGCGCATGTAGCAGGCGGCTGGGAAAGGGAGGTGCGCTGCACGGTGTGCGTGTAGGCTTGTTTTGGCCGAGTTGTTTGCTGGCTCTCTGCGCCCTCTAGAGCGAGAGGATGGCTACCGACTGTCAACTGGAAGAGACCGCTGTTTTGTTAGTTGTTGTGTATATCATGTCGAGTGACCTGGATGGAATTAAGACGGGGTTTTCCTTGTTTTGTGGTTTTGTGTGTGTTTTTCCCTTTTTCTACGACAAATGTCGCGGTGTGCCCGATATCAATCTATCGCAGTGCAAACATAATACCCCTAAGCCCATGAATAGGTCTGTCAAAGAAATACGCGCGGGACTTGCAGCGATATGGATGGTGGTGCTTATTTTGTTGATATGATTTGACTCAGAACGTAAGGTACAGCTGCATGGACAAACAAGCAGTTACTGATCGACCCTTGAGTCTTGAGCCTTGAGGCGACGCTACGGATTCCTGTTTGCCTAGAAATTACTTAGGCAGGGGAACTTTCCAGGAAGGTTCAATTTTTCCAGGAAATTACCACTTCACGGTCAATGTGAGGAGGCAAAATTGTGGTCCGCAGTGCGGAGATCGTGGTCCACAGATCGGAAAAAAAAAAATCGAAAGCGGCGCTGCCGCGTTTCTCGCCCGTTTCTGGCCGATTTTGGGTCCGGGTTGGGGTTAGGGTTAGAGTCAGGGGTTCATGTTCTGTTGGATCTACGCCGATGCCTTGATCCCATCATCAGAGGTGGGGATTCCTACTAGCACGAACACTCGTGACAAACAATAATCTGACGCTAGGAAGATCTATCCTACGGTAGGTAGGTTCTATAAGGTCTAGGGATCCTCCAGGATTGACTGTGTTTGTATTTTCACGAGTGAAAACGTGGAACATTCCAGAAAATTCCACGATATTTTTAACGGAGGTTTCCTCTGCCCGATTGTGTTTGAATACTTGTTGCCTGAGTTTAGATCGCGTATGTTTTAATAGTCAATTTACTCTCCAGCTCAGTCCGTAAGAAGTGTTACCCTCAGCGACTTCTGGAGAACCCGTGGCCACAGGTGTCTTCCCCTTCCCCCCGGTCCATGCCTTCATTTTTATCGCGGGTGAGGTTCAGCATTCCCACTTTTAAGCTTTTTGTGCTCGTTGACTATCGATTGTCATCGAGTTTTGTCATTTCGCGCTCTCGCGCTTTCTACTCGTTATTTTTTACGAAAGATAAAGTCGTACGAGTACGTATTATTATGCACTCGGTGAAACTTGAACCCACGGCCTTGGCGTTACTAGGGGCGACATTCACCTACATACTACAGTACTACGTATACTGCTACTACTCCATCGGGGGCGCCGATCGTCGTGTACTTTCCGGATTTATTTCTGTTTTGTCGTTCGACGTCATGGTACTCATTCAAGCAAACAAGGGCCTCTCATCTCATTAGCTGCTGCTATTGTCGTGTTGTATCGTACCATCTTTGATCAACGTTTATTCTTTTATCCCGAGGGTCACGGGTGTCTGCCGTCCCACCCTCCCAATTTTATCCCGCATATTATTGGGTTCAACTTTCCCGCTGGTCGTCAACGAAAGACACCTTTTTTGCTTCCTCGGCGAGTAGTATTAATAGTACGAGTACGTACCGGCGGCGTTGTTTATGTGTGTTTTTTTTATCCTCTCCGGCAGATGGGAAAAAACAAAGCTTTACAACTGGAAACCCGTTTTTGGGGACAAAATTACTCGGATTTAGTATAAGGAGGGGTTCGGGGGCTCTAAAGGGGTCAAGCGCAACACACATCCTCCCACGTATTTTCGTATATATTTTTTTTGTTCTTCATCCCGCATCTTATTATCCTCGCACTTCTTGAGATCGCCCTCTCTCCGAGTAGTAACTCAGATCCGGGGTCACATAGCGGGCCCTCCCCCCCCATCCCCACTACGGTACGTGCCTTCATTTTTATCGCGAGAAGATTTCAATCATCGTTATTTTCTTCCCTCGTCGACTCGCGTCGAATTGCACATGACATATGTATGTGTGTAATAATTGGGTGATGATGTTGTCATCGTGAAATCTATCTGAAGCTTATCGCCAGCAAGATATTGGATGTTTTCATGAACAACAGATCGCATTCACCGCGTAGAGAACCAGTCCCACTTTTTGCATGTAATAACGACTCGAATATAACCCCCCCCCGTGTAAATCCCAGCTTGGCTTCCTGTACTATATTCTACCTGGTACCGGTGTAACAGCTAGCAACAACGCTACTTACTACTACTGTATGTATGTAGTTGTTGACTTTTTTGGACCCGCAATGCCCCGAACGATGTGTTGCACCGCTTCATTTCCCTCAAATCTGTGTCGTATATAGAAACGATGCAGGATGCAAGATCAGAAATAGATGCATGATATATATGATGTGAAGGTACGAAGCCGCTGCCGACGAGGCACACTATCATCGCAAGCTGCATCTATCTATCGGACACACAACAAAGCGGCCATTTTTCAATTTTCTCGAGTCCACCCCTTAGGCCTATATTATTGTAGTTGAGGATTGGTTCTTCTAGTCGGAGGGTAGATTCATCAGAGTCCAGAATAAGCAAAGGAAGAATGCAATGGATGATGACATGTATATGTATGTACTGTAGTGGTATATGTATGAGCGTGCCTAACCCCCCCCCCCCGGCATGTCGGCAACGTGCCGGCGTCGTCCGTGTTCGTAGGAAGTTGGACTATCGGTACCAACTCGATATTCGAAAGGTCGACCAACCGAAATTCATCTTCAGCTTCTCCCTGCTTTGGGGTTGGTTCTATAGCCTCCCGCGAAAGGGCTATTCTGCGTCCGTCTGCGGGCTACCGTCCGTACATGTTGTGCGCTGTTATTATAATGACGTCCTTCAAATTAGTTATAAAATACGTGTGCCGAGCGATGTCGAGGTACCCCCCTCCCCACGGTACCTTATTACGAGTCAGTGCCTTCTTTTTTTCTTTTATCTCCATCTTTTTTGTTCTGGTCACTTTGTGTCTTCAGAGCAAGGCGCACTCGTTTCCTCTGAGGTGCAACACCGGCGGTGAGATAGATCACAATACTAGTAGCTCCGCGTAGTTGCCTACCCCTGCTGACGATGCTCCCATGGCGAGGACACACACATTAGTCTACATTTTTACATTTTTACATACATGGACACGGCAGACAGGCACAAAGGCTTGCATGCTTGGAGACAGGACGACAATACGAAAACTAATTTTTCTGCGATTTTTCAAGTAAAGCGGCGGGATTACGGTTTTAGCCAATCAACGATCAGTACCGACAGCCGATATGCCGACTCCGCCATCCAAAACTTTTGCCTAGACTTTTAGGACATTCAGGAGGCATCCGCGCGGCTGTTTCCCGTGCCGAACTAATTTTGTGTTGATTGTGGTGAGGCACCAGAACTTCCCCGGGAACCTCCATCCTTCGTCGCCGAACCCTACGATAGCCTGACGGTCCTTGTGGGGGGATTACCGGAGAAGTTTGTGATTATTGCGGCTTGCTGTGTACGCTGAGAGGTTCTCTGCGCAATACCGAAAGTAGTTCTCCTGTGGTGGCGACAAAGTACACTACACACAGCACGCAATAGCACAGAAGCAACAGCAGCAGCAGAAATAAAAACCAGCCACGGCAAAGCCCTCTGCTCTGCGTGATTTGGCAGGCCTTGCTCTCGAACCCGCCTCGTAGAAGCGGCGGAACAGTTGGGGGTAGATATTAATCGGCGCTGGGGGTTGGCCGTCAACGCGCGTGGAGAGAGGGGGCTGCTGCCTGAGGAGGAGAAGGAGGAGGGGAGAAACGGAGGAGACAGGCTCTTTCTGAAAGCAATCATGTCGGCTTTCATCGATCTGCTGGTCTTTCCGTCTCATCTGGAGCACGAATTTTCCGACCAAGATAAGGTGTGGACCAAAACTAGCGCACACGCACGTGTCACGGCGCATAGGCCGCAATTGCTTTGATTGATACCCTTTCTACTGGTTAACCACTCCCTCACGGTGCGGGTGCTTGCATCGGTTGCTGCTGCTTGATTATTCCTTTCGCACGAAGCATCAGCAGGGGGAGATAAACGGCTTCGCGTACTCGTTTGTGTACATGCTTCGGTTGTGTGTATCGTTTTATTGATTTATTGGTTTGTAAAATGACTAAAAAAATGACTAAAAAATGGGACGTTTTCGCTCCGTTTGTTTGGTACATTTGATATGTTATTCAAGTGAAAAAGTAGTCTATGTGTCGAGTTAGCCGAACTCTAAAACGCACATACCATACCAGGTAGTGACGGTGTTATAAAATTATGCTTTTGTGCTTGGCACAATCACCGATTATCTTCGCGCTCGAAAACCGCAGTAGCAGCAGCAGCAGCGGCGGCAGCAACAACGGCAGTCGGACTTGTTTCGAGAGTGCTCTTGCTCTTTAGCCCAGCCGTCGCTGTCTTGAAAAACGTGGCTACGGGCTGAAGACATTGCTTTTATCTCGCAACTCAAGCGATTGTTTTCCGTTCGTCATGTTTGGCAACGTGTTATTTTTTTATTTTTTGGTTTAGCGATGACGGTATGGTAATTTAATTCACCTGTATTTACGTCGTACGAGTAGCGTAAAAAGCTCAAAGAAGAACGTTTTCGGTGTGCGCGGACAGTGGAATAGTATGGTTAGGTTGTGAATACTATTTTACCTGTATACAGACTACCGGCCGCAGTGCGCAACCGGGACGCCGCCCCTGCTACTTTTCTCGTTTGAGAGTGTGTTCCGCACGAAATTCAGTATAACCGCTCCCGAGCGTCCTCAAAAGTCTCAGGCTGAAGTTCTGTTGACTCTTCTTTTTGCGAGAGGGCCTGTACGTAGCCTGCATGATACCTGGTATTAATAGTGTGCTACTGCTGTAACAGGTCATACATGCCAGGTAAATGGGCTCCTTATTTAGTCCGCACGAAGCCCCCACGCGGCACAAAATAACTTGCCGTACTACACTCGGTGGTAGGCTTTGTTCCGTTCTCCCCGAGCTGTTCTCCTGTTCTCCGCCCTGCCTGGCTGGCCGTCTTCCCGTCGGTCTGCTCCATAAAGAAAGAAAAGAACATCCGGTACCGAATGAGTGCTGACGGAAATGTGAAAGACAGTACGAGTACGTATCACTAGCGTGTCGATTTTTTTAACATGCGGCATGTCGACGGAAATGCCGATCGATCAATCAATCAAGAACAAACGCAAAATGGACGGGATGGGGTAGGAAATCATCGCAAGGATGGAGGTGTGCTCATGTTGCTGCAACATCGCTGCCAGCAGTTCAGCGAGATTGTCACATGTTTCGATGACGAAAGCGGGTGGTTCCTCGATTCCGCTTTCGAAATCAGGCGTTTCCGCTGTCAAGTTTTCAGCGACAAGTTGCTGCTGCTGCTGCTGCTGCTGCCGCTGCCGCTGTGCTGCTGCTGAGTGACTGGAAAGGTCCAAGTACGTTTGGGGCTCTGGGCACGGGCAGCACCGGTTGCTCTCTTGCAGCAGCTGCAGCAGCTGCTTTTCTGTTGCTGCTGCTTCGCGCCTTTTACTTGGAGAGGGGAAGGGTGGTGAGATCGTGATTTAGGAACACCCATCCAGCCTGCGCGGTGGTAATACCTGAGACTAACGATAGAAGAGCAGCAGCAGTACTGCTGTTGCATGTCAGACAGACACTACAGACATTCGTTGCGTACGTATTGCATCCTCTGTTCCAAATGAAACGTCCATGGGAAAAAAACATTGCAATAGTCTCTGTTGTCTGCTGGCTGCAGCTGCTGCTCGTGTTATGAAGGCGAAGTCGATTGTTCTGTTGACACTTTTGGGAACCAGGCATCGCGACCTCGATTTGGCCAATTGCGGTCTTATCCAGCCTCCTAGGAGGAGTGTGCAACAGTAGTGGTGCAACAGCAGTGCAAGTATTATCGTGCTGCATGAATGTCGCACGTCTCCTTTCGTTTTGCGTTCGGCACACATCCCCTGCCTTAACTTAGCAGCAAGGGCTGCTTGGTGCGGCAAATGCTGCAATCAGTACACCAACCTCTCGACTCTTCCCCCCCCTTTTAGAGCCCCGAAACCCTCCCTATACTATGTCCATGTTAGGCGTCCCCGAAAACGGGTTTCCAGTTGAAGGGAATAAAGTTCCAATGATGGGAATACGATCCGCTAGAAAATCGTACGTATGTATGTGTTCCGCGAAGTGCTACGGTTAGGTACTACAGTACTCTTACAATAGTAGCTCTCAGGTACTACATACATCAGGTCATTCGTAAGAGCACCAAGAGAGATGCACTTCGTACGTGGTGTGAATGGGCTGGGTAGCCGAACAACGAAGAGTTTATGTGTGGACTCTGTGGTACTCTGGCTACAACACGAAGAACGCAATTGCATGAGCCGCATGTTCTTATCGTTTTTCTTCTCTCATCTTTCCTTTCTTTTATCTTCTTTTCTTTTCTTTGTTTCTTCTTCTCCCATTAACTTACGCCTGTCTTGCGTATGTGTAGTGATAGATACTGCGTGTGTGTGTGTTTTTTTTTTTTTTTTTTTTTTTCATCCTCCGGCGGATGGGGAAAAATAAAGCTTTAGCTCACCACACTTCCACGTATTTTACTGCGTGTTATATATACGTGGTAGTCTTCCTTGGGTGGCAATCGGAATATTTGGTTTCTCCAGGCGTGAGTAGTGAGACGTATGCACCGGCCTGGACCTGGCACATCGTAGACTGACTCCCGATTTCACTTTTATATGTTTCTGGTGGAGGCATGAATTGCGTCAGCTGTGATATATGCGTGTACCACCGTGGGTTGTGTGTGTTTTCCCTGGGGTATTCCTCAGCTCCAGAGTGACTGGAGCCTGTCCTGTGACCACGGACTTGATTATGCGAGTTAATGTGAGAACAACAACATGTTCTGGTTGTGCGCATTGATGTGCAACTCGCCCTCTCTCCAGCCTTGCCTCTACGCTAGCTCACTCTAGTGGTACAAGCAAGTCCAGGTACAGGGACAGGAACAGCAGCAGCGACAGTGGCCGTGGTAGTACATAACAGACAGTGGTAGTAGTGGCAGTAGTTGTACAGGAGTACCAGGTATCAGTAAGTATCTCGCGCCTTGTCGTTTGTGCGTTGTGTTCCACTGACTGCTGTGTGGATAGTTCGAAGCATTTTCCTGGCACGGCAGTAATACACTGCGACTAAAAAACAGGTGATAACTAATGTGACAGCTGCCTGCAAGCGGCAAAAGACAAAGGCACAGAAGACAAAACAGAACGACGACGTTTTTCTGTTTGAGCGTGCCTTCTTTTCTGCATGCCTTCTTTTCCTATTTTATACACGAGTGCATAATAATTCCGACGACACCAGCAACAGAACCAGCACCAGAGGCAGAACCAGCAGTATGTATAATAACAGCGACAACAGATCCAGCCAATAGTAATACAGTCATAGTGTACCAATCGACGAGCCTTCTCGGTTTGTTCATGCCAGAGGCAGTACGTCCTGGACCTTTATTTATCTTGGTTTTGTTGGTGCTATTCATTTTATCCACAGGTAAACTGGTATGGTAATATCATCGTAGGGTGCTTCTGTTTTCCGATACGATACGATGCGTGCTTGCTGCCCGCTCCTGCTGCTGCAGCGTTCCGAGCGTAGTTGTAGAGTTAGTCGTCTTCCATGTGACACGAATATTGCTTTGTATGACACCACATCATATTATGCCTCCATGTTTTCGGCAATGGGAGGGGAAACAGTAAATAGAACATACCTGGTAAAAAATAGAAGCCAATGATCCCACCATACATGCATACCTGGTGTTATACAGCAGTAGACGACGTTCTTGGAAGTATCTCGCAAATGCTGTCTAACCTATGACCTGGTACTCGTCGTTTGGTATCTATCTACTCAGGCCTGCGTTTGCTGGCCTGCGCATGCAGCCCAGGAAACATCCACAGACTACAGTACGAAGGACTGGATGCTCATAATGCTGATAGCAGGCGCAGCCAGTACATAATGTGCTGTAGAAATTAGCAGCCCTTATTATGCCAGATTCCCTCGGGATACTGTTGCTGTCACCAGAGCCATCGCCCCCCCCCCTCTCCCCACTCGGCTAGTGAAGAGGCCCCGCCTGAGGCAATCGGTTTGGGCCATTTTCGCTTCACTTCACATCGTAATCCGAGGGAAATGTGGGCCTGGGTTCGAATCGGGAGACAGGGATTCGTCCATGCCCATCGTGCGCAAAATCCCCGTGTCTCCCCATCTCGTGTATTCTTTTCTTTATTTGTCGGGCTTTTCGTTGTATGGGATGGCCTTTTGTGGAACGAACGTAACTTTCCAACTTTCTGCAAGTTTCTATATGCTGTTGAGTCTGCAGGTGCCCGCGGCAAGTGTGAAAATGCTGCGAAACTGCGCGTACACTTACACTGGCAGTATATACTGCGCCAGTACCCAGCCCTATAACAGACGTTGTACCTGGTAGCTACTAATAGTATACTTATCATTGGTGGTGATGGTGTGCTGGTTAGAGGTGTTGCCCGCAGGGCATCCGTTGCTAGCGGGTACCCGTTAACATCGGGAACATACCCGGGTACGCTCAAGCGCTTCTGCCCCGGGTACTTGGGTGCCCGGGTACTCGTTGTTTTACACTGAAACTCCGGGGATGGTCAGTCATCATCCCCTAAATCGAGTGCCCTGGGCAGCGTGTGATATTTGTTTGCAGCACGTTTGAACTTGGGGTCAGGTCGATGGAGTTGCCGGAACTTCACCCTCTGTGTAGGTAACCCCATGGCTGCAGGACTATTGGAAATCGTTTTGCGTATATGGAAGCTAGTGGGGGTATGTTGTGTGATGCCTGCCGTGTGTGGGACAGATCACACTTCTGAGAAGAGGTTCCAGGATTTTTTGTGCAATATACTACGCGGAGGACATGATTTAGGTGATGATTAGTTGCCGTCACGGAGGTTCCAGGGTAAATATCGGGTATCCGTGCCCGTATTTAATACTGGTACCCGTGACCGGTATTGGCAGACCGGGTAATACTCGCGAGTGCTCAGGTAGTTGGCAAATGGGTAACACCTCTAGTGCTGGTGCTGCTGCAGGGAGTATTCAATTAACATGATACCGATAGTGACCTAAAGGACGGTCGGTAGAAGCAAGTGAAACAGGGCGAGTGTTACATTCGTGCTCATTGCGCACCTCTCTGCTGTGTACAGTGGTATTAATAGTTCCGGTACCTTATGTGTCACCCCCCCACACAAGCAGCGCTGGACTGCTTTGTTGTGGCTGACACCGCAGTCGTGATATTTTTCGTTTCTAATCGGCCTTTACAACCCCAAAACCCTTCCCTATACTAATTCCAAGTAATTTACACCCTACAAGCGGGTTGTTTCCAGTTGTGAAGGCGTCAAGTGTCGGAGGTTTTTCTGCTGTCGTAACGTTGTCACCCCTTCGGGACCTCGGAGGGGGAAGGTGACGAAATATAATGACGATGCTACCCGTATACAACGGCAGCTTGCGCTTCCGGGGTTGTAACGAGGACCAATGATAGGGACAGCTTACGCTATACCTACAATGGGACTCGAAGGGTGCGCCAGCTAGCGTTGGGCTGCGAAAGCAACTGAGTTAAATCGACACACGACGCGTATGAAAATACGCGGAAGTGTGGTGAGCTAAAGCTTTATTTTTCCCCATCCGCCGGAGGATAAAAAAAAAAAAAAAAAAAAGATTGCAGCATCGTCCACACGATGCAGCCTGGGGTGCTGGGGGTGCGTGTATCGGATTTGCCATGTGAGGAGCTGTATGACACGCACGAAGCATGGCGATACACGTACTGCTCCGCGCTCTTCCTAGAGGCGTGATCGGATTGCACTCGTCGTCATTTTGGTCGCTAGACATGTGTAATCGACAATAGAAGGCATGGTTACTAGGGGAAGGTATGTTTACTATTAATAGGGGATATTCTACGAGACGGTGCCTGTTTTTTGGCGTGGTCGAAAATAGAAGCTTGCATTGACTCGTAATTATAGTATCCACTTGCGTAATATCTGGTCCAGTGCACCTCGTATCCCAAGCCCGTGGGCTATCTGTAATCTGTAACCGCCGACAGCGTTTGAGGAGGGGGGGGGTGTACTCAGTTTGTGCTTGGTCGTAGTCGTATGACAATAGACCCTCGCATCCCTACTATGCCGGGACGGAGAACGTCGGGTTTTCACCAACCAGGGAGGCATTGCTTGCACCAAGCGCGAAGCGCCGTCAGGTGTTCGGCGTGTCGTATGAAGGGTGAACTGCAACCTTCCAAGAACCGCTCGTAAGACGGACTTCGGGACCTTGTGCCTACTTTATTGTTAATGGATGACAGCGCCAATGAGTTACTTTGTTTTCTGGTGTGGCCACTACAGAGACAGCAATGGGTATTACTATGTAACTGCCTCGTGGGTGCCTTACCACAGTCACACTACGTGATGCTGTCATTCCCCTTGTGCGGTGTTAGGGTTCTCCACTCCGCACAACATGATCTACTCGATAACCATCCTGGTGACCGCCAAAAAGAAAACAAAAAAAAAGGTACGCTGGTTGCTTAGCTCACGCAGTGATTGGCATGTCTTACAGCGTCGTTGCCAACCAACGCCAACCCCAATGTACATACAATGTTTTATAGCGTCGGTGCTAACCGAGGCCAACTGTTACATTTATGGAAGGGGAGGGGGGCACATCGATAGACGTACGCTCGTGGTCCTCCGTTAGTGCAGTACCCTTTACTACAGGGCGCACTTTGCGTTTTTGTACGGTGGAAACCGCTTGTTACGACCTCGTCCTGCAAAGCACCGCACTATCCCGGGAGAGTCCGGGGTCCCCCACTTTAGTGGGCCACTTTAGTGGGGACTACTCCGACTACTACCACCACTACTACTACTGCTACTGCTACTACTGCTGCTACTACTACTACTACTACTACTACTACTACTACTACTACTATTACTACTACTAATATTCTACTTCTGCTGCAGTACATAATGCCATTGTTTTACACAAAGTGTACAGATTCACATCCGTCAAGTCTAGTAGTCTAGACTATTCCGGTATATCTGTTATTTTGCAGCAGATCGTGTAGCGAGCAGCCTTGAGCATTCCATCACCATGTTAGCACCCATCGCCGCCTCATGGGTTACCCACTTAACTTGCATTTTGCTAGCTAACCAGTATCATCATTCATGTATCGTTATACACCAGGTACCTGGTAATAGTCTAGAATGCATGGCGTCCCCGGTGGTCTACGAGGCGGTAAACTAGTAAGGTCGATTTCGCGAGTTCGAATCCCCACGAGTTCGCAGGGACTTTTTCTTGTGTAAATAATGACTAGCAGAAAGTGTATGGCGTGCATCTGCGATGCGAGCCGACAAGGGACGGAAAGGCTGAACTCTTCGCAATACAAGTGAAGGTACGCCTCATAGTGGGTGTGTGGGGGGGAGTGCGTGCTACGTGACTCCGGATCTAAGCTTCGAATAGCGAGGAGCTGGAGAAAAAAGTCCGAACATAACACGTACCTGGTACCAGGTAGCTGGTGTGGGACTCTGCGATGGACAAAATCAAAATCAAACGTAACACACCAATGTGTATGTTTTCGCTTTTGTTTACCGCTCTGGGACCCATACACACGTCCAAGAAAGTACTAATACTTGTATAACCATCCAGTGTGAGCGCACAGCAAAACAGACAGTATGACATGCTGCACGCGTGTTGCACAACGCCTTGCGTCGTTTTTCGGACGCACGCGTGTTGCACAACGCCTTGCGTCGTTTTTCGGACAGAGTATATCAACCCGGTTTGCTCCGTGTGGCCGATGCCGTAGTCACCATTTGGTTCGTCCGTTGTCTCCTCTGAAACCGCGAAAGGGTTATAACCCAGAGTTATCACGCGTCATAACCCGTCCTGCGGTTAGGGTCAGGAGGCATAACCCAGGGTTCTCACGGGTCATGACCCGTCCTGCGGTTCGGGTCAGGAGGCATAACCCAGGGTTCTCACGGGTCATGACCCGTCCCGCGGTTCGGGTCAGGAAGCATAACCCAGGGTTCTCACGGGTCATAAGCCAGGGTTCTCACGGATCATGACCCGTCTCGTGGTTCGGGTCAGGAGGCTTCTATAATCTCACGGGTCGAGTCGGGTCGGGTCGGGTCAGAAGGTGTTCGATCTAACCATACTAACCCAGAGTTATCACGGGTCATAACCCGTCCTGCGGTTAGGGTCAGGAGGCATAACCCAGAGTTATCACGGGTCATGACCCGTCCCGCGGTTCGGGTCAGGAGGCATAACCCAGGGTCCTCACGGGTCATGACCCGTCCCGCGGTTCGGGTCAGGAGGCATAACCCAGGGTTCTCACGGGTCATAACCCAGGGTTCTCACGGATCATGAACCGTCTCGTGGTTCGGGTCAGGAGGCTTCTATAGTCTCACAGGTCGAGTCGGGTCGGGTCGGGTCAGAAGGTGTTCGATCTAACCATAACCCAGGGTTATTACGGGTCATGACCCGTTCCGCGGTTCGGGCCAGGAGGCATAACCCAGGGTTCTCACGGGTCATAACCCAGGGTTCTTACGGGTCATAACCCAGGATTCCCACGGGTCATAACCCAGGGTTCTCACGGGTCATGACCCGTCCCGCGGTTCGGGTCAGGAGGCTTCTATAATCTCGCGGGTCTAGTCGGGTCGGGTCGGGTCAGAAGGTGTTTGATCTAACCCAGGGTTCTCACGGGTCATGACCCGTCTCGCGGTTCGAGTCAGGAGGTTTCCATAATCTCGCGGGTCGGGTCCGGTCGGGTCGGGTCAGAATGTGTTCGATCTAACCCAGGGTTTTCACGGGTCGTGACCTGTCCCGCGGTTCGGTTCAGGAGCCTTCCATAATCTCGCGGGTCGAGCCGGGTCGGGTAGGGTCAGAAGGTGTTCGAAGTTTCACAGGTCGGGTCGGGTCAGGTCGGAAGATTTTCAGATCTCACGGGTCGGGTATAACCCACGGGTCATGACCCGTCCCAAGGTTCGGGTCAGGAGGTTTCCATAATCTCGCGGGTCGAGTCGGGTCGGGTCGGGTCAGAAGGTGTTCGAAGTTTCATAGGTCGGGTCGGGTCCGGTCAGAAGATTTTCAGATCTCACGGGTCGGGTCGGGTTGGGTCGGGTCGGGTCGGGTCGGGTCGGGTCGGGTCGGGTCGGGTCGGGTCGGGTCAGAAGGTTTTGTAGACATCACGAGTCGGGTCGGGTAACCCGGACCCGATCCGACCCGCGACAAGCTATCCGACCCATGAAAAGCGATGTTAAGACCAACTATAATGGGAATATTTTGAGCGATTATGTCTCTCTGTAACAGGGATTTCCGACGCCAAAAATAAAAACCATCCACTATGGGACCAGAAATCATCGTTATTGCTGGGTTCAGAAATAGTCGAGGCCCGAAATCAGCGGATTTGATCATTTCTGAGCCTAGAAATAACGGCTCTTGCAACCTCACAGAACTGGGATTATTTGACTTTTGGATACCTCGTACTAAGTATCACATGTCACCACTGCTTATCCTGTACCTGGCTTAATACCTGTCTGCTGTACACGTCGCCCATCACCCACAACAAAGAATCACAAACACACCTACAGCAGCATACCCGCTTGTTGTGTGCGAGAGAGGGCTTCGTCCTCACACAAACGCGACAGCAGCAGCAGCACCACCATCAAAACCGCCACAGCAGCACCACAGCAGCAGCGCAGCAGCAGAGACAGCAGCAGAGGCGGAGAGGCGGTGGTGAATTAACTAACGTCGCCGGCGACAGTTTACGTGCCAAGTTTTCAAAAATAATAGCAGACGGGAAAATAGGACCTACCAATTAAAAATAAAACCATTTTCCGAAAATCAGAAGCCATAGTGGACGCCCCTTATTTTTCATGCAGATATTTCTGGATCCTCGAAACTACAAAAATATTCGCCAGGAATAATCGCTCAAAATGTTTCCATAATAGCAGGTCTTAGATTTATGACAATGGAAAGCCGATAGTTTGGCCAAAAAAAGGGGTTATTTGCTGAAATATTCCGGGTAACGTCGCCATGGGGAAACTATGACTAAAATGTTTTTTTCTGGCTCTTTTTGGGGTCATGCGGTCCAACAGGTCAGTTTGTCTATTTTTCATCAAGCCTTGATCAACACTGCCCACTAAACACGACTGACCTTCGATCTCGATATAAGAGACAACCCATGGTCACTCCTCTTTGTTCCGGACAAGGCCACATGAGTGTTGGTGGCAACGCTGAAGAGTTTATCTCGATCCATGCCCTAGGGCGTGAGAGATTGCTTGTGTTGTCCTGTGGTCTTCCGTCACATCCTCTCAAAATTCTGTTTTTCGCCCGTTGGGAGGCGATAGAGAGTTTTTGTCTCAGTTTTCTACACACCAGCCGCCACAAAGCCTGATCGGCGCCCGCCACAAATCATCGGCCGTAGAGTGAGCGCTCTACATCAAGGGGGGGTCGGAGCCCCTAACGAGCTCGCCGCGTTCAGAGTTCACGACGCTGTCGTTGATTTCGTCGAACGAAGTGTGTGAAGAACACGAAGTTGCGCCGCGTCTAATCCAAGATCTGCTTGAGAAATTCTCAGGCCGATGTCGGCCAAGATCGCCGCGATAAATCGTTTTTCCCGGAATTCTGGAAAGTTTCAAAAGATAATTCTACCAAATTGAGTCCATAGGGGACCGTTCAGGCAAAGTTTGACTGGGATCTTCGGGAATTTCAAACTTTTAGCCTTCCATTGTCACCGGTCTTCTGACCCGATATTTCGTTATTTCCAGCCATCGACACCAGCTCTCCCAGTGCCCGTTCTGATAATCTAAACTAGAGATGCACGCTCTGTGGCTTGGCCCCAAACTACAAGGCAGAGAAGACAAAAAATTGGCAGAGTAAGGCGATTAGCCACGGCCGTGCCTAATGTACTGGATACGAAAATAAGCGAAGCACCAAACAAAGCAGATAATGCATCTGAGTTTGTTACTTAGTAAATTAAGTATCCCCTTCAGCTGTGAGATCGAGGATTTCGTCGAAACTCATCTGTGCAAGCTGTGTGTGATACTTCGATCACGCGTGCTACGAGGTATTTAGAAAACTGAAGAACACAATTCAGCTGTGACTTCGAATACTTCCGTTGAAACTCATATTTGCAAGCTTCGTGTGATACTACGATTGGGCGTGTTACGGGGTGTGTATACCCTCGTGAAGGATACAGGTCAGCGACTCCCCTGCTGATACCAGGATCAACAGGACGAACACGTTCAGCCTAGATTCGTACTGCCCACGGAGACTATATATAACCCGCATTGAGTGGGGCAAAATGAGATAGCTGTGGAAGTCAGCATTTATACCAGTTGGGCAATATGTTGGGCTTTCGACTTATTTGTGTAGTATTGCTGGTAGAATTTTTGGAAGGAGTGTGTGTGTGTTTTTTTTACTTTACGCTATTTATTAGTTGTTAGTTGGGTGGCAGAATAAAAGCCAACTAACCGGCTTGAGTCTTTATAAACGAACACCACAAGTCGAGCCACAAACGCGGCAGTCAGATGTCAAAACTGCAATTTTCCGCACGCAACTTTCTGTACGTAATAACTAGTGTGGTACTATTAGTGGTGTAAGCCAACTCGCAGTCTTCTTTTTGGGTCTGTACTTGGCAACGTGACCAAAGAACATCCGTAGCTCGTTTGCAGCAACCGAAGCAAGGTGTGTTTGTCTATCTTGGGTCTCGAACTTACGGTTGGGTTTATTTTTCGTCCCTCGGTATGATATACATGCAGTGCAGGACACCTACTTTACAGAAGCACTGTCCCCGGCTGGGTTTCTTGCGGAGAAGAGGTGCGTTTCACACTAGCTTCGGTAAAACGGTTCCCGAATCTCTAATTTTCCTGCAAACATTAGCCTGGCTTTTTTGTTGCCCTGTTTCTTATGTTGTGTCCTGCCCTGTAGTTTGATTATGGTCGCATAATACTCTGAACGCTCTCACCGCCGTTACGCATAGAAGGGCTGCCGTCTTGTGCTCGTGCTCGTCATGCATCCGCCTTTCATGCTGCGTCGCCCTTTGAGAAGGGGGTAGGGCAAGGAAAGCGTTCATAACGGTAGCGGCAGCAGCATAGACGTATATATTGGTGTACTTTATTTTATTGCGAGTGATGCGGTGTGATGGTGTTGTGTGGTCGAGCATTTCGCAACGTAGCCCAAAACTGCAACCGTGCCCGACGGTTCCTTGACGCCACTCAGTCGGATGTTGCCTGCTCGTGTGCTTTTTTTGTGCTACGTTTACTGCGCTGCTGTTGCTGTGTTTTTAAGTTTTGGCATGATATCATGTTACAAGTAGCTCTATTTTGGTTGCTATGCGCTTTGCTGTTTCGTTGCTACTGCTGTATTACCAGCAGGTATACCTGGTACCTGGTAGGTTAATATTAATACCTGGTGGTCTTGTCTACAGCTCTTGACGTTAAAACGTGACAACATGCCAAAATGTGCAACAGCGCTATAGCAAACAGTTCGTAGGCGGCAGATATCACAGCAAGTGGGAGAGCAGGCGGGAGACAGCAGGCGGTAAGCAGTACTTCGGCAGCACTCGTGCTACTGTAGTATGAATAGTACCTCGTACTACTAACTGTATTAGTACGTACCGCGAGTGTTGGTCCTTCAATCCTACGATTCTCGTCTAAAATTATACTTCGAAGTATGTATCCTGTTCAGGCGGAGCCATGGTAGGGAAGTCAAAATTGCTTGGCTTGGCTTGGCTTGGCTTGGCTTGGCTTGACACTGAAGGTGGTATATGTTTCAGGGGTTTTGGACAAAATGCCGAAAGTCCAAGTGTGCCTTCATACGTCCACCAAAAATATATGATACCGCTTTTTTTGTTTGAGATACGCGTCTTTGGGCACCGACGACAAGGGTGTAACTGGCGGCGCTCGTGATGCCACCCTCAAGCTCGTTAAAATCCACACTTTTGATACATGAGTGGTGCCTCTCTTATGTCGAATTGAGACAAGCATCGGTTTAAGAGATGTTTACAGCGTCTGTCTGCCTCACCCTAGCTCCTCCTGTACGTATTATATCGATCGCACCCTGAAGTGTTCTCCGGTGCATGCCTGTGCTGGTATTAGATGCACGGCGGTGTGTTCGGGACCATATCTTCATCCTTGATGCTGATTGTGACATCATACACCTGATACCTAGTACTCCTGTATCTGGTACCGATATATTTGGGTTTAGGACGAAACTCACGTTATGTTGCGGTCTTTACGTTTTTGTTTACTACTGGCGATGGCCGGGTTGTTGATGCTGTTGGTGTCTTTTCGATTATAGAGACCTTGATCCCTTTCTTTTTTTTTGAGGCGGCGGTACTGTGTGCAACTGCTGCGCGCCGCCGCAAAAATTGCAGCATCCGTCACCGCTGCCGCTGCCGTCCTCGCCGTGGTCGCTACCATGGCCAAGAAGGGGGCGCCCGCGTGTCGTTGATCCTTCTGGGCTGGTTATTACCAACGAACGAACCAACGAACCTACGAAACATACAAAACCAACGAACCAACGCATGAACTGTCTGTAGATACGTACGAGCCGGTGGGAGAAATTCGCAGATCAAACATAATATATTTAGTGTGTTCAAGGGGTTTCAGGGTGAACGTGGGGATTAGAGCTATAGGGATCGGGTTGAAAAATCACCCGCCCCCTGAAATAAACGGAACCGCACTGAATGAAAACAGTATATTGTGACCTGTGAAAATCCCCCACAGACGCGTGTGTACAATTAATTGCACTTTGTTTGGCTGGTGTTGCGCCGGGGAGGTTGGCACCTGCCGGAAGAATCGCACGCGGTCCAGACGGAACCGAACCGAACCGAACCGATCCGAAGAGGGCCGGACCAGACCAGGCCAGACCGAAGAGCACCCGCCCCTTTCACCCTTTTAGCACCGCACTCCCGTTATGGACATAAAATGCTTGAAATTATAATACCCTCGGGCTTCCGCAAATAATACGCCCACTATTTTCAAGTAGTTTGTCTCCAACGACGTGTGAAGGCGTTACGTTTCTTCGTTCTCCCATATTTCTGTGTTTTGGTCACATCGTCACAACTCTCTACTAAGAACTGAAGAAGTAAAGCTAAACTGAAAAGCGGAAAGCTACAATCTGAAAACTCAAGAACGAAAGCTCAGAGCTGAAAGCGGAAGACTGAGAGCTGAAGACTGAAGCTGAAGACTTCAAGCTGAAGACTGCAAACCGAAGACTGAAAACGGATGGCCGAAAGCTAAAAGCTTACAGCTTAAGACGAAAACACAACTACTACCGAAAGTAACGGGATGCTGCTCGATTATTATTTTCTTGTCCGGGATCGTGCGGTTAACGTTGTGAGTGAGTCGCGCGCGCGGTGTGTGGGTGTCTTTCCTTGTTTTCTTGAGCGTTTGCTTGTGCGCTTGCTGGCTTGCTTGCTTGAACGGGTGGACAGTACTAAAATAACGTACGTGCATTCGATATATCGCCTTAGTCTAGATGGTAAATGCAGTGGTCGGCTCTCTCTTGCATCTGCGTGAGTGTGGCTGGGGTATTTATTCCTTTGTGTGTTTTGTTTTCTGTTTCACCCGCCCGTGCCACCGTGTGCCCGTACGGTTTGGTTTTGGCGTCATTTTGCTCAGTGTCCGCCGCCGTCGAATAGTAATGTATCATTCAGGAGCAGCAGCAAGCAGCGGCAGAGCAGCGGCTGAGCAGCGGCAGCAACCGCAGCAGCAGCATCATTACAGCAGTAGGGATGATAGTATTGGCGGTAGTAGTGGTGGTAGCCGGAGTAGTATAAATAGTACCAGGTGGTATATGTATCTGGTCTATTACTGTAGTAGAATATAATAGCAATAGTAGCAGTACCAATACTGTAGTATAGCAGATGATAGTAGTTTCTCGAATGTGATTTGTTGTCCTATGACAGTACCACCCAGCCTTCTGTTACGGTGGTACTATATTTTACGACTGCATGGAAAATGTTTCATGCTACGAGTATAATGGTTCTTTTGTCTGCCTACCTTCGTGCCGTCGCACCCTTGAATGAGCGATGACAAGACCGTTGCATGTATGTACCTGGGACAGGCTAAGGCAGCAGCAGCGGCAGCAGTGATTACCGCACGCTCCGAAGGGAACGAGGGAGGAAAGCTAGCGGGCGGGGAGAGGGAGGGGGTTAGGGGGAGAGGGGGGGGAGGAGTATGAACCCTACAAACCCCTTTTCAAGTCTTTGAAAGCCTCCCAAGGCTTTGAGCCCTTTTAGACGTGCACCAACCGAGGGAAAGTTTCCACTTTTGATTTTCGTTTGTAGCCCACACGAGCGTTTGGTTGATGTTGGCTTCCCCCTCCCCTCGTGGCCATCCCCCTTATCGTTTATTCTTCCTTATTTTCTCTTGGTGGCGCATGCTGCGGCGGTAGCAGGTGCTCGTAATGTTTCTGAGGCTCCTCAATTGACGGAGCTGTCTTGCCTCACTCAACCTTAAGCCGCCTTTGGTGAACAGTGCATGCTTGACTAGACCCCATGAGTAGTCCCATGGTCTAGGTATAATACGAAGAATTTCAAGTCAATGACGCTTTTGGGTGGGTAGTTATTCGGTTGGGGGCGGTCAGCCAAAAAAGACTAACCACTCTTTCCGTTAATGTAAGCAACATTTTGACATTAACATTGAATGAAATGTTGCTTATGTTTCCGGGCGTCGTGGTATTTAGTAAACCCAAGAAATGTATACCGCTCTGTCCGGAAACATAAGCAACATTTGGACATTAACGTTGAAGTATAGCGTTGCTTATGTTTCCAGTCAGAGTGGTAATATAGTAAAAAAAAAATGGTACATGTCGTTACCCGCGTCTAAAGGCTCTTGTGTGTTTTTTTGTGTGTGTTGGGTTATCTCTTTCCTTGTTACGAAAGGGGGGCAGCTTATTTTTTCTTCAGAGGTCTCCGTCCTCCCCTGAAAAGCTCTGTACGTAACATGCAAAACTGATGTTGAGAAGATGATGAACGGTCCCTTGGCGTACAGTGGGTAGGTAACAAATGATTGAGCGCACGTCGGACAAATCTCCGAACCCCACTTGATGATCTATTTTTGAGGAAGATCTGTCCGGTCGGGCTCATGTTATCGGGTGGGAGCCGTACGATCTGCATGGTCTAGCACATTGCTTCCCGGCTCAGATCTGTACTCTGTATTCAGATACTGCACAAATCTCATAACGGCAGATACGGGATCTGTTGTATCATAGATGAGCTAGATCGTGAATTGTCCGGAGGTGTGATTTTTTGTCAACACCCCAAGGGGATTCAAACAGTATTGGGTAGTTCTTCGCTTCAGGAGCCCGTCATGCGGATTTTGCTGGCCCAAAAGTGGCATGAATACCCATATCGTATAAGAGCACGCGCCGTTCCACCACTAGTGTACGAGCAATGCCGTACATTTTTTTTTGTTTGCCATCACACGATAATTTTCTCTGTTTTTTGCTTGGTAGTATTGATCCCCGTCGTGAATGCCCCTCGTATCGATATTAACTACCAGGTATTATAAAATACTGACGGTAAGTATGTGGTCTATGGTACACGGACGACTCGAGACGCTCTTGGGAAAGTGCAGACCCTACCCCACGCTACTCCGCTTAACCCCCCCCCTCTCCCTCCCCCGTAACGCCTTGTTTACAACCTGGTACGTTCTTTCGTCAGACGAGGATGAAACAGGCGTTTTGCGCTTTGGATCGTAACCAGGACGGACAGATTTTGATGTCGGAGCTGAGAGGGCTGCTTGGGCAGATGGGGGAGATGCCTTCGGAGAGGAATCTGCAGGTGGGTTCTTTATTCATTGTAGTAGGGTATCTAGGGGGGGGGGAGGTCTAGGAGAGGCACCTGCGGGTGGGTTCTCTGTTCGTTGCGGTAGGATGTTTAAGGGGGAGGGTCTTGTGGAGGCACCTGCAGGGCAGCTGTCTGTTTTTTGTAGGTTATCTACGGGTGGATTTACGAGAGGCGCTTATTGGTGGATTCTCCGTTCATGTGGTAGGGTATCTAGGGGGGGTTCTATCTGCAGGTGAATTTTATATGCATTGAAATGGGATGTATAGGAGAGGGGGTACGGAAAAGTTTAGGGGGGTTCGATATGAAAGGCGTAGGGGTTGTAGGTGTGGGGAGTCGAACAGAAGTTCGGGAGGTCTAGGAGGTCTACAATAGGAGCTCTAGGGGTTCTATCGTGCGAGGTCTAGGAGGATGAAGAAGATGCCCTCCGAGAGGGCTACTGCATGTGGGTGCTCTTTCAATACTATTTACAGTATGGGATCTACTGGTTCTAGATCTTGGGGAGTTCTATATGAGAGGCGTATATGCCGTGTAGGTGTTGGGGGTCGAAGGGAACTCCAGCTCTATAATGTCTAGGAGATCTATCATGTAGGCGTCGAGGTCTATCGCTGGAGGTCTAGGAGTTACGTTGAAATATCTGCTCCTTCAACTATCCTCAGTAGTACTCTCTAAACCTCTACCTGGTGTGTTATTGTGTTTGGGGTTCGTGGAAAGATAAGGATCCAAGGTGCGCCATAGTGCGCCATACCAGGGGGAGCTCTAAGAGATAGGAGCTCTAGGGGACCTAGGGGACATTATTATGAAGGTCTATTAATAGTCGGTCTAACGTAAGGGAGTTCTAGGAGGTCAGCATGTACAGGTCTTGAAGGCCTATCTTAGGGGAAGTCTAGATTGTTTATGGTCACAGGTATTACGAAGCAGGAGACCTGTCTTTTTGGGCACGGTAAGGACTCCTTTGATGTCAGTATGCTGGTGGTAGTTGCGGTCCACGGAAGTGGACAGCCAATTTTCAAACCACGGTCTTCCCCATAACGTTTGTCTGTCATAGGAGGTCTAAGCGACCGAGGGGGGGTCTTGGAGATGTAGGGGAGGTCGAGGAGAGATGTGGGAGATTGAGGGGCTGGTGCGGAGGGCATAAGAGCATGCAGGCGGCCTGTTGACCGTTTGGGGACACGCCTATACTTGAGAAGTGCGGTCTTGGCATCGTGGGAGCGCGTAGCGTACGATGGTTTATGCGACAAGCGTGGCCGGGGGGTAAAGGGGAGGGGCGGAGGAAGGAGGCGTGTTTGTGGAGGGGGGAGGGTGTGTGTGGAGGGGGGAGGGGGAGAGTCCGGCAGGAGACGGGAGGGAGTCTGCGGGGCGACCAGGGACTCACGCATTTTCTCAGACTCTTGCGGTTCAGCTAGCCGCAAGGCCGCTTTTAGTCGTCCTGTCCTTCCTTTGCCAGCTGTTGTTTTCGGAACAGCGGCATCGGTGGGCTCTCCTTGATGGCTAGGATAACAGGATAAGGAGTGGAAGCAGTGCGAAAGAAAAGTTGCTCGTCGACACTGCGGTTTGCACGAATGGGGAGGGGGTGGGGGGGGCGCAAGAGAGCGATGGATGGGCCGCCTCTCACTTGCTCGCGCTTTGCTGGCTTGCGTGTTTACCGGCTTGCTGGCTTACGCGCTGGCTGGCTTGCTTGCTGGCGTGCCGTTTTGCGTGTTTGAGTGTTTTCTGGCTGGCCTGAGGACCTGCTACCTTGCCTTGCCTCGCCTTGCCTTGCCTTGCCTTGCCTTGCCTCGCCTTGCCTTGCCTTGCCTTGCTAGCTTGCCTTGCTTGGTAGCTTGGTAGCTTGCTTGTTAGCTTGCTTGCTTGCCTTACCTTGCTAGCTTGTCTTGCCTGCTTGTCTTGCCTGGTTGTCTTGCCTGCTTGTCTTGCTAACTGGTCTTGCTAGCCGGCTGTTAGTCGTATTTACTCTTGTATTTATAGTCGGCTTGCAGGTCGACCTTGTGTGCGTATATGCTGTACCGGAATGCAACGCAGCTGTGTGTGTGGGGGGGGAACCCTATCTTTGAACCTGTTTTTTAGAGGCCTACCTATTCTTGAAACCCCCGCTATCGTCTTGGGTGCGTTTTTCGTTACCGTTCAATTGCTTTCCTCGTGATGCGTGACAGACGGGGTGAAAAATGGCTCCGTCACATGCGACTCCTTTTCAGGCAGCAGGCGTTACCGGTAGGCAGCAGACGTTAGGCCGCAGGCGTTGTGTTTGTTTTGCTGTGCTTGTTTTATCTGCGTTGCTTTGTCTGTTTCGGTTTGTGTTGTTCTGATTTGCTTGATATTTTCCTTGTCTCTCCCGTGCGCAGGAGGCCATGAAGGACGCGGACGTGTACAACGGTGGTTCCGTCTCGTTTGGGGAGGTGGTGTCTATCATGCACAAACTCAAGAAAGACACCGGCGCGTCATCGGTGAACGTACGCAAGATCCACAAGGCACCCGCGCAGGTGAGCGTCAGTACGGCAGTACGTGCAATATGATACGCGACAACTCTTGCACTGTTGCTGTAGTGCAAAATCAAGCCCACTCAAACTTTACGTAATTTCCCCTCAAATAGCATAGAAGGCCATGATACAATGAGGATTTTCCTATATTGCGGGTTGAAAACAAGGCTACTGCGATGGGGGGGTTATCCCCTTTCCCACTACTGGCTTTGAGCCGCTCGCACGAGTGACTCTGTGCCTCACGGACGAAAATACTTTGGACGATTTGCTTGGCGCAGCGTAGCTAATCAATCCGCTGCGGATTCTGATCATATCGCAAAATGAAAACAGCACGAAATCTAAGGCCGCGAAGGAACGGGGGGGGTCACTCGTGCGCGAGCGACCACGAGCCACCGCAAAAACCCACGGCCGAAAGCGACCCCCTCCCGTACCTTTTGGTATTCGAAACAGTGCGGTATTCTACTGCTGTAGTACCCGTATCGGTACTGTACGCAATAGTGCCGGTGTCCGGTACAATACCGGTATTGTTGGCTGGCACATACCAGATACTTTTTCCCAAAACGGGGGGTGCGGTTAAGTTGTAGAGGGGTTGAGAATTTGGTGGGGGCCCTTTAAGTTCTGTTGGCTCGATTTTTGCGCGAAACGTAGTATATATATATATATTTATTTTTCGTACTGAAATTTGTGTAGGACGCACCCTGCCTCGTCAGAGCTTGAACCAAAGTGATGTCGTGTGCTGCTGTAGTCCACCACTGCTGAGTTGAAACACGAAGCATGCGTTTTCCATACGTGTTTCGTAAGAACATGCCTGCAGATAGTTATGGTTTTCGCGTATGTCCGCTGTCTTTGTCGTGGAGGCGGCGCTGCTTCTCTTAAAAAGGCAGCAACTCGCCCCGGCGGTGTAACAGTAGTCGATATTTTATGTCGGTCGGATTACGGCGCAGCGCTTTTATGCTCGCGAGCGAGCGGCTGGCTAAAGTTTGGGGTTATAAATGGTTTTAGGTTTGTTTGGCAATGTTTGTCTGACGCTTTTCGGATTGAAACCCACAGATGACAGCCAAAGTTTGGTTGTAGTGCGGTTGTAGTCTGAACTCGCCAGCAGCTAGAATTTAACAGTAGAGCTTACAACTTGATCGAAAAAAAACGAGAAAATGGTAGCGGCACGTTGTGTACGAGACGAAGGACGGGTTTAGTTCCTACCTCGGTTGATTCGATTTGATGCAGTTAACGCCTATACGACTGGAAACCCATTCTTGTGGACACAACTGCTTGGAAATAGTATGGGGATTTGGGGTCCTAAAAGAGTTGAGGTTAGGGTTGGGGATGTAAGGAAAGGGGTTAGGGTTGGGGATAGGGTTGGATATAGCTGAAAGCGCGTGCAAAACCTTTTTCTTGAATACCTGGTAAGTGGTAAGGTACCCTCGGGGAAGCACGAGTGGGAACTTGCTTCGCCTGTGTCGTACGACCCCTCGTGGCGTTATATGTGGGCCATCAAACCTATCGCTCCCCAAGCAAGCAATGATTGATGCTGTTATCGTCGGTAGCCCCCTTGGAAGTCCGTAAAAGGTTCATGTTGTGGCGTAATGTGCGGCGAGCTTTGTCAGGAGCGCTTGGCATGGGTGTTGTAGTGTACACATTGATAGCCAAAACGAAACGAAACGAAATGGAACACACCGTTGCTGTTCGTAAATAATCACCGTAACTTGTGGCTTGTGCAGCACTCCGGGGGCATGGCGTACCACTCGTACTCGGACGATGAGCGGATGGCCTTCACGGAGCACATCAACAATAGTCTCGCGGCAGACCCGGTGAGCAAGCCAAGACGACAGCATTTTTGATGTCTTAGAGTGTGTTACTTGTATACATCGAGTAGCTGGTACTGCAGGTCTACTGCAGTGCAGTACGCATTTTCAAGTCGTATACCGTACAA
This sequence comes from Undaria pinnatifida, assembly GCA_012845835.1. Taxonomy (NCBI): domain Eukaryota; class Phaeophyceae; order Laminariales; family Alariaceae; genus Undaria; species Undaria pinnatifida. The sequence goes on from JABAKD010000010.1 coordinate 8,358,215, forward strand.
GGTTCCCCTCCTGGATGGGGTTGACTTCATTACCGGGGGCGTCGCAAATCGAAAAGGGGGAACATAGGCGTTCCAATGATATTATGAGCTACAGCTTTTTGCTACTGCTGTATGCATCGTATACCTGGTATGTGCTCCGGCGATGTGTGTTTGATTGTTGCATTGGACCTGAAAGTTGCTGTCGTGGTTCGATCTCCTGCTGTGCACAATCATACACGCATACACCCGTGACTACTGTCGCAAAGGCAAGGGCTTGAAACACGACTGCCGTTGTACCGCTGGTGCTGTGCTGCTGTATACATGTTTTGTGACTGCACATACTCCGCTCACACATACCTGGTGCATACAGCAGCGTTCAAACTTACACATACACACGGGAGCACCGCCCGTGGCTGTCGCAAAGAGCGTACAGCGCGGCTGCTGTTGTAGCGTGACGGCCACAAGTCCTGAGCCCGGAGGGGGCCATGTGTGTTGTACTAAGACAGCAGCAGAGCGAGAAGAAACTCAAACATATTGTTTAGATGGGTCCTGTGCGGCTCGACGAAACGAGGCAGCGGCAGCATGGGGGCCTTGCTCTGTGGGTCTTGACCGGTGCGACTGCCTCCCGTCGGTCCGGGGAACGCAACAGACAACTCGAGGAATTGTAGCTACTGTAGGTGCTAATCTCCAACGTAAATGGGCGGAGAGAGGCAGGTTTGTCGGGCGTGGTGTGTTACATGTTCAGTGCGAGGTACACAACATAATTCACAGAGCTAGGTGCAACAGATACGCATGATTTTCGAAATATGTGCTGCTGCTGCCTGCTGCATGTAGCTGCCTCGTAGCAGACAGCAGAGAGGGCTAAACAGACTGGACGGATTCGCGGCGGGCGGGAGATCAGAGCGAATAAAACAATGTGAAAAGGGAACGGGCTGTTTATAAATACGTAACAAAATATGACGTTTTCCATGCGCCTGCTCGGCTCAGCGAAGAGGAACACAACCCCTTGACGAAAAGAGCCAGCTCAGGCACGTTGAATGCTCGCATCATCGCCACGGAGCTCGGCCGGGATCCAGACATTCATCATAATGTACCGACGGCCCCCTTGCTGGCCCCTCAGCCGAAAGTGCGCGAAAAAAACTCGGCCGCCGGAGAACACCAAGCCCCGAAACAAAATACCTGGTAGAGCATATTTTATGTATTTGATACCGGTACGTATACATACGATCTGACATTGGCATACTTGACGTAATTAGACGAATGCGAAGTGTTTCTATTACTAGTATTAATAGTGGTACCTCTCGTATCGTACGCCGCACGTGTGCTGTTTTCCGTTGCTTTCCTGTGCTGGGCTCGGCATCCCTCATCAGGTTTTATTTTTGTTATTTTGTTATTATTATTGTTTCCTTTTCTGTTATTAATAGTCCGCTCCAGAGATTTGGAGGATGTCTCGTGTCCACAAAGTGGACTATGCTTTTTCCACCTTACAATTCCGGCCCTAAACGAGTAAACGAGCCTAACCGCAACCCCGTCGTGCGGGTAGGAGTTCCGGAGTTTATCTTGAATATTTCGTTGGGTAGGCGCAATTCGATGCGAATCGACGAGGGAAGAAAGGGCTGAAGCCTTCTCGCGATAGAAACGGAAGCACATGCCGTAGCGGGAAGAGGGGAGAAACGCCTGCTTGGTGACCCTGGATATGAGTGACGCCTTCAGGGAGGAGGGAGAAAAAGTGCGAAGATAGTTAACTGGATGAGCCAAAAAAAAAAAAAAAAAGGCAGCAACCAAAAAAAAGTTAAACAATGATCAGTGATCAGCTATATTATTAGAAACATATAAAGCATCAATACTTGCAAGCCTTACTGTAAATAACCCTGTTCCTTCCCCCTGAAAACTAAAAACCCTTACCCTGGTCCTTACACCCCCCCTAAAACTCCAACCCACTACCCCTATACTTCAAAGTACGTGCCCCTACGCACCCGCGAGAACTTTGCCCGGAAGAATTCGAGCTTGCAAAAAACGAAACATCAAACATTGATCTGCCGTATGGTATCAACTCCTTTGGAAGGACGTAGCGGGAAAAAATGCAAAAAAAAAAAATGACGATTGATTGCACATCAGCCACACAACATAGCAGCCCGGGCTGTTGGTTGGGGTACGGTGTGTGTCCGGAGTGCAAGGGAAGGAGATGTACGACCGGCGCGCAGCTTGATGATACTTCTGGTACTTGTACGTAGTGCTGTTTCGTTTTTGGTGGCTGTATCTGCGCCCCTAGAGGGTAAACGTTCAAACCTACCAGGTACCTGGTACCTGACGATACCTGGTTAGCAGTATTTAGTAGTATTCCGCTCTGAATCCTACCTGTTGTCAGGTACCTGGCATACCTATACCTATACCTGTACGAAGGT